>JALMQS010000092.1:2671038-2713221 GCA_024734495.1 Forficula auricularia | reverse complement strand
TTTATTTTAAATTAACCTACCAACCTAATTCTCAAACCTTCTAAATACATAAGTTTAAGTTCTTTTTAGAAACATTAAAATTTTTAAATCGGGTAAATTTAAGACTTACTTGCAATCTTCAAAATTAATTGGAAACTTTCAATTATCTAACCTGAGAGGGAAAGGAGAAGGGATTGCATTTAACATTAATATCGTCGATTGGAATTCTTTCTTATCCAAGCTATTGATGAAAATTAGTAGCTAGAAAGATTTCAATTACCCTTCATCCTCACTTCTTATGCTCTCTTGTTAGTGGCGACCGTGTAATTAATACATGTTTCTATTTTCGATTCAAGACGCGTTTACAACAGGCTTTAGTAAATTCGCTACACCAATTTACAAACACTCTCCCATTCACACATAAAACAAATTTAAAGTTTATTAAATTTAATATTTTACTCAACTCTCAAAACCTCAATCTAACCTCATCTATTAGCAAAATATGAGAATAGCGTATACCTAGTCTTTATAAATATCTCACCTGTTAATTCTATTTCAATATCTCAAGATATACATAAATTATTATTTAATAGTTTTTTGTAAAATGTAAATTTAATATATTAAATGTATTTTCTTTGGGGGTGACGGACTGGTAGAATTTCAATGAACAATTGATAAAAGGCAGCTGAATGATAATGAAAAAATTCCAAATAAAAGTAATTTATTGGAACGTCACTTTCATCTTCTTAAAATGGGATATTTCCGAGGATCTTCACTCTTTTTAAATCCTGAAGAAGTGGCGAAAATCCTCCGAAACGTCGGTTTTAAAGAGGTTAAAAGTGACGTTTCAAAACATTTTTTTATTCGAAATTTTATTTTTCATTATCCTTGGGCTGCCTTTTATCAAATTTCCATTACAAATTAATGTACTTAATCCTATATCTAGGTACTTTTCAATGGATAAAAGAATCATTTTCTTGTAATAGTTGATTTCATATTAATCGAATTTCTGATTGTAAATTTTAATAAATAACTCGACTCTCGAAATATTGGTATTTCAATATAAATACAAGAATAATAATATGAGAATAAAAAAACACTCTAGTAAATCCCCAAGGCTACTATTAATATTTCAATAATAAATTAAAATATTAATCCAGAATTCATGTCAAAATGAAATTAATATTCAAAAATATATTTTTTTTACCTTGCTTTAGCGGCAAAGAAAAAATCTTGTACTATTCTAATGATTTTAATGTAACGTGCTGAGAGGATATCTAAAAAGCCTAACATTTTTTTTTCTTCATATTTGATAAAAATCTTAAATCCCTTGGCGATGAATGTTTGGGAAGTTTATATTTTGACTTTAAGGCAGATTAGATAGTGATTAAATATATGATGCTTTTAAAATTCTCTCTCTCACAGGTACACACACACTTGATGTTAGTCAAATATATGATAATAAATACGATAGGTCCAAAGGTAAGGGATAGAAAATTCATCAGTGAGATTAAAATGAGAAAAGTTCGAAACAGGAAAAATTTCATATTAATTTCTATGTAGATAGGTATGTATTTAAACATGTCAATATAGGAAATGAATTAATATTTATTAAAATACAATAAAAAAAGGAATGCTTAGGTTTGAAATATAAGGTACTAAACGTAGAAAAACCCCAGTTTTTTATTTATTTATTTATTTTTGAACAAAAAATTAAATTTAAATTCTCCTGATACTAGTATTAACTTATTTCAAATATAATACTGAAATTTAATAAAATTTCGCCAAAATATCTCAGAAAAGTACACTTTAAGCACCCTGTCTCAAGAGGGAAAATTTTAATAATAAAAATTCTTGAGCCCAAATCTCACTTGTCTTGGTTATTTTTACTTTTTTACTTTATCCAATGCGAATCATAGGTAAAGTATTGTAATCGGTCTCGCGGCAAAGGGTTCTCAGGTTAAGACTAAGGAACCTATGGTCTCAATTAAAGTCACAAATTGTAGTATTCAATTAGGTTGAATTTTAGCACGTGGCGGTTTTAGCAAAAATATCATGGGGTCTCGTCCAGAGGCTAAAAAGTGCGATTTTTTCAGGTAGTTTGTGTGGATGGATATATGGATGTTATCGTTTTTTTCGTCCACGATTTTTTCCACTCCATTGAACTTATTGAAATGAAATTGAAAACCTAGCAGTATTTTAACAAAATGAAGCGCTGCTTAGTTTTTGGTACATATCGGCCAACAAACATTAGTACTTTATTTCAGTACTTTTTTAGTTTTTTCTAAATATCGTATCTTGAAAATGACATATTCAATTTGATGAAATTTAATATTCTAACTAAGTACCTTGAGGCGCACAAAAAAGGTTAAATAAAGTTTTTAATAAAATTATATTTTAAAGTACTTTTCCCTAGCGTAACATAGTACTTTTTAAAATTCTTTAAAATTTATTCATTCGATCGTTTTAATATAGCTCATTTAACCTTGCTAAAGTAAAAATAGATAGGCTTCTCTCTGTGAAATACTAAATATTTGGGAGGAAATTTTATAAGTTACCATAGAAACTGGGTTGTTTTCTTATCAGTTAACTTTGCTGAAGGGGGGGGGGGGGGGGTCGGTAGGCTAGGCGGTAGCGTGACAGCGAGCTAACCAGGGGACCCGGGTTCGAATCCGACTCGAGGCAGCCAGCTAAAATCTGACCCCCGGGGGTAGAGACAAATTTTAAAAATATAGCTAGTATCGTAATTGGGCTTATGGCTAGAAAAACCGAAAAGCCAAAAAAAAAAAAAAAAAAAAAAAAAAAAACTTTGCTGAAGACAGAGGAATCGACTTAAAATCAAAAATAACAATCGATTCTTATCTAATACTAGACGAATAACCTTTCCATTTTTTTGTTTTGACTATTAATGGTAACCTCTACTGAAAATATGGGAGATTCGTCTTAAAATCAAAAAGACTAAATACTTTTATGGAAAACAACTCAACCTTGACTCAACGGTTACCAATGAGAATCGAAACGTCAAAAATAAAAAATGAGAATGGATGGCTATTTTTAATTTAAGTCAACATGGACTGAAAATACCCAGTGATATCTGATTAATAATAAAGAAATAAATATATTAATATTTCAAATGACATTGGACAAAGTTTAGCAACGATCCGTTGTAGTTTATTTTTTACTGCAATTGTTTCAAATAACTCGACTCTTTTACTCTATTTACCTACTTCGTAGCTGCAATATTTACAAAGTTATCACTAGTCCAATTTTGCAAAGGAACAGCCTGCTTTATCTAACTACGCAGGTATGTAGCTAAGAGCCGGCGCCAATTGTAGTTTGTACCCGTAAGTCTCTCTGTTCTTTTTGGTTCGATTGTGGTGATGCAAGCTGCCGGCTTGCAAGGCGGACTGGTCTCAGGGCTCGGTAGCCCTCAACTCTTTAATGAAGAAAGAGAAAGAAAAACCTGCTCTCCAAGATCCCAGAGCTAATTGGCCTTTCTATTCGGGACTAATAAAAGAGAATTCCGTTGATTCTTTTCATATTTTTCTTCGACTTAAGAAATATAACTCTTATTATTTTCAAAAAAAAAAAAAAAAAATAATAATAATAAAAATAAAAAACAATAAAAACCTGATCCTTATTATATGGAAAAAAAAAGAAAAAAAAATGATAATGTGAAATGCGAGAATGGATCTAAACACCAACTAGTTTTAAAAATTATTTGTAAGTCCTTCAATAAAAGTTTATATGATTTTATTTGTATTATATGGTATATTACATGACAGTTAGGTAATTGTAATCGTGCAGATTAAATTATTTTTTGAAAATATCCCAAAATTGGTTTAAATCTATAACAAGGGGGGGAAAGGGGGCAAATGCTCAAGAGTCCGGACTCTTGGGGGTCCCGGGGCGAGAGTTTAAAAAAAAATTTACTGCATTAAACTATTCGATATGTACGAGGCCCATAGATAGTAAAAATAACTAATATCTTTAAAATGATAGTTTAGAACAAAATATCATAAGAGATAGTCGAAATTTTTATTTTCATATTTATATATTATAAGTTTAGTTATGTAAGTTTTTTATAAGAATACACATAGAAACATTTATAATTTATTTCAACATATGGAACTTTATACATTGGAAGGGGTGAACGAGGCCCATGGACCCGAAATTTCTCTGAGTGGCCCTGGCGAGTCGGATTGGAAACTGAGGGTTCCGTACTTTATAACTTCTAAAATATTTGAAATATCAAATTTGTTGTTATTTGTAGTGAATTTATGGAATTTTTTCATTAAGTTAAGCCACTTTTGAATTACTACAAAAAGAAACATAATTTAAAAATTAAAACCTTGAGGCTCTCTCACAGGGTTATTTTAAATTTAAAACTTATCTTAAAAGATATTTACAGGAATATCTCAGTCTTATGATGAACAAATATTTGATCCTTCCCAAAATAGTCATATGCCTATCCCGGTTAGCACACTTGGTCTAGAACATGTTTTCTAGACATTAAGAGATCTTCTAGACATCTTAAAGACAATCTGAATAAGACATCTTCTAGAGCGAGTGTGCTATCTGGGATAATGCACATATAATTTGCGAATTTCATGTTGAAACGTCACTAATGAGGTCACGTTTTATTTTTTAAACGTCTAAAAATGCTTTTTAAACTAAATATTGTAAAAATTATATTCTAAAAGGGATCATTTATTTAAAAAAAAAACAATAATAAATCAAAAGTCACGAGGGGTTATCAAGTGCACCGGCTCCAATTTCTAATCAACTGTTAAAATCACAATAAAGAAAAACTAAATATGAAATTGAAGGAAAAGGAGAAAACTTTCTCAAAATTCGCTACGCTATCCGCAAATCTTGGTGACTTGGCAGTTTTATGTCAGATAACGGTTTGAGTTAGAAAGCTGATAAAATGGCAAATAACTGTAGTTAATTAACACAAAGCGGTGTATCATAACCAAACTGACCCTAGCTGCGTCACATACTCTCGAGTATTAGATACTACTATTTCATCTTCAGGATCACGAGTTTTTATTGTTTTTCAGTGCAAACAAAATATTAGTTTGTTAGAACATGGAGCTCTTAAACTAAAAAAAAATTAAAAGTTATATGTATTTTTTTCACCAGAATTCAATAATTAAAATTTTCGAATGAAATATTTTGATCTAACTAATATATCTATCTATTCTTATTATAATCGGCTTGCGCGATGTGATTTTTTTTATTTTAAATTCCACTAATAGTTCATGACAAATAGAATTTATTAAAATTAGGAAATTTTAATTATTATTTTAAAATACACTACGGAGTCCAGGGGGCGTAGCCAGCAAGATGTCCGCCCAAGAAAAGCTTTGCAGCTGGTATATATATTATAATCAGGGAAGCCCGCATCAAAATTTCCATGGGGGGGGGGGGGGGGGGAAAAAACATAAAAAACAAATATTTGGATTTTTAATTTTTTTGAAATATTTAATTTTTTGAATTTTTTTGACAGGTAGAATACACTAATACACTAGTGCTTAAATACAAAAACCTACGGCACATAAACCTAGGGCCCAAACACTTACAGAATTTTGTATTCGATCAGGGGGGGGGGGGGGCATGTTGCCCCCCAACGGATGCCCATACGCCCACGTATATAATTTATTTGTTAGAGAATATGGTTTCGAAGGTTGACCTACATCATCAATCTTTTGATTATAAATATATATTTTATCTTTTATTTATCGTGGTTTCAATTATAAAATTGGATATAGATGTATCAAGCAGAGGACAACCTCAATGATTTCTTTATGAATCCACAACTCTGCTACTCTCGGAAAAACAAAATCTTTTTTTTTTTAATTCTTATCTTTTACACTAAGGTAAACGCACCTTTATTGGTATCATAGGACCTCAAACGTGTATTTCCGTTAAAATCCCGAATTTTCGAATCTTTGGAAGGGGTGTGTGAGCTCAGCTAAATGGCCAATTGAAGAATGTCATGTTGGGTTTGTTGAAAGACATAAATAAAGCAGGTGGGAGCGGATAATGACTCTCTGGTACAAAGGGCGCACAGCGTATTAGCGTTAACAGGTGATGGGTGTATTTCTTTACTTTTTGCTGACTGGACATATTCCCTCTAGTCAATTGGTCATACTCATTCTCTAGAGTGAGATAGAGATAGATTCCAAGGCAGCTGTCCGACTCTGGTCACTATTACTCGGCCGATGTGGGTATTAAAAAAGCAGATGGCCGCCTCAAGTGGTTATTTTATGTGACATAACAACGCTATCGATAGGCCTATTTAGATTAGTTACGTTCATATTAGAAATCACCCAATTGTAGCTATCTCTCTTTAGCGACCATTTATGTTGAGAAATTGGGAAATGTTAAATAGCAAACAACCAAATAACTTGAAATGGCGAGATTCTAAATGGTTTGCAGATAAAATCAATGAAACTAAATGAGATATTTAACCAATTTAGAAATGAAAAGAGAAAATGAAAAAAATATATATATATTATAAGATTCATTTAATTCATTGGGCAACAAAATAGATTAAATTAAGGGAGTGTGGTGTTGGTTTATACTGAAACATTATGTAAATTATAATTAGGGGGAGATTTTGTGAAATTTTATAGGAAGATTTAAAATGTTTTTATAAGCATAGGCATAATTCCCCCTAAGGGGGGCAGTTCGCTGCCTTCAAAACTCATTGCCCCCCTAGAAAAATCGAAACTCCATTATTACGAGGCATCACTATGTATTTCTCATTAAATAATTTCGTTGCTACCAAAATTTGTCAATTCTACTAAAAATGTAGTTGATCTCTAATCGGATTACCTTGTGGTGGTTAATCAGCTGATCGACGATCTTATTTTATGAATTTAATATAAGTGAAAGTACACGTAATTATTCGAATATAAGAAAATAGGATTTCAATTAAGAATTTTGTAGTTTAAATGAAATGTTATGAAAAAATTCAGTTTCTTCACTGGGGCAGCGAGTCGGCTTGAAATGTCAAAAGGGTTTAATTATTTCATCATCAGATATTCAATTAAATCTATTGAAATTTCATATCTATGAAATATGTTCTTTTATCTTTTATATCAAATAGTTTTTATTAGAATATTTGCATTTTAAAGAGTAGTTTATTTGAAGTCTAATTTGAAAAAACCCCAATTACTACTTTGAAACAATTTTTAAAAATATGAAATTAATAAATCTTATAAAAAAAATTAATTATCAATAATTTTCGACCCAGGCTCTTGATAAAATAGACCAAAAGAATTATAAATGATAAAGAAATCGCTCTTATTTTAATGATTTCATCTATCTGAAGGTTCACAGTATGTATATTAAATAAGAAAATTATTGATAATTAATTATATTCAATTTTGAACGAAATTGATTGATTAGTTTTTAAGAAAATGGTAAAAAGGTAGAAAACTGTAACAAATGACTGGCTGGTGCCGGTTGGTTTGCGACCCAGCCTCTTGATAAAATAGACCAAAATAATTATAAATGATAAAGAAATCGATCTTATTTTGATGATTTCATCTATCTGAAGGTTCACAGTATGTATATTACATAAGAAAATTTCATTTTGATAAAATTTTTTATAGTTTAAAAGAAATTGTATAAAAAGATTCAATTTCATCTCTCCGGGAGCGAATCAACTAGAAATGGCCAAAAGATTTATTTTTTTCCTCATTAGATATGTATTCAAATATATTGAAATTTTATATCTATGAGTTATTTTTATTTATCTTTTACATCAAATAATTATTATTAGGAAATTTGCATTTTAAAGGGTAGTTTATTTGAAGTTCAATTTGAAAAAACGCTAATAACTCAGTTGAATTTTTTTTTTTAAATATGAAATTAATGGATATTATAAAACAATTAATTATAAATAATTTAATTCAATTTTGAACAAAATCGATTAAATAATTTTTGAGAAAATCGTCAAAAACAATCTAAACCGTCAAAAAACGATGTTTTTTGAAAGCACGAGAGGACTTTGAAAAAAGTTTAAAAAGTCATATGAAACGAAACATTGACTTGTGACATGGAGGTGAATTTTAAAATGTTTCTAAAACGACCTTTCATAGACGGTTTTCGGGGTTTTTGACGATTTTCTCAAAAAGTACTTAATCGATTTCATTCAAAATTAAATTAAATTATTGATAATTAATTGTTTTATAATATCTATTAATTTCATATTTTTAAAAAAAATTTCAACTGAGTTATTAGCGTTTTTTCAAATTGGACTTCAAATAAACTACCCTTTAAAATGCAAATTTCCTAATAATAATTATTTGATGTAAAAGATAAATAAAAATAACTTATAGATATAAAATCTCAATAGATTTGAATATATATCTAATGAGAAAAAAAAAAAATCTTTTGGCCATTTCTAGTTGATTCGCTCCCGGAGAGATGAAATTGAATCTTTTTATACAATTTCTTTTAAACTATTAAAAATTTTATCAAAATGCAATTTTCTTATGTAATATACATAATGTGAACCTTCAGATAGATGAAATCATTAAAATAAGATCGATTTCTTTATCATTTATAATTATTTTGGTTTGTTATATCCACAGGATATCTCGCCATCAGAGACACCCTTTTTGTCATTGAAATGTTTTTTAACGCATAAATTGATTTTAAACATTTCAGTCATATTAACTTAAATGTTTTTAATAAATGTCAACATATAAATTTGTGTACCTAGAAGGGTTAGGCAGTGATGGTGAAATTTATATGGAAAGTTAGACAAATACTGCTCTGGAGGCTCAGATATTCTAAATATTCAAAATCTCTAATGAAGAATCATTTTGATATTTGAATTTACTAAAAGAAAGTTCATTATTTATAATTAGTAGCCTGACTATCTAAGTAGCAAGAGAGGATTAAAATTTCAAAAATAAATAATTTTTTCTGATAAAAGTTAATATTATTCTACAAAAATAAAAGCTGTTAGCAGATAAAGGGTGGCCCCTAATATTAAGATGAAAGTTTTTATTGAAATCCGAATCATCAACCAAATTTCCTGGCCTTCAATTTTTATATTAAAAAATATTTACATTTACATAGCTCGAAAACTATTGATTTTAGACATTTCTCTCATATTATCTTTTCTGATGGAAATTAAATGTACTTTAATAAAAGTCCGTTATATGAATTAGTTTACCTCAAAGTGTTAGGCAGTAATGGTGAAATTTAAGTTGAAATTGAGATAAATACTCCCTACAAAACTCATTGTTCCCCCTAGAAAAATCGAAACTTCATTTTTACGAGGCATCACTTATGTATTTTTTATTAAATAATTTGTCAATTCTAGTAAAAAATTAGTTGATCTCTAATCGGATTATCGAAATTGAAACCTTGTGGTCGTTTTCACCTGACCGACTGCCCCCCACCCCCCTAGGAAAACTTACCAATTACGCCAATGGTTATAAGTGTCAATATATTTCGGGTTTTTAACCCATCTTCAGGAGTACGGACTGACTGATCTATGTACTCGAAAATATGGTTTAACAACCCGAAATACGAGTAGGTATATTGAGGGTTATAACAACTTTTTAAATGTTTATTTTCTATTAAACTACAAAAAACTCCACCTAATTATAATCAACAAAACAGAAATAGAAAACTGGAAACAATATGATCAAATTTGAGTCAAATTTCTTTTATATTAATTAATTAATATTAAAAAATTTGGCTTGTCTTAAACATACTAACTGACCTTATTTTACTTCTGCCAGCTTTCTGAGGCAGTAGCAGACTCATAAGGGTGAAAATATGCCAAATTTTTTGTATTCCAATAAGTTATTTTTAAAAATACTATTACTACTATTACAAAAAATAATTAAATATTTCGTTGATTTTTAAGCTATTTATCTATTGAGATTCTATTTTTATGAACAATTCTCTCATTTTGGGTTTTGATAATTTATTTTTTTCCCGAATAAAGATTGATGACTCTTTCGAATTTTGAAAATCTTCAAAAGGCATTAGAATGACTTTTCTCAAATTGAACATAAGAGATCAAATTGTCTATAAATACAGGCTTTAAATTTCTAAGGAAATCACATTAGGTTGTCATCATCAAGATCCGAGATTATTTAAGCTATCGAATGGCTGGCTATGTGTTTAAATTTAGTCACAAGATATTTTACAAATTAAGATTTAAATCAATGAATACATAAACTAAATATACGAGTATTTATAACTGAGAAGTTTACATCACAAGGTAGCCAATGGACTTTCTAACTTTGTCATTCCGATTCGACTCCCGAGAGGTGACACCACTTCTGGCAAATAATTAAAAGTTATCCATTCCATGTATGATCTTGTAGATGACAACCTCTTGTGGTATTTTTGCCCCACTTATTCTGTAGAATCATGCAATTGTGAAAAATATTGTAGAAATCAGCTAGATTTAGTTATTTCGATTTTTTACCCATTGATCTCAATTTTGAGAATGTAAATGATTTCCGTCCCATTTATTTTCCAGGGTCAAAGTGTCAGTCACTTTGCAAAATGAATACATATCGGCTAGAGATTTAAAGATTTTAATTTTTTCCCTTCAAACGTGTCAAGAGTATCTAAAGTTTGCGTTCACAAAATCCACTCTTCATTTCAGCATATAGAGTCATAATATAAAATTGTGTTTTGACTTTCTTATTAGTTTTGGAGGAAGTGCGCAGACAAAATTTTGTACATTTTTACAAATTTAATATCTTTAAAAATATTACTTTTACACAGTTTTATTATTTAAGCTTTTTTGTAGGTTTTAATACCATGTATTTAGCAATTTGAAAGATTTTTCAGTAATTTCCAAAAAACCAAACAAAACTACAGTTTTTTCATGAATAATTACAATACTTTTTCATATTGCATATATCGTCGCCTGAGAGTGTAAACCTGCTAACTCACAACAAGGAAATTTTACAGGGTAGAGAAAAAACAAAGAAAATTTAATATTGTTGTTATGGAAAGAAAAAAATTTTCACATTTTTTTCTACAACTTAGGATCATAATTTTAAGTAGCAGTTTTACTTGAACGATGCTGCATCTCTTTTTCTTTCGAACGATATTAATATGTCATAAATGATAGAAAACGGATTTAGCAGGTTTACAATCTAAGGCGGGGATATGCTAAACTAAAAAATAAACAAAAAAGTCTTCGATTTTTCTATAGCAAATTAGGTGATAAATTGAGATCTTTTTTTCAGATAGCCTTCTAGAGATTTGGTAATATTTTTGTCAGCCAACTGCTAAGCTAGAAAGTATGTACCTGTCGGAGCCGGCGTTCAAAAAGGTCTTGCTAAGATTAAGAAAAATTCCACAAATTCGTTCATTCTATCGAGAAAATAAGAACGAATTTTATCTCTCAAGTATTTTATAGGAAGGGAATCCTCACAATGTGTCTCGCATCTGGTCGGCTTATTAATTTCGAAATTCCTCAAAAACTAAAAAAAAAAAAAAAAATTGAACGAGCTTAAAGTTTTTTAATAATAAATTGTGTAAAAAAATGTTTTTTATATTTTCTGTTGGTTTATACATTTATGTGATTTGAAATATTGAGAGTTTGGGAAATAATTATCTATTTTATTTGGATTAAGCTTCAAAATTCAGGCATCCCTGCGATTTCTTAAAAAAAATCATTTTTATTTTATTCTTCTTAAAAAATATTTAAAATTTTATCTTTTAATGAATGTATATTGAAATCGATTTGTTATTTCGAATGTGAGCCGAAAAGTAATTGAGAATTTATTTTCTAAAAAGGCCACAGTAGAGGAATCATTGCCCTCTCTGTTTTCTTATAACTTCTAAAAAAATACCAAAATAACAAAAACAAGTCCAGACTAGTCGGAGTCGATTAAAGATTAATTTCTTTTATTCAAAAAACACCCGCTATTGGACTAGAACGAGATAACTTTTAGTATAATAAGAGTAAATACATAATCAGTTACCCTTGTCTTAAATACTTACTAAATTTTAAAATAAAGAAATTATTATAATATAGTAACAGGAATAAATAGCAGAGAATTGGACAAAATTGAAATCACAGAGTTTTTATGAAATGGGCCAGACGTTTCGTCAATTTATTTTGAATTCCTCAGTGTCCCATTTTATCACTCTTTGTGTAAAAACAATTTCAATATACGACAAAACATCATTATTCTTTTTTTTATAACATATTCCTGGCTCAAATTAATCAACAATCTTGAACTTATCCTTAACAATATTTAAAAAAATCTTTGTTGTTTTTATTTATTTATTTATTTTTTGGCTTTTCGGCCTTTACGATACTATTATTTAAATTTTGTCTTGTATCTAGGGATCAGATTTTAACCGGTTTCCGCGAGTCGAATTCGAACCCGGGTCCACTTGATTAGTGTTGTTTTTCATTGTTAAGGAAAAGTTCAAGATTGTAAATTAATTTGAGGAAGGAATATGTTATAAAAAAGGATTAATGATGTTATGTCGTATAGTGAAATTAATGAGTGGATATTGATGAGGCAGTCCAAAAAACAAGATAATTTATACTATCTTTTTATTCATAAACTGACGTTTCGGAGGCTATTCCCTCCTTCTTCAGGGTCTGTAATCAATTAAAATGGGATTTGGCCATCATTACAAAGAAGATCATCACAAAAAATTTTTTGACAAAGAGTGATAAAATGGGCCACTGAAGAAGTCAAAATAAATTGACGAAACGTCTAGCCTATTTAATAAAAACTCTGTGTTTTTAATTTTGTCCGATTCCCTGTTATTCCTGTTGCAAATTTACTATGGATGCGAAAGATACAACATTTATAATATAAATTAATACTACACTACTGAATAATAATTCACTAGAACAGTTTTCCGTATTTTTAAATCTGGAGTTCTAGAACTAAAAAATACAAAATCAAAGCAGTTCCATAGTAGGTACTTTTTGGAAATACACATATTTTGGCACCAGTACGAACTTTCCACGAGCTTCTATTGTTTTTGTTTATTTTGTTGTTGTTTTTTCAGAATCGTGATCGTTGGAATCCAGACACACAGACTCATCAATCATGCTTGAAAGTGTTGTCTCAGATATTTCTAAACACGATAAGAAAAAAAAGAGAAAAAAAACTTATTTCTTTTATTTATCCCATCGTTTATGAAAAAACTCACATAAAATTTGATTATATGAGAATTTATATTTTACGCACAATTTTATCAAAGATAATTATGTATATATTATATGTCAGAAGGTTTCGGCCCTCAGGAGTCGAACCCGAGGGCTAATACGTTACCGTGCAGTTAGCGCTAGGGTTCGACTCTTGAGGGGGCGAAACCTTCTGACATATAATATATATATATAATCTATCTACTAAGATCTTTGATAAAATTGTCCTTAAAATATAAATTCTCATATAATTAAAATACAGGTATGAAACCCGGAAGTTTTTTTTTTTTTTAGTTTTCCATTCACTTTTTCAAAAAGATAAGACACTCAAATCTTCATATTAAAATTTGATAATTATGTAAAAAGTAAAAATATTTCAAGATTCGGTACGCTTTCAGCCAGTATGATATATATTGTTACTGATTGAAAGAAAACTCATAACATCCTTTAAAAATGCAAATTTATTTGTTTTATGTTTTTCTCATTTGGCCTTAATAACATAACATCAAAAAATAAATATTTTTTTTGTATTAACTTGATCTTTATCGGGGACGGAAGAGTGTATTTTTCCCTTAAATCAGATAAAGATCAAATCTTTTGATATATTAATGTTCAGATTATACATTTTGATTCTATTTAAGTTACACATAAGAATATATTTATACATAGTAGATTTTGACAATTTATTGTGCTTGCTTTATTGATTTCACCCATTTGTTGCAATTTAGTGGATTAGATTGTCAATCTGACAAGGGTAGATTCTAATCAAGATGAAGACTTTGGAGCGAGGGGACCCTTGACTTGGGAGGTCTCTTCTCGTGGACCAATTTAGCTGGCCTTCTCAGTCAAACGATTCATGTGATTAAATGAATTAAAGGCCATAATTGTCTTTCTTGAACCAATCGCATCCTTAGTGCCATGGTTCTCAAACTGTGCTACGCGGAACACTGGTGGTCCATGAAACCACTTCAAGTGTTCTATGAAAAGATTAAATAGGAAATACATAATTAAAAATTATTACAAAAGAAAAATCAATAGAATGTGAAATAATTTTTGTATGTGATTGTAGATTAGACCGGGTGGTTTTTGTATAATAAAAATATTGTACAAAAATATACGATCTCACCCGAACCTGCAAGTACTACCAGACTGGGCAACCCTGCTTGAAATATAAGTGTTCCGCGCAAAAAATGTTACGAGATTAGTGTTCCCCGACTTCGAAAAGTTTGAGAACCACTGCCTTAGTAGCAAGAGAGAAAATATTCAGGGTTAGGTCGGGGTAGAAGATACACATGGATTTTACTAGGTGTGCCGGTTAATAATGTCCCTTTTTTCTAACAGATGGCATTTCGGTATTTTTTCACCAAACTCATCCAAATATTTTTTTCGTTTTATAGTGTTGGTAATCACCTTTCAAACGGCATATAACATGTCAACATTCGGTTCATTTGTGTATGATATATTGGCTTGTAAACATGGCGGATTTTATGCCGAAAAAGAGCATTTGCGGGAGGTGATGTTGCACTATTTTTTAATGAAGAAATCGGCTCCGGAAACGGCTCGTATTCTTGGGGGAGTTTATGGGGACCATGCTCCATCTGAAAAAATCTTCCAACGTTGGTTTGGACGGTTTCGAAGTGGTGATTTTGATGTGAACGACAAGGAGCGGCCTGGACAGCCGAAAAAGTTTGAGGATGCTGACCTGGAGGACTTGCTGGCAGAAGATCCGCGCCAATCGCAAGGAATGCGCTACAGACAACAATTGATCAATTTGAATCATGCATTGATCGAAAAATGGGCTCGAAGACATGGACGTGTCATTTTGCTCCACGACAACGCTTCGTCGAACACCGCCAAATCGACGAAAGAAACCATCAAAGCGCTCGAATGGGAGGCCCTACCCCACCCGCCCTACTCTCCAGACCTCGCTCCATCGGATTACTACCTCTTTAGGTCAATGGCACACGGATTGGCTGACCAGCACTTCGCTAATTACGAAGAAGTGGTAAAATGGCTCGAATCTTGGCTCGCCTCGAAAGAGGAGAAATTCTACTGGGAGGGGATACACAATTTGCCGGATCGTTGGTCAAAATGTGTAGAATCCGAAGGTGCATACTTTGAATAAACCACTTTTGCCAGTTTTGAAAAAATTTGTGTTTTCCTCATGCCGAAAAAAGGACATTATTAACCGGCACACCTAGTAGTCTTGAAGGATTGAAGAGTATATAGGACTCCTCAAATCTAAGAATAGGGTAGAGGCCCAGCTTGTGATAATCATGGGGATACACGAATCAAGGAATGAGTTTGAACTATTTGTATCAGATTCAACTCTAAGTGGTTTGTGTTTTATGTTCGATAATAATCCATAAACTATAAAATTTTGTTAAGGGAGAATGGTGTAGGTTCTTGGTGAAACATTTTAAATAAAGTAAAGAAAATTTTTGAAATTTTTTTTAGAAAACTTTTCTTTACTTTATAATCTATAAAAGCTGGTTAAAATGGGCTTTTAGATTCAGAACCCAAATTTAGAATAAGAAAAATAATGTTAGGCGAAAAAGTGAAATCTTTTTCAAAACTCGGTATGCTCTCGGCAAATTTTGTAGATGCTCAGAAGAATCGTGATCTATATTATATAAGTCAGCAATATTTTATCTCTTTCTTCTAATTAATTAGAGAAAAAAGTGAAAACATTTTCAATACTCGATAAGTTCTTAGGTGAGAGCCGTTCTAGAATTGATAATAAGCTATTAAATAAATATAATTTCTCGCATTTTAACCAAAAGTTCTGAAGTTAGAAAACACAAAATTTAATTAATTCTCCGCATTTAAAATAAGAACACTTTGATTCCAGAACGAATTTATAGTTTAATTAACGAAAATTCTACCCTTGTTGGGGACTATATTTTTATTTTAGCTTTGTAAAATAAAAATAACAACCAAATAGGATGAGTGTGATGCAGCCTTGTGGAAAAAAGGCAGAATAAGAGAAAATCTGAAGCTTAGTCAACGAAATGTGGAAATGGCTTTTGACCTCAACCTTGACAAGCCTAAGTCCAAGAATGGTAAATAAGTAGCAAGCGGTACTTTTGACCTGTCCAACCGTTGTTTAAATACTACTGGATTTCAATGAATTTCAAATTAAAGGAGTGTGCTGGTCATGTTGAAGCGTAGTTTGGGCCAGTTCAACACAAACATCACTTTTAAATGAACAGATTTCTATAGAATACATGACATTTTTTAACCTCTTTTGTTGTTTCTATAAGGTAGATTTATATTACAAATAAAGACACCTTTTATGAATAACAAAATATACTCATCGAATACAGCGGCGTTATTAGCAATTAAAATGCTTGTGGTCAGCCAACAAAAATGCGTCTTTTAAAAGTACACGCGTATAGAGTAATAATGTATTTGGATAAGAGTAATTTATTTTGAAAGTGGAGTAACTAAAGTGACATTTTAGGAATAGCGTTTAAACACTTGAACATTAAATAATTCTAGGAGGGTGGAATGGCTGTGACTATATGGTATAGGAGACGAAATTCTAAAGAAAATAATAGTAAATTTTTATACAACATATTATATATTAATATATATTAAAGTAAATTTTATTTTTTATTTTTAAGATTTTTATAAGGCTAGAAACACACAGTCGATTTTCAATCGAATCAACAATTTAGTTGGGTTGGTTTGAAATCGTGATGAATTATCAATTTATAACCAACTCTAATTAACTAACTAAGCTCGATTTTTTTTATCAAAAGTCTTCATCGATCGATTTTGATTAAATAATCGAGTTGATCTGCAGTTGTGTTGTGTATACACCTACGTTAAATTTAATATATTTATGTCCATCAACTAAACTATCGCTCGACTAAAAATCGACTGTGTGTGCTTAGCCTAACTCTAGGCCTTAAAAGTCGTTAGAGTATAATCTGATCTGAGATTGTAAAAAGTGTGTGATTGGAAAAGGAATGTTCCCTTCTGACATGAACGAAAAATTATACATAATATCTCAGATTAAGAAGACAACACTCTTATAGTGATTTTTCCATTAAGATCAAACTCTTCTACTATCTGAGAAATCATTTTCTTCCTAAAATGCTAGTGTTGTTGCAGAAAAACTGCAATGCACAGCGTTTTAACAATTCAGTCATGTCAAAACGTTGAGCATTTTTATGATATCTCAGGAAAATCTCTATCTAGTTTTAGCAATTTTTTATTTTTACAAAAAAACAACTCAACCACCGAAGCATCAAATTTTCAACAGATAATCGTCTATATTCTTATCTTAAGGAATTTCTAATTTAGTCAGGTGATATCTTCACTGAATAATGCTACATCGAGTAAGTAGTCTTGTGTCATTTTTGTTTGTCTGTAATGTGATAAAATCATGTGCTGTTTGTTTGTCTTAGAATAAGTCTTTCTACTTGTTTTCAGACCTGATAGCTCCTTTCGCAGTAACAGACATACATTATGAAGTACAGTTCTTCAGTTCTTTGTTGAAATAGCTTAAAAACAAACATAACTGGTCCATTAGCCTGGCATTACTTTTTCTCCTATTTTGAGCACATTCTTCTCTATTCATTTTTCTTCATTCATTCAGGATGAGTAAACTTTGCTTTTCGAGCTCGCTAGCTTCTAATTAATAACAGTAATTACAACAAACTCTCTCAAATTACATTGTAGGAAACTTGTTGACGCTTCATATTCCAACGGTAGCTTTAATAATGTATATAATGGGATATGTAATGAAAATTTAGGGCCCCTTGCTTATTTCCCCCTGTATACTTCCCTGAGTAAATATATAATTAAAGAAAAAAAAATACTGAATAGTAAAATGTAAAAAATAATTTTCTTTGTATTTTGCCCTTGAAATTCGAGTTTTTGTATGATTTCCTATTTTGGCCAATGGACTTTAAGGCAATTATTTCTGCGGAAAGTCTATGTACACAAGTGAGTACTGGTCGTAAAACCATATTAAAAAAATACCATCTGAAAAACATACATTAAAGCTAAGTACAAAGTAAATTAAGTTGATTGGATGTAAAAAAGGTGTGGACATCGCATGACTTTCTCTTATCTTATAATAGATCAACTTAACATTCTTGTAATTAATGAGGGACTTATACATTTTTAAGAGCTTTAAAATTTTAAAAATTATTAAAATTTAATGAAAATAATAATATTTCAAAAATCTTTAAAAATAGGAATAAGCCATACTTACTTTGTATATTTCGAAATACTTGAGATAACAAATTCGTTCTTTTATTTGTCGTTCATAAGAATAGAATGAAAGAATTAGTATAATTTTTTTACAATATTGAGTTAAGCCACTTCTAAATGTCGACAGGAATAAAAAAACATCACCTAAAAATGACCAATTATGGGGCTCACTCACATCTAAAATGATTTAATTGAAAAAAATTTAGACCAATTCTAATTAAAGGGATTTTTACAGTTATACCTCACACCCCATCATAAAAAAATTCGTGACTTGTTCAATTGAAATTTTAAAATGAGTTTTGATTTTGAAGAAACTGAATACATATAGTATTTAAATTGTAAATTTCAAGCTTGTATCTTATTAACGACGACTTCGGACTACTGTTTGAAAAGAAAGGAATGTACTGATGTGAATGGTTTTTATCAGATTATGGGTTTACCTTTAAGCAAGTGTTCTCGACAAAAAAAGCATGTTTGAAAAAATCTTCGCTTATGTGGTTTTGAAATGACCGATTCAATTACAAATAATAGTCACTTTAAATAGGATCCATGTTTATTTTTTAATGTAAGTCTAAAACTCCTTTGAAATACATTTGTAGGAAAAATAATGAATAAAAAATATTAAAAATGAAACCTCGAGAGGCCGTCGGTTTCTTAAAAAATCATTTTTACTTTATTCTTAAAAAATATTTTAATTTTATATAATTTTCCATTTTTTGAATTTTTGTCGACTAATGAATGTGCGTTAATTTAATTTGAATATAAACCAAAAAGGACACGGATAGAAGAATTCTACTCCTCAATTTTCGTAAAACATCTAAAAAAACTACCGAAATAATAAATACAAGTCCCGACTAGTTTGTTGATTAGAAATTTCAGTTAATTTCTGTTATTCTAAAAACATCCGCTGTTGAACTCGGACGTGGCTCTTTTTGTATAAGAATAAGTACTAAATCACGAATTAATTACCCTTGACATAAATACTAACTAAATATTTACATAGAGAAATATTTTTTTTACTTACTTATTTATTTTATTTATTTTATTTATTTATTTATTCATTCATAATTCTTACAATTTAACTTTACACAATGCTCTGAGGCAGTTTGCCTCATATGAGCAGTAAAAAATAATAATTAACATAAAACAAAGAGGAGAAAAATAAAAACAAGTGTGTGCCAAAAAGAAAGAAAGAAAGAAAGCTCCAGCGAAAGGAAGTTGAGAGGAAGATGAGAGAGACAGCAGGAGGGAAAAGATACACCATAAAAGAGAGACGCCAAAAAAGAGACGCTGACTCCCGAGACCCGCCCCCGCGAATACATGCCAAGAGACCACGATTGAAGATAAGTGATGATGAAGATGAACGGGTGAACGATGGTAATGAATTCCACAGTCGGGCAGCAGTGACAGTGAATGACCTATTCACCACCTCGGACCGGTGACTCGGGATATGAATACGATTTGAATCAGCCCGAAAAGCCCGATTATGTATGGATGATTTAAAAGTGAACATTTTATAGATGTATTCAGGCTGATGTGAAATGAAGGTACGATGCAGGAATTTGCCAAGCATGTAGAGACGCCTCTGGGTCGCCCTAAGCCAACCAAGTCTGACATAAAAGGGGGAGACATGATCACGTCTAGGAATGTCAAAAATAAATCGAACGCATGCATTCAAAGCCCGATCAAGTAAGCCCGCGCGGGTCCCAGAGACGTCGCCATACACGAGGCAGCAATAGTCCATGGTTGGCAATATCAAAGAATTGATGAGATGTTTACGTGTCGAAAATGGAATGAGATGCCTGACTTTAATGAGTTGATGGAGACCCCGAAACACTCGTCGACTGACCGAATTAATGTGTTCCTCCCAGGTGAAGAATCGGTCAAAGATGACCCCGAGATTAGGGACACACTCGCTATATT
Source organism: Forficula auricularia (assembly GCA_024734495.1). Lineage (NCBI taxonomy): Eukaryota > Metazoa > Arthropoda > Insecta > Dermaptera > Forficulidae > Forficula > Forficula auricularia. The sequence continues at coordinate 2,692,916 of JALMQS010000092.1, read as the reverse complement.
GAATCTGGTGCCCATTTACACTTACTCTAGGGGGGTCACCGCCAAAAAGCCTCCTGACAAAGGGACGACTACCAATAATCATGGCCTTGGTTTTTCCCTCATTAATTGTTAAATAGTTTTCGCGGGCCCAGGAACAGATCGCCTCTATATTTAGTACTAGTGCTGGAGTTTTTTTTTAATTAAGTCTAATCCTACTTTAGGAAATCCACCCCATGACAAAAAAATATTTTTTATTAATTTATTTATTTAAATTTCATCGCATTCCCTAGATGGGGTTTGGTGACTTTCATACATTTACATTAGAAAACAAAACAAAAACATAAATTCAAATTTAAAATTACATACTTACTCTCGCCTTAGTCTAATACAAAAAAAATGTATTTTTTTTATCGATGATCCCACGAAAAATTCGTCCTTTTTAAAATAATCATCTGATTAAAAATTTGTTGATTTCGAGTAAAAAGAACACATACTTATAACCGAGGGGTGATCCGCAATTGGAAGTAGGCGTACACCTCTTTGGAAGTATTTTGGAAGTACTTGGAAATATTTGGAAGTACTTGGAAATATTCGGAAGTACTTGGAAATATTTGCAATTGCTTGGAAATATTTGAAAGTACTTGGAAATATTTGGAAGTACTTGGAAATATTTGGAAGTACAAGTGGAAGTAGGTGTACAACATATTAGGTCACAGTTCACCCCTCGCTTATAACTATATAAATGATATAATATTTATACAAATTTTTATCTTTATATATAGCCCAAGAATGCATTTTAACAACCTACCCCCTTATTTCAAAATAATAAAATAGTTTTTTCTAGATACTTATATAGAATCAAGTGTCAGAATTATTTAATAAATTATTTGACTTAAAATGCGAGATTCATTTACTTAAAAATTAAAATTAAAAACTAAGTTTTAAAATAGTGAATGAGTGAAATAGTAAATAGTGAGCTGGCTGCCCGGAAAGCATGTAAGTTCTCAGGTTCGACTCCTGAGGGGATGATCCCCTCTGTATCGCAATTTAATAATATTTCTACTAAAATCTTAGAATTTGTCCTAACGATTGAATTATTTCTTTTTTAAAATACATCTTGGTTAATCTGAGCCTGAGATGATTTTTTAAAAAAAAATTCGAACTATTTTCAAAAAAAAGATGATAGGATTAAATTAACGAATTCAATAAGGATTATTCCCAATTATAAATTAATTAGTCTCAATTTGAAGTTAAAAATGTATGATTAAGAATAAGAACCCAAGATCATTACTTAGGACCAGTTTCATAAAACTAACTAAGATGACCCTATGCTAGGGAAGACCCCTCTATCTTTAACTCCCCGATCTTGATGGGTTAACCTGTATCCTGGGGATAACCCTGTGTTTATTTACATTAGAAAAACATTTTATAGGTTAGAGTTTCAAATCAAAAGAATTCAAAACAAATCGTTATATTATTTATTTTTATAATATTATTATTATTATTTTTATATAATATTAAATATAGCCAAATATACCTATATAAATGTATATAGAATTTTAATTTATGTTAACACTGAATTAGAATAAAACAAAAGAATTCATTATATAGGTATATTTTTTAAAAGTAAATATCTAATAAATTAAATTAAAAAAAATTTCTAACTAAAATCGAAGAAAGCAGATATTTCTAATAAAATAGTTAAATTTTTATATTTATTTCGTAGAATAAAATTAGATCGGAAACGATTGGATTCAGCATTAAATTCTGATGCCAAATCATCCCATATTTTTTTATTCTTTAAATTAGCATCGGAATCTGAACGCTTAGATTCTAACACATCTTTATATTTATTAACGAGAAAAACAAGACGTTTCTCCTCTTCTATTGTGAAATTGGGAGTACTTTTTCTCTTAATTGAAGATTGGTTCATATTCTATCTAAAATTTAATATTCACTTATTCAATACATTTCAAATTTTTAATATTACATCATTTGTCTCAGTTTTGTTGTATCTATATATTTAATTTTTTACCACTTTATTTTTATATGATTGAATAGAAAAAAAAAATTTGATTGTTTTTAAATAATAAAAGGATACAAGACGAATGTCAAAACAAAAAAAAATTTAAACATATTTTTTTTTTTTTTTAAATAACTAAAATCTAGGGAATTTCGCCATTGCCAACCTATTTTCCTACCCTTGACTCGGGGTGAGCTAACTCCACACTATTTTGTTTTATGAAATTCATATTGTTTGGAACTCCAGGCTCACTCTCAACCTGGAGTTGATTAAGACGAGGATTATTTTTTTTTATGAAACTGGCCCTTATTGGCAGAGCGTTAACGGGGAAACAAACTCTATTCTCTCATAAGAATTTTCTTCCCCATCAACTATCTGATTTTCACCAATAAATCCATTATCAAAATGTGGAAATTCTAGCTGAGTTTAAAAAAAAAATAGTTATTTTGATTATTTATGTCCATCGATTAAATTAATAAGTTGTTATAGGGAAATAAGGACAATAGCTTATGCAAATAATTTTTATTTTTTGCCAACGTTTCGTCAACTTTGTTGACTTCCTAAGGGCCCAAACATATTAACTTCTTTGCATATTTGTCATTCTATTAATATTCATTAATATCATTTCTAAGAATTAGTATTAATAGAATGACAAATATGCAAAGATGTTAATTTGTCTGAGCCCTGAGGAAGTCAACAAAGTTGCAAAAAATAAAAATTATTTGCATAAGCTATTGTCCTTATTTTCCTACAACAACTTATTAAAAAAATAATGATTATTTTTCATTTTATTTATTAGAATAACATAGATTATTTTGTAATTTTAGATGGACAATAACAATCCATTCAAATTCTCTGTATATTATTCTAGGTGTAATTTAACATAAAATTTGACCGATTATTATTATTATATAGCGGAGACATTACACGCCCAACTAAATAAACCACTGTTGTTGTTGATGTTGTTGTTCATTCGTACTTACATTTTAGCCCGGAAATTATCACCGCGTTGGGAGGGAGCGTCGCTTCCGTCTACCAAATTGAAGGGAAGAATAAGGGTGGAGAAAATAGCCAAAATCCATGCTGAAATCAGCTACCAAATATAAATATCATTTTCACTAGTAAATTTAATCTTGCATTCTAATAAGAGATTACATTCTATTTAATATTAGATAATAGGATTCTATTGAGGCATTTGTATTGTGTGCATGTGTGTGAGATCGCTCTCTGCAATGTCATCAAAAGATAATAAATGAGTTGATGAATTTCTTAATTTTGAAAAAATAATTTTTTTGTAATATTAACTACATAAAAAATTACAATTATGGGGTTATTTTTAAAAGTTACATTCAATGAAATCAAAATTCGTTAGCTTTCAGTCGGATTTAATTATCAAAATGTAAGTGAAAGTAAAGAAAAAAAAATGAAAGTGAAGATCCAGTCGGTGCATGACCCCAAACTGTACTGTATCACTATGTCAATCATCTATGTGAATTTAGTCTTTATTTGTTTATTATTTATTTCATAGTTTTATTATTATTCTAAATAAACCAGAAAAGAATGATATTTATTAATAACTAGCTTCAAGGCCACCTTCGTTTAGTCCCGCTAATAGAAGAAGAAACTATCTCCTTGACGGGATTGTAAAAGAATACACACTCACTACGATAGAAAATTCAGTGGAAGCCGGATATTGTAATCGCAGATAATGTTATCAATTGATTATTATTATCACCATCACAATCAGTCAGTCCAGAAAACACATCAAAATTACTTAAAAATAATCCGCTTATTATAATCCAACTTGAGCTATTATCAATTTTGATAACAAACCTCATGCAACTAATGCCCAGATACAAGATGCGGTACTAATTCTTCGTCTTGGTCTTCAACACAGAGCAACAAACTTTGAAAAACACTATGACTATGAGGTTTATAGGAGTTAATAAATTTTAACAAACGACAATCAATGATTAATACATTTTTATGTTTAAAAAAAAAGTTATTTAATAAAAGTAGTTTTGGATAAATATAAGTAGATTGTATTATTTTATAATAAATTGTGTTCACTAACTAATTTGTAGTTGTTTTTTTCTCTTAGTGTTGTCTATTGGTTATTATCAAAAATTACAGGTCCAATAGTGATCGTAAGTGGCTTCGACAGTATTATAAAAAAAAATTTTAAGAAAAAAATAAAACCGACTTCAAAAAATTAAATGCAACAAATAAAATACACTAAAAGGTATAAAATAATTATTATCTTATTTAGTTACAACTAAACGACGAAATATTAACATGAAATTACTTTTGAAATTCGTTGCCAAACATATACCTTTTATGAATCGCACTCGACGGATCTTACTTAGTACGTTTGGCGGGTACGCTCGCTTATAGAGTATAGTTTGTTTGGCACCGACTTCAAAAAGTAATTTCATGTTAATATTTCGTCGTTTAGTTGTAACTAAATAAGATAATAATTATTTTATACCTTTTAGTGTATTTTATTTGTTGCATTTAATTTTTTGAATTCGGTTTTATTTTTTTTCTTAAAAATTATTTTTATTTTTCTCTTTTTAGTGATGTTATTAATAGTGATCATATCATCAAAACTTGACCAAATTAATATGGCACGATCCCTAAGATACCCCCTTTCCAATAAAAAAAGAATCATCGAAATCGGTTCATAAACAAAGAAGTTAGGCCTGAACAAACCTAACAAAAAAGGTCTAATACCAATGAAAAAAACGGGACCAATCGGAAGCTAGACTGAACCCGATGCAAATTTTTTTTTTCAAAATCGGCTCACAATTGGCGGAGATATGAGGTAACATAGACACAAAAAAAAATTCAGTCGAATAGAGAACCTCCTCCTTTTTTGAAGTCGGTTAAAAAAAAGAAATACAAATACATAATTAGAGGTGTGATTTTAGGTTAGGGTAAAAGGGATAAGAGAAAGAATCCATGGAATAGGCCCCTACGTCGGATTACCACATAGTTTCTATTTTAAGAAACTAGTATTTCGAGCAAAGATATATAAATTATATATAATATGTTTGATTGGTTTCTACTCAAGGATAACCATCGAACATGCTTTTTGGCACTTGAATTCACTTACAAAAGGATAAATACAACTCTTCTGACAAGAAAGAAAAATTATCCATAACAACTCGGATTAAGTATAGGGGACGTTCTCAGTGAATTTTCAAATATGTAAATTGGATGAAAAAGAGAAACTTTTTCCAAGACTTGGTACGCTGCTTGGAGCTGCAGTGAATTAATAATTTTAAATTAGAAATATTTAAATATGATATAGTTACATTTCGATTTAATATTACTCTCCTAGAGTCAAAGGCCATTAGAAGGTAGGTGATTAATCTCTACTAGTCTAAAATAGGTTTGGACTTGTATTTGGCATCATTGCAATATTTTAGTTCTATTGGAAGGGAGATCAAACTATCAGCGTTATTTTGAGTCATTTACCTGGATTTAATACTAATGAAAGAATAGCTCACCCGCACATTTCTTAAATAATAAAATAAGTGAAAACATATTTGCTCCTGAGACGCCCTTAAAAGTGAATATTAATAAACTTAAATATAGAATAAAGTGTTCATTTATTCCTAAATTAGAAAATTGACTTAAAATCTCAATAAAATAATTCGAAAAATGACGTTTTGAATGCATTTTTGAACCAGAGCTTCTAAGGCTAGAAAATAGAAAGCCTTAATGGAAATAATAAATATTTTAGCACAATAACGAACTTTCTACGACTTTTCGTTCTTAAGTTATCGTGGGTGTCTTTATCCAAACATAAAGACAGAAAAAAACCATGGATGAAAATGAATTTTTTCCAGGTTTCAGACATTTTTAAGCACAATAAGCAAAAAAATTTGAAAAATTTTGCGTACCGAGTAATTGCATTGGAAATTGATTTGAAAATTGGTACAGTGCAATAATCTAATTTCTTTCATTTAATTAATGGAAAGCAAAGTTAGAAATTTTTCCCTCTTTATATTTTTTTTTTAATTCCAAGCACGTCAAGTGTCAAACAAAACGTGACAGTGAAATGCTGTGAACGTTTTAAGGGGGTGAAAAATTACTACACTTTTTTTTTATTTTCTCCTAAGGAAAAAATCTGAAGAGACATTTTTTCCGAAGTGAAGTGAGTATATATAGTATATATTGGGAGGGATGTGAGCGGAAGTGACGTAGGGACACCATCTCTACTGCACTTCCTCGCGAGGACTAGCGTGAGAAAATAAGCAATGAAGTCATGTCCCCCCCATCAGAAAGCCACTTGGCTCGTTACGAGGGCAGGGAGGCTTCACAAGATGAGATCACAGGCCAATTTATAATTAACTAAAAACAAAAAATAAAAAACTTCTTAACTGATAAATCCATATCAGTGATTAATTATGAAACGCTTTCCGGGTCAAAGGCAATACTGCCCATTAGAACAAAAAAACAAACAAAACAAAAACAACAAATTGATAAAATTCACTTCTCTTAGCTTGGAATTGCTTTAAACCACCACTTGTTGAATAAATAGGAGTGTTGCTAGCACAAGCAGAAGCAAAACTTCTTTAAAAGATTATCCATAAATGATATGAGTTTGTCTTCTGTTCGATGCAAAAAAATATAGGTACATATAAAACAAGATCTTTCTAAAACTTAAGTTATTTATGTAGAATTTAATTTTTAATAGATTTTATAAAATCAGTATGTAATGAGAGATTTAGTTAATTGAAGATTTGATTGTAAAATACAATAAAAAAATCTTAAACTGATCATCAGTTAAAAATAGATTCGAATTAATAAATATGTTTATAAATTATTGAAATATCCATGTTAAGAATGAGTTATGAATGCAGTGACAAAATCCAAATCTTGAACGAAATTGTATGTATATATCAAATTCTATGGGTTTTTTTATGTAATTGTATAAATTAATAAATATTATAAAAGAATCGATTATTAAAAAAAAATCATATTCAATTTTGAAAGAAATTAATTGATTAGTTTTAAAGAAAATGGTAAAAAGCTAGAAAACTGTAACAAATGACTCGCAGGTGACGGGTGATTTGCGACCCAGCCTCTTGATAAAATAGACCAAACGAATTGTAAATGAGAAAGAATACGATTTTATTTTATCGATTTCATCTATCTGAAGGTTCACAGTATGTCTATTATATAACAAAATAGCATTTTGATTAAGAATTTTGATGTTTAAAAGAAATTGTATGAAAAGATTCAATTTCTTCTCTCCGGGAGCGAATCAACAAGAAATGTCCAAAAGTTTTATTTTTTTTTCTCATTAGATATTTATTCAAATCTATTGAAATTTCATGTCACTATGTTATTTTAATTTATATTTTATATTAAACAATTATTATTAGGAAATTTGTATTTTAAAGGGTAGTTTATTTGAAGTCAAATTTGAAAAAACGCTAAAAACTCAGTTAATTTTTTTTTTTTAATATGAAATAAATAGATATTATAAAACAATTAATTATTAATAATTTAATTCAATTTTGAACGAAATCGATAGAGTACTTTTTGAGAAAATTGTCAAAAACCATCTGAACCGTCAAAAAACGATGTTTTTTGAAAGCACGAGATGCCTTTGGAAAAAGTTAAAAAAGTCATATGAAACGAAACATTGACTTGTGACATGGAGGTGAATTTTAAAATGTTTCTAAAACGTCCTTTCATAGACGGTTTTCGGGGTTTTTGACCATTTTCTCAAAAAGTACTGAACCGATTTTGTTCAAAATTAAATTAAATTATTAATAATTATTTGTTTTATAATATCTATTAATTTCATATTTTTAAAAAAAATTTCAACGGAGTTATTAGCGTTTTTTTAAATTGGACTTCAAATAAACTACCCTTTAAAATGCAAATTTCCTAATAACAATTATCCGATATAAAAGATAAATTAAAATAACGCAGATATATGAAATTTCAATAGATTCGAATAAATATCTAATGAGAAAAAAAAATAAAACTTTTGGCCATTTCTAGTTGATTCGCTCCCAGAGAGAAGAAATTGTATATTTCCATACAATTCTTTTAAACTACAAAATTCTTAATCAAAATGCATTTTTCTTATAATATAGACATACTGTGACCTTCAGATAGATGAAATCGATAAAATAAGATAGATATCTTTCTGATTTATAATTATTTTGGTTTGTTATATCCAGAGGATGTCTCGCCATCAGACACCTTATTTTTCATTGATTCAAGTCTATCCACTGTACAATATTGAAATATTATTTAACGCGTAAACCATTGATTTTAAACATTTCAGTCATATTAACTTTTCGGTTTTAAATTAAATGTTTTTAATAAAGGTCATTATATAAATTTGTGTACCTCAAAGGGTTAGGCAGTCATGGTAAAATTTATATGGAAAGTTCGACAAATCCTGCTCTAGAGGCTAGATATTCTACATATTCAAAAACTCTAATAAAGAAACATTTTGATATTTTAATTTATTAAAACAAAGTTCATTATCTATAATTAGGAGCCTGAGTATAGTTACGAGAGCTACGAGAGGAATCAAATTTAAAAAATAAATATTATTTTTTTTTTGAGAAAAGTAAATATTATTTTACAAAAATAAACGCGGTTTTAGATAAAGGGTGCCCGCTAGTAAATTTTATGAATCAAAAAATTTTCTGGCCAAATCATTGGGCTTGAATTTTTATATTAAATAATATTTTCATTTCTATAACTCGTAAACTTTTGATTTTTGACATTTCTCACATATAAACTTTTCTAATGAAAATTAAATGTACTTTAATAAAAATCCCTATATGAATTTGAATACATCGAAGTGTTATGCAGTATGGTGAAATTTAAGTGGAAATTGAGATAAATACTCCCTACAAAACTTATTGTTCCACATAGAAAAATCAAAATTCCATTATTATGAGACATCACTTATGTATTTCTCATTAAATTATTTCGTTACTTCCAAAATGTCTCAATTATACTAAAGAGTTAGTTGATCTCTAATCGGATTACCGAAATTGAAACCTTGCCGGGTGCCGCCCCTAGGAAAGGTCCCTAACTACGACAATGTTCGCGACCCCATTTTGAGCCACAAAACTAAATTTTGGTATTGGAAAAAATAAAATGACATTGACAATGAAAAAATTATATTGGGCAGAGATTAAAAATAAATTCAGAATAAGCTGATGTGGCCATCCACATACAGCCATACACTTGGACCCTCTCTCCTATTTTTGAACTCCTCTTCTTCTGAGCCACTATCATTTTCACATAATGAGACATTTTCATAAGGTCATATAGTGTGCCTAAGCGAAATTTCGTACAAATCGATCAATAGACATTATTGATGACTTATATTGATAGTTCTACTATTTGAGTCCCCCCCCCCTCCAATTTTAGTCACAATAAAAATAATTACTCTCTTTTTTTATTTGATGACGCTTTTATAGTAGATTCTGATTTTATTCTTTTTTTATTATTATTATTTTAAAAAATTTATAAAAAAATTTAACCCCCCCCCCTCCGCACTTAGTTTTTTGTTCGATTTCAACCAAAATCTAATCAGTTCTTAATTTCAATGTACAAAAACTACACTTGAAATTTCGTTTTGAATTCACACTATTTTTTGATCTAGCGTGTAGGTACACAAAATTTGGTAACATACGTACTTACTAACAGAGAAAACAATTAATATCTCGAAAAATATAATTTTTAGAAGTTCATTCATTAAAGCTTTTTTGTAGATAATAACGCCATTGTTTCGCTCAATTTATTTGATCCAAATAGTTTTAGCAGTTTTTGAGATATTTAGAAGCAAATATTCTAAATTTCTTTTATTTATGAGCCCAAGTTCTGTTAGAACATTTATCGGCCCAAGTACCCAAGATATTCGAAGCAATCTTCCAAACTGCCATATTTCACAGGCTTGTTTTTTTTGTTTTTTTACAGGGAAAAAATGCAGCATAAAAGTTATATATTTTTTTATTTTTAAAAATTTAATGGGAATCAGTTTTTTATGTTTACTTCCCTATTTTGGACTAGCGCTTATCTTTGGTTAATTATTTATTATTTATTAATACTTTTGCAATTACAAGTACAATCTGTCCAAGCCTAGAGTATTAGAAATGTAAAAACTAAACAAAATTTTGTACACTTAAATCTGTGGACGCCTAGAATTTTAGATACGCAAAAGCCAAATGCCCAAAATGGGGGAGGGTCAAAAGTTTCCAATTTTCCAATTGAGATATTCTTTAATAATAATTCGCTCATCAAATTTCGTTAGATAATTTTTAATTTCTATTATTTTTATAGGCTTATGACTATGTATTAATAATCTACCCAACTATGCTAAAATTCAACTTTCTATCTAAAATAGTTCGGTGCCAAAAAATTGCCAAATCATTATTTAAGTTTTAAAGAAAGTTTTCACTTTTTTTCCTAACTTTAACTTAGGTTCTTTTTCACCATTAAATTAATATATTTTGACATAAATTGATTGTCAAAATAATCGTAAATTATTTTTTTTATCACAAAAAATCATATTAAAAGGCCATATTACCATTTTTTCTACCATTAAATAAATAAATAATTCAAAGATTACTTTTTGCCTAGTATAGCTACATCCGAATTGGTTCTCGAAGAGAATAAAAAAAGAAAAATCATGCGTAATCTCTTTAACTATATTATTCTCTAATATAAAAAAATGAGTATAATATTATTATTAAAAATGATTTTGTTTTTAATTTTTGAAAAAATTTGTATGTTTTTTCAAAATTTCAACACTAGAGGAATTAATAAAATAATTAATTAATTAATAATTTTCGGTTCCATGATATATAATTGAAATATTACTTCTTCGAAATTGGGAACTAAAACTTTTTTACAACATTTAAAATGCTTTTGTTATAAGACGTTTCGTCAAGCTTCTTCAAGCTTCAAGCTTCAAACTAGATAATAATTATTATTAGTCAGATTATAATATAAGCCTCGCATTCATAAGTTATTTTATTATAAACTTTTAAACCTTTATAATACACAACAAACAATATATATTTCAGGGATTGTTTTATCTTAACATATATTTCTTTTTAGGGCTCGGTTTAAAAAGTAAATCGGGACCTCTTAGTTTAACTACACTGTTTATCTGTGCTTTGTACACTAAATAAAGTACATTCTTGAAATTCACAAGCTATATGTATACATTTACCACGAAATCAAATTTTTTACGATTTTAAAAGAATAATTATTTTGAGAAGAGATCAATTTTTGTGGGGACCAAAATAAAAATTATTTTTTTATTATAGAGAGTAAACTATCTCTGTGAAAATCTTTTTAAGTAGAATTAAGGTGTTTTTTTTTTTGTTTTTTTTTTTTTAATTTAAAATTTGGGTGTGAGACAATTTTTAGATGATTTTTTTACCTGTCGATTACATTCATAAGTGACTTAACTTAAAATTATGAAAAAAATTTAACAATTCCCTCATTCTCTCCCTATAAACCCCGAATTTGATATCTCAAATATTTTGTAAGGTATAATAATTTTTCTGCTGTCTTCGCGTTCTCCCTAAATATTGAATTCAAGTAACGATGAGTCATTCAGTAAATTACAGAACCCTCATTATGAGAGTCCGACTGACAATTATGCGAATTATTTTTATAATTTATATATTTAATGAAATAATTTTTTGAAAAGAATTTAAAGGCTATATGTCACGATATATCAAAGTAGTTATTCGATATGTTAAATTTCATGTCAGAAGGGTTCATCATCCCAAGTGCCAAGCAAACTCTGGGAAGCTGGCTTAACCCTAAAGATGAAATCCTTACAGCCCGAGTGAATGAGCTCTTCTGATATTCCATTAAACACCAAAACACGGGCTTTGAATTCTTATCATGAGTACAATAATGATTTTGATAAAAATTTCATTATCCGAATTAAAAGGGAAGAATCAATCAATGTCTTTGCTAGGACTTCGTTAATTCCCAAAGGAGGTGAGATCATTTGAGGAAACCTGATCCTATTTTCTACTTTCTTAATAAGTTCGCCCCTAAAAGAAGAAGAAAAACAGAGAGAGAGAGAGAAAAAACTAGAAACCATTTGAAAGAGTCTCTTTTACAAGAATGCAGTTTAAATGTGGCGATGAGCTCATCTCGTTGGAGGTTATATTTTTCTGTCTAAATGGTATCAGTTGCGTTGAATCATCATCCTTTTTTTTCGTCATCCAGTCAATTTAACCATCATGACATTTTACGACATTTCGCATAAATGAGTTTAATTAAACTCTTTGAAAAAAAAAATACATTCTGCGGTGGCCTTTCATGTTGACAATGAGACCTAAAATATTGTGCATTTAGTACAATTTGCGAAATTTTAGTCCCCCTTCCCTAGCATTCAAACATCCAATTAATAAAATAATTTCAAAAAGAATTAATTTAGAACATAATTATTTTTAATCTGCTTATTCAAATTAGTATCAATTTATGGGTGTTTGGGTTTTTTAATATAATATAGTCGACGCTCGATAATTCGAAATCCAAGGGACTACAAGAAAAATTCAAATTATCGAGACTTCGAATTATCAAGAAGTTTGAATTATCAAGAGGAAAGAAAAAATATTAGAATTATAACGAGTTTTTATTATATTTTTGAAAATATGTATGCGCTTACATAGATTATATATAGATAGCCTGCTCAAGTAAAAAAGTAAAAATAATGAAGACTTCAAAAAAGAACAAAAAATTACATATGTATTACTTTGCAATAGTTAATAACATACCTAATTACAAACAATTAAGAATAGTTTTTTGCTAGGAAAAATTCGAATTATAAAGAGAGGAAGTGGCCAAGTTCGAATTATAGAACGTTCTCTTCCACTTTCGTTCGAAAAGGATTTTGAGTTATCGAGCGTATTAGAATACACAGCATTTTTTCGATTTACTAAAGTTAACAGCTGAAGAGTTCGGATTACCGAGTGTCAATTGTATTTAGTATAAAAATAAAGAGAGATATTGGTTAACTACTAAATTCGGGATGTTAGTGATTTTTATTATAATTCAGAAGAGTTGTTTCACCCCTTCGGGAATTGAATCCGAATGCCAAAAAATGCAATCCGGGCACTTGCCTTGCCTACTGAGGTGTAGCCACATCTGACATTCAATATATAGCACGCGTTATTTCTACATCGTAAAAAAGACCCGAAACATTTGTTTTGATTGGAATATTTGGAGGATTTTGATTTTTTAAAATTTCAACAATTGAATGACAATGAAACAACTATTACTAATTAGATTATAAAAGATAAATGGCGGTGGTAGTAAGGCAGGATTATTATCTCATAAGGGTTGTTTCAACCCTTCGGGAACTGAACCCGAATTTCAAAAATGCAATCTGGCCACTTGGCCGAGGTATAAATACATCTGACATTATTATAACAATAGGGCAAATATAATAGTCACTGCCATTCGATTTTTAAAATTTTTAAAAATTTTGTATATATAGTGCCCAATTTGGAATTTAGGGGGGGGGGGGGGGAGATTCCAAAAATAATTATTAAGTAACTCGAAAAAACTTTTCTTTGTATTTAATTCTACAGGTAAAACTTGAGAACGATTTCATATTTATTTTATTACTTTTTTCTTTCGGTGTAAAATTTATAATTACCTTGTAATAGTCTTTTTTTTATACAATATATTCATATATCCTGTTAATATTTTCTATTAATAATTTAATTATTATTCCTTTATTTACTTATTTTCAATTAAAGAAACCGGATATTTGTCTAAACTCTCATTTGAAATAAAAAAATAAAAATAAACTTTCGGTTTATTTTTATTTAATTATTTATTTACTTACTTATTTATTTATTTTTTTGTTTGAATTAATTATTATAATACCTAATTTGAAATTCATATTTAATACACCCTTGAACACCTTCGCCTCTCACTTTGTTCTTTTCGATTTATTTTGTTCAGTATTATCGACAATTGCAATCAGACAAATAGAAAACTAATGAATGTAGGATTTAGCTTAATAATAAATTTATTTATTTATTTATTTATTTATTTATTTATGCAGGTGAAAGAAATACGTTACAATTAATTATATAATGACAAATGCCCCCTATTCACTCTAAGAATTTAGATTAATTTAACTGAAAGGGAAAAATTTGACCAGTGAAGATATGTGAGGGGTGTTATTTAGGTGATCATTAATACATATAAATAATTTGAAGAGAAAGCGAAAGCTGTCAAGACTCGGTATACTTTCTGCGAATCTTAGTTATTTGGAATTTTTTCGTTTGCCTACTTTTCAGGGTAGAAAAATACGACTTGATACTCAAGTGCAGCTTATTAATGCATACCAAACTTCAGCTTAAGAACTGCAAATGTTCGAAAGTAATCTTTATTATTTAGCTTTTCTGCTTTATTCATCTGATTCTGAGGCTAGAAAGTCTTAAGTTTAATCATTTATTACTAGTGAAAAAATTAGAAACGTTTGAGCACTAAGTCAAACTTTATACGAGTTACTGTTTTTGGATTTGAATATATGCAATTTCATCTCCCCTTTTTAAGAGCTTGTATATATGTATTCATCATTACAGTAAGTTATCAATATACACTGAATCTGTCTTTTTTAAGGTTCGGTTCTAGTGTAAAACGGAACAGTATTAGTTTCGCTATAATATATGTCTATCTGTGCGTCAGTCTGTCAGATTAGTGTAGCTCGTAAGCTAAAAAATATAAAACTTGATATTTATATAACATATATGGTATGTATTGATTTCCCCTCAATAAAAAAATCATATTAAAAATTTAATCAAATGAATATTTTGGTTGAGTGTGTTTTGCATTATTCAACAAATCTGCAAACAGCTTACTGAGTCTTGAAAAAGTTTCACTTTTTCCTCAATTTTATTTGAATTAAATGAATCCCCTAATGAATGTGTGCTGGAATTAATTATTTCATTAGTATTTGAGCCGAGAAGCAAATAAGTATGTTTTTTTCTAAAGAGGCCAGGGATACTTCTCTGTTTTCTAAATAAAATATAAAAAGAAGGAAAGATAATAAAAATAAGTCCAAACTAGTTGTAGTCGATTAGAAATTATTATTAATTTCTGTTATTCTAGAAAAACCCATTCTTGGACTAGAAGGTGAATCTTTTTGTATAATAAGAGTAGATAAATATACTAATATAATATAATAAATTTCAAAATAGAGAAATATTTATAATAGAAATAAAAAATTTCTACACCCGAGAAGAAAAAATAACAGGGCCTCTTACTGAGGGACCTTCTAGATCAGCGGTAGCCAACCCGCAGCTCGCGAGCTACGGGTAGCTTGCGACGTCATTTTTGGTAGCTCGCGAATTTTGGTAAATATCTGAAAAAAAGTTGAAAGTAAAAATGAAAAAAATATTTAATGACGACTGCTTATTCTAAAATACTTCATAGAAAAAAATATATTAAAACTACTTTTTTACTTTACCATAAATATGGTCAAGTATTGTGATCGTACATGAATAACCTCCTCCTTTTTTCAAAGTCGGTTAAAAAGTGGGTTTTTTGCTTCTTTTTTTCGAAATATCTCAAAAACGGCTGAAACTATTTTGATTCAAAAAAGTGAGCGAAACCATGGCATTTCAGTCTACAAAAAAGCCATAATAAGTAAACAACGAAAAATTTATATTTTTCGAGATAATAACTGTTTTGTCAAAGTGTCTGTTAGTTAGTCTGTGCCGAGGGGAGATCCACAATTGGAAGTAGGTGTACACCTCTTTGGAAGTATTTTGGAAGTACTTGGAAATATTTGGAAGTACTTGGAAACATTTGGAAGTGCTTGGAAATATTTGGAAAAATTTGGAAGTACTTGGAAATATTTGGAAGTACTTGGAAATATTTGGAAGTACTTGGAAATAGTTGGAATTACTTGGAAATATTTGGAAGTACTTGGAAATATTTGGGAGTACTTGGAAATAGTTGGAATTACTTGGAAATATTTGGAAGTACTTGGAAATATTTGGAAGTACTTGGAAATATTTGCAAGTACAAGTGGAAGTAGGTGTACAGCATATTAGGTCGCGGTTCACCCCTCGGTCTGTGCGTTATCAAATTTTTGTGGACGAGCTAGCTCAAAAACTAAAATTTCACAAGTAGTTTTGAGCTGATTAGATTTTGGTGCATATCGACGCAAAATTAAGGGGGTGACGAGAGAATTAAAAATTAAAAATCTAGGCCATTTGAGCAAACTCAACCAAATTTTGTATAGATAATCCGTGGACCCCCAGAATTCTAAAAATACAAAAACTAAATTCCCAAAATGTGGGGGGTGTAGGGTCAGAAAATGAAAATCTAGACTCTTGTACCAAATTCAACAAAATGTTGTATACATAATTCGTGGGCCCCCAGATGTCTAAAAAAGCAAAAACTTACCGCCCAAAATGGGGGGGGGGGGGGGGTAAAAAATGAAAATATAGGCCCTTTTACCAAACTAAACCAAATGTTGTATACATAATCAGTGGGCCCCCAGAAGTCTAAAAATGCAAAAACTAACATGATTATAAATAATTTCATTAAATATAAGTAAGGGCACAGGTTGTTTGGTAAAGTCAAGTGGATGGCCACATCGGAACGTGTCAGTTTTTTTTTTAAATTTGTCTAGTTTCATTGTTTTATAGGGAATTTTAAAAATTATTGAATTAATAAATATACATTTTTTTCAAATAATAATTCAAAAGATCACAAATTCAGCCAAGTCATCAAATGTCAAGTGAAACCTTTCACACTTTTCAAAATATTAAATTTAAAATTTATTTTAAAATTCTATACTTGTAAACATTATTTATAGACTTAAAAATGATTAAAAAAAGAATTTAAGGTCAAATCTATGATTTTAGTAGATAAATTTGTTTGTATTGCACGTCAGAGGAATTCGCCCCTTCAGGAGTCGAACCCAAGCGCTAGCTTAAAAATTATTGTTACAAATGTTTTATTTTTGTGTACTTTGTTTACACTTTTAGATATAATAAACAATTACCATATTTCTTAATTTTCTTTTATTTTATTATAACTCTTATTTTGAAAGATTTGGTCGACTTTTTTATGTATTGGTTGTATATATTAATAAAATTGTATTAATAAGGTTGTATAAGCAATAAGTAAATTTATTGTAATGAGTAGCTCAAAATTCGAAACTAGTTCATGCACATATTAAAGTTGGAAAGCGCTTCTCTAAATTATATTTATAAAAAAATGTTATATATCAAATTAGTACTTATTCTTCGTTGTTAAAGAAAAACATATTTTTGTCTATTATATGATGTGAGGTATATATAGTAAGATCTCATTAAGTAGAATAAAGTTCATTGTTTTTTCTTTTTTAAATTTAATTCACTTTAAAATAATAGTGAAAACGATAGTGGGAGACGGTCCTAAAGTGGTTTGTACCTGACTGAGTTTAAAAATGGTTTAACTTATAATTATGAAAACACTATACTAATTTGTTCATTCTCTTCTTATGAATAAGATATAAACATGAATTTGATATCTCTAGTATTTTGGTAGATATAAAATACAGAACCCTCAATGTGCAAGCCTGACTCGCATTAAGCCTGTTTATTGTATGTATTATCCAGGGGGGTAAACAAAAAATACTTATACAAATAATTAGGAATTAAAAAACAAATAATAAAAAAAAAATTTAACTGGCCGCCCGGCGAGCTGTGCTAGAGTAATTAATTTTCGACTTGAATTTTGCATCTAAATAATCAACAGAATTTCTTAATCAGTTTCCAGAGGCCTTTAAGGATAACGTTCATTAGCTACTTTAGATATTGATGACAAAGTTCCTATAGGAGTCTTCGAAACTTGAATAACTTAAGTGCATATATGGTTGCCAGCAAACAGGGTCTTTGGGAAATGGCTTACTATTTATCTAAGTTTCTTGGAGAGATTTAAGAACAAAATTTGCAAACACTCAAAAAATTTCAATGTTTTTTTTTGTATTTGAAAAAAGATACCCATGAAATCGGAAGGTCGTACAAAGTTTGTTCTAATGCCAAAAGGTTGGTATTTTCAAAATGAAAAATTTATTAGATTTTTGCAACTTAAGTATCAGAGTTTTTGAATGAAAAAAACAGAAAATTAAAAGTAAGCAGACAAGTGCGATCAGTACTTGCATACCGAGAGTGTTGTACTCAATACATATAAAAATACAGCTTCATATCACTTAGTGAGTTCTTTAGAAATCTCATAACTCATTATAAAAGTAATTTTTATTTTTGATCTAACAATAAAACTTTACCCACCATAAAATAATATGATCTGATTAAAATTGAAATACGATTTTTGATTTCAAGGAAGAATTAATTTCTAAATTTCAAGTTTATATCTTATTTAGTTTACAAGCTGCTCTGACTAAACGTTTCCTATTTTCAGAGTTTATGTAATGGTAAAATGACACAAATGTTGATGTTCAAAGATTTTTCATTCATTATTAAAGTAGCAAAAATATAAGACAATATAAAATTATTAATAGGAAGTATGATGTTGTTTCTCGTCAATTCTAAATTTCAGGTTTGGAGAAATAGATGACAAATTTATTCTTAAATCTGGCTCTACATCTATAATCAGTTTCTGAATTTGTTTTTAGAAAAACAAGTTTCGACAAGACTGTTTCACATTTGTAAGTTGTTACAAAAGGCATTAAACTTTATTGCTTTTTAACCCAAAAATGGATTCTCTTGGCGACAGGATAGCCAAAAATCCATCAATAGTATTTTGTCGAAGCTGTATTTAAGGTAGTTCTTTCACAAATGCAAAAGTTCAAGAAGTCTTTGAATCTTGGAATATAAGTCATTAAAAGCATAATTCACACACTGTTAAAATTTGAAAACGATTTACCTTACCAAACATGAAATAATTCCAATTAAAAATAACATTTTTTACATAGGATAGATAGGGAAAGGGTGGGTAAATGATCATTATTTTATTTTTTGTCATTGAAGGACTTTCACCATCTTGATGAAAAACTAATATTTGTTAGAATTATATATTCGGGGTAACTTAAAATAAATTGAAATGATTTACCTCTTAGTTTTGATAAAAAAAAAAAACATATTTGGGCGATTATTTTTAGTGGAGGGGATATAAGTTCAATGGCTTGGAAACGTTCGGGGTAACATATGTGTATCCATATAGAGATTTCGTAGTGTGAGTGGTACAGTCACGTTAAATAAACATAACCTACAATTTTAATTCCGTTCATATTTATAGAGTGGTTACGAGGCTAAAACTTTTTGTGTGGATTATCGCGAAAGAACCTCCTTAAGCGCTGTATCACAAGTCAGTTCAATTATGGATTCAATTTTTTTTTTCAAGCCCAATAACAAGGACCTGTCTGTTTTATGAATTTTATAAGAACTCCTAAAACTACAAAATCCGCTGAGAATTATACCAAATCATTTTTTCGTTTATTGTACCTACGTATATAAGCAACCACTTAGCTCACCAGCTTATAGGGTCGTTAAATACTGTGCCTAGGTTTCCAAGGTGTCTTTTACTCTGGCACTGCATAAGACAATTTCATCCGGGCCGATTTGTATGATAGGTCTGTAATATTGTATTGTGGAATGTGTTGTTGCGTTATCCCCATGTTTGGATGTTGTGCTTGAAAATTGGCTTTAAATTGTGTTTGATTAGGGCCGATGATTGAACGAGTGGGCTTCCCTTTCGACTTGGGTCCAGCCTACACACGCGGAGGACCTTGACTCAAGATCGCAGGGACAACCGAGGAGGGGTTCGATTATAATTCATCCATTCACTCTTTGCGTTTCCTGCTTGGCAGCCCGTCTTTTCTTTTCTATTCAGGTATGCATGTCGATGGGCCAATAGGTGTGTCGCATACCTATTATGTCACCTGAGTCGAGTTGGCACACGGACAAAGTTTGCCTGCGAGCCTGGCTGCTGCCTTCTGCTAATCACGAAAATTCTCCAAGAAGAAAGTATTCTGAGACCATTTTTAATGACGCTTATGACCTTTCACGTACTACTTCTTAAAAAGGGTTCTGGATGGGAATTTATACATTACATCATTTCAGTTTTTTTTTTCAACTTCTTAAGCCAGATGTAACCATCACCTGCCTCCAATGACCTTCAACTTCTGACAGTTAATCTACTAAATTTATTGGCCTATCAAAAGGATTTGTACAACTAGTAACGATATTTTTAGTCTTTTAAGTGGGAAAATCGGGGCGCTATTTTTAAAAATATTTTCCTAATAGCTCTTCCTAAAATATAGAAATAAATAAATACAAATCTTTTATAAAAAAAACATTCTAAAAACGTTTATTTTAAATCCAGATATTTCAGAAAAAAATTTCTCTTTTGCAAAGGAAAATTTAAGAAATTAGAAAAAATATTTGCTATAAACAAATTTATATTTACAAAATAGACAATCATACAGATTATCATGGGGATTAAATTACAATGAATAAAAATAAAAAATTGCCACGTTCTGATGTGGCCATCGATTTGACTTTACCATACACCTTGTCGCCCCTCTCTTATATTTATTATTTAATAAAATTATTTATAATCATGTAGGGAGGGGGTTTAGTTTTTGCATTTTTAGATTACTGGGGTCCACTGATTATGTATACAACATATTTGGTTGAGTTTTGTACAATTGCCTAGAATTTCGCCCCCCCCCCCCCTATTTTGGGCTGTTAGATTTTGCATTTTTAGTTTTCTGGGTTCCAACTGATTATGTATACCAAATTTGGTTGAATTTTGTACAAATGCCTAGATTTTCATTTTTTACCCCCCCCCCCCCCCCCATTTTGGTCGGTTAGATTTTTAAACAAAAATTTCTTATTTTTACAAAAAATTGATATATCCAAATTATAGAATTTTTAATTTATTTGAGATCAGACGGTCCTAGTAGTAAATAAATAAAAATTATTTATTTGAAATATCTCGAAAAAAAATTTTGTGTAAAAACGCCAATTTTATTTTCATATACTTTTTTTAAACAAAAATTATGTCGTTCTCAAGGGTATGAGAAATGAAAGAAATCAGTAATCAGCAGGAAATTCGAGTCAAATTTCACGAATCATCGTTTCGTTTCATTTGATTTTTGAAGTTATACTTCTTTTGGCGCGTTTGGGTGAGAGTGAATTTGTAACCTGTGCGCGCAGATGTCACAAAAATTAACATGATGAAGTTGGCTACAGAATAGAATAAATAATATATTCCTTTAAACGACTGCAAGGAATCTAACAAAGTGTTGTTATTTTCAAATTCAATAAGCCAGTTGATGTGGATGTGAAATATATTATTTATATTAATAATCAATTCTTAATAATTATATATTTATATAATTATATATTATATTTTTGAATAATATATATATATATTTATTATATAAATTTGTCCGTTACAAAAACTGTGTAGAAACTTTGAGAGTGTTTTCAAATATTAGAGGTTAATTCTGTAAGTATTATATCTAGAATTATTACTGGAGAGTTAATTATTTTTTAATAAATATTTTAGTATTTTACAGAAATATTAATATTAAATATTAAATAATAAATAAAAATATTAAATAATAAATAAAAATATTAAATAATAATATATTATATTATCAAATAGGAGTCACTTGATTGGTCCAAAATATAAATGTTTAAAAGGTTGAGACTAAAAGGACCTCGTAGAAAGGATGGATAATTCTTGTTAAAAGAAAAAAATTCCAGCTTCACAGATGGAGCATTTTCTTTATTTAATTAGTACAAACTTTTCTTTTAACAAGAATTATCCATCCTTTCTACGAGGTCCTTTTAGTCTCAACCTTTTAAACATTTAT
>JALMQS010000092.1:2657150-2670638 GCA_024734495.1 Forficula auricularia | reverse complement strand
CTAAAAGGACCTCGTAGAAAGGATGGATAATTCTTGTTAAAAGAAAAAAATTCCAGCTTCACAGATGGAGCATTTTCTTTATTTAATTAGTACAAACTTTTCTTTTAACAAGAATTATCCATCCTTTCTACGAGGTCCTTTTAGTCTCAACCTTTTAAACATTTATGTTATATTATATTATATATTATTATATTAAATAATAATAAATATTTATTTAATATTATATTAATATTAAATATTAATTGAAAGTAATGGAAGGCAGCCCAGAGGTAGTGAGGAAAGAAAAAATTAACACATATAAAATAAGGTGTAATTTATTGGAATCCTTCCTCCTTTCCTTTCAATTAAATCAATTAAAATTTCTACCAGTCCGTCTCTCTCCAGAGAAAATTTCGTTGCAAAAAAATTAAATATTAATATTAATATATAATTTTTTTTTTACTTTTTTTTCAGACGCCAAAGAAGTATAACTTCTAACGCTTGTACATAAGTACAGACACACTTTTTTCAACAATTTTTCTTACTCGAGTTTTCGAATAAATCCATTAACATATTTTTTTAATCTTTATAATTTGATCTGGCAATGAAGCCAGTATTACAGCGAGCCAATTTCATCCTTGAAATCAAGCCTTAACGATTGATTTTCTTAAAATTTTTAAAAATTTTATCCGGATACCAGGAGTGAACTGGAGTGTGCTTTCCTTCATCGGCAATTTTATTTTCATCGACTTTTTGTGAACAAAAATTTCTAATTTTGACAAAAATTTGAAATATTCTATTTATAGAAATTTTAGTATATTTGGGATCAGAAGGTCCTAGAGAATGATTTTTTTTCTGAAAGCCTGTATTTCGATTTTCAAATTGACGAAAAAACAAAAGATCTCAGAAAGTTCGTTCTTGTGATTTTCAAATTTTTACTTTCATATCTTCCGATTCAAAAATGGAGAAAAATCAAAATGCTATATAACAGTAACAGGGAGCCAATTCTAAAAAAATTTTGACGATTTTTGTATTTTATTTGATTTATTTAATAATTTTTTTTTTAAACAATTAAGTTGATACTTACTTGGTTTATAATGCATTCTGTAATGGAAATTAGTCTTATAAGACATGGCCACTTTTTTTGGATAATATAGTGGTCATCTCAGAATTTAATGATTACTCCATTCCAAACCACTTACGGATGCAATGAAAATAAAAATTAATTAACTTACACAAATATATTACATTTAACTTTAATTGACTCTTATTAAATGATAAAAATGATAATTTTCATATCACTTTCCATGTTATAAGAAAAATGATATGAATGTATTTCAATTAGAGAAAATAATAATAATAATAATAATAATAATAAACACAAAAAATAACTAAAACAAAAAATTGAAATCATCAGTAAAATGAAAAAAGACAGAATCAGATTGAGAGAGAGAGAGAAAAGAAGACAGGTTTTTTCAAAGGCATTTTATGAAAAGCAAAAGCCGTTTCAATCCCTTTTAGTTCCTTTTTTATCAAATGATCTTTCTTTAATTAGAATCATTGTTTATTTATTTATTTATATATTTATTTTGTTTTTGACTGTTTTTATTTGTCTTCTTTTATAAATATTTTAATTAAAACATTTTTATAAAATAAAATTGACATCCTCTTTGATTACCCTAAAAAATGAAATATTTATTTAATTTCCCTTAAAAACATTTGGTCTGTTATCAATCCTACAATACCAGTGTCTTAACGAGGGTGATGAGATGTTCATAAATAATTTTACCCGGGGACGGGTGGGGGGATGGTTATAAATTAATTTATTACTTATACCAGTGGCGTATTGAGGGAGGGAGTCCAGGAGGCATAGACCCCTGGCCAGCATAATGGCCCCTAATGGCTTCGAAGCTGGTATGTGTCTATTATATATATCATTGGCAATGGTGACTTCAACCAGGGGATGCTGTTCAAAACAGGACCCTTCATTTTTTGAAATTGTATTTTAATCTTCGCTTTTTTTTGCAAATTTAATCGAAGCACCATCATTTTTGTTATTTTTCAAATTTAACATTAGATTTTTAAAAAGATATTTTGGGACCTTCGTCCCTCAAACGGATACTGCTTTGTGTTAGTGAGAGTAGGAGTCTGAAATAAATTCTTGTGATTTAAACTCCACAGTCCCTGAGATGGAAATCGACCATCTTCCAAAATGAATCAGCCTGTCTTAATAAGAAAATTTTAGATTTCTCCTAATTCTATTGCTCTAAGAAAGCTATGACTTTTTGATTAGAAATATTTTAGGTTAAACCTTTTGCAAAATATAGTATTTATTTGTTTAGTGTTGCTTTAACATATACCTATTCATTATACAGGGAGGGGCATAAAGATCTGAACTGAATATATTTTGGAAAAGAGCATAAATTTTTTTTTTTTTTAATGTGTTATAAACATTATATCAGACAAAAAAAAAGAGGGGGGGGGGGGGAAAAAAAAAAAATATCGGATGTTCGGTTGGGGTGAAAAAATTTTTTTTGGTTTGGGGCGAGGGGGGTAAATTTTTTTTTTTTGCCCCCCCCCCCCCCCATTTTGAGTAGATAGTTTTTGCATTTATAGCCTTCTGGGGTCCCCCAGAATATGTATACAAAATTTGGTTGCGTTTGGTCGAAAGAGCTATTCGACCCTCCCACATTTTTTTGTCTGATATACTTAATGATTAAAACACATTTAAAAAAATCATTTTATGTTATTTTCAAAAATATATTCAGTTATTTTCTATTTAAATTTTTTCATTTTTTATACCTCTTTAAAATGTGGGAGATCTTTATTGACCAGCTTGTATAAAGCATCTTTTTACTTTTTGAAATTAAATTCCAATAATAAATGGTGAAATTCTCTCGAAATGTTTGGAGTTTTAATAAACGTTTCATGATTGTTTATATATATATATATATATATATATATATATAAATTATATTTATTTATCTATACACAAGTATTTATTTATATTCTTGAATATAGACTTCAATCTTTAGGTTTATTTAATCATTATATTTATGCGTTTCTGGCATAGAACGTTGTCAAAAGTTAAAAATGTGTGGTTTTAGTATAAGGGTGAGCGATCTGAGAAATGGGAATAGTCCGATTCGAATTCAAATTTTCATTAGAAATGAAGAGTTCTGAATTTAACTAAGAGCAATTGCCATGGGCGTTGGCAGGGTTATCTAACCCCAAGGGGGGTCCAAGAGAGTTACAAAAGAGATGATTGATTCCTTCTCATAGAACAACTGATAAATATTGATTCTAGGCTTTCTCGTAGTACCACCTGGCCATTATCTTATTTAATGAAACACAAAAGTTTCTCAGGGTCTTTAGTTTCCTGCAATTATCTCCAATCAGTATTCGCCGGACTTTGCGGTTTGCCTCTGATCTACTTCCTTTGCTCTGGTCAAAAAACAAAAAATGACACCACCGATTCCAGGGTGAGTTGAACATATACAATACGCCCGGAGTTTGCAATTATTCTTGTTTTTTGTGTTTAGTTAAAAACCGGTGTCGGTTTCATTTATAGTCGAACAGTTAGGGTTGTTAGTTTCTTTCAAAAGCATCACGTTCATTATTGCGATTGAGAAAATGTATTCTACAAGTATTATATAATACAAATTGAGAGATTGAATAATTCATTAGAACATTTTGAAACAAACTACAATACGCACTTTTTATTATAATATAAAACACTAACAAATATATACAGATACAGAGTGGTATCACACACTTAAAAATAACCACTGATGAAGTGTATTTATGTTTGTGTGTGTTTATTAGTGCTTTAATAAATGCATACCTCAAGGGATATAGAGGGGATGCAGAATGTAGACGCGAACATTAATTAATCCAGGGGTTCCCAAACTTTTTAGAATTTCGGCGCATTTTTTCAATTAAAATTTTTCCATGGAGCCCTATTTATTAATATTTATTTGGCCACGCAGGAGGGGGCCTCCTATTACAACAGATTATAATTATTTACAAAATTGGGTCTCTAGTTGGTGGTGGTTTACATCTCTCTCTCTTCCTCCTTATTTACAGTAGTATGTTATCTTAGAATTTTATATATATTGTCAAAATTAATAAAAACAATAAAAAACTAATAATTCATTTTTATAAAAAAAATAAATAAAACCGACTTCAAAATTATATAAACAAATAAACATAAACAAAGAAATAAACAGGTTCATAAACAAACAAGTTAAGGGTGAACTTACTTAACAAAAAATTACCTACTCGGAAACTATACTGAACACAATGCAAAAAAATCATCTAAATCGGTTCACAATTGGCGAAGAAATCGAGTAACATAGACACAAAAAAAAATTCAGTCGAATTGAGAACCTCCTCCTTTTATGAAGTCGGTTAAAAATATTTACAAAAATAAAAAGAATGAATACAAAAATACTATTAAAAACAAAAACAATGAATATAAATAAAAAATATATACAAAAACGATTGTCAAATAAGAACAAAAAATAAAAATTTAAAAATACAAAATAAAATAAAAAAATTATGTTAAGGTTTTTTTTTGGCTTTTCGGCCTTTGTAGCCATAAGCCAATTTACGATACTAAATATTATTTTTTTAAAAATTGTCTCTACCCCGGAATCAAATTTTAGCCGGATGCCTCGAGTCGGATTCCAACCCGGGTCCACTTGGTTAGCAGGCTGGCACGCCGCTACCCATAGCCTAACAATAAACGAATCCTCAAAAGCGTCATGGAAAATGCTGGATATCTATAAATCTAAGAATTTTAACAAAAAAGTTGTCCAAGGAAACGTTCAAGCAAACAAGATTTGCTAGAGAATGAGATAGAAATCTAATTTCTACGATGAGTGGTTTTCATTTTATGATGGAAAATTGTGATTTTTTGGAAAAAATTGCGTTTTTTAAAACTTCAACCTCATTGCGGAACTAGTTACCATTATCCAATTAAGATGAAACTTTGTTTAAATTGTTTCAAATTTAATCTAATTTAAAAATGTATAGAGTGGTCTTTGTCGAAAACGTGCTCCTTCATGCTCAAAATGGGAAATAATAAATATGAGTTTTTGGGATGGGTATTCAAAAGTGATCAGGGGGGCTGTTTTTCGAATTTCTATTAAAAATGGAATTGCTAAACCAATTTTACATTTATTTTTTTTACTCGACGTGAAATTTTGTCCTCTTTGATTTACTATAGAATGATTATTTACAAAATATGGACCATTTTTGAGTTATAAGAGAAAAACTGGAAAAAGTCCGAAAATTTCGAGGATTTTCGGCCACCAAAAGTTGTCCCCCACACTTTCGAGGTCGCAAACTTAGATTTGGCATACTCTCACCATACCAAATGATCCTAGAAAAAATATTTTCCCGCAATTAATGTAAGCTGAACCACTTTTTGGATCCTCTATTTACTGGGCTACTGGCAAAATCAGGTCTTATCAGTCCTATCAAAGAATATATTATCTTATTTATTTTTGGAAGTTTCGGATTTTATTTGTTTATAAAAAGCCATATGGATGTACATAGATATTATATATATGTATAAAAATTGGAACTGGCAAACAACGCTATGATGTCGGACCACCCCTCCACACAAGCTTTGCTTTATGAGGGGTGTTGCAATAATTGTTAAATTTGATTTATTTTATTGTCTTTAATTAGTTTAATTTTTTTTTTTTTTAGGTATACCTACAATGTATTTACTTATTTCTTTGCAAATAAATATTCTATTCTATTCTATTCTATTATACATGTGTTAAAAAGTAATAAAATTTTTCTATTTTCACTGTGTCGTATTCATTTGATCTATATTATCTAAAAAACATTTCAGGGCCAAAGTGGATCAAGTCCAGAAAATTATTATTTAAAATTAATTTGTCACCTTAATGATTGTTTTTGAATTTTAAAATTATGAGCCATATTTAAGTTAGTCTTCATTCTACAACAATAAAAAAAGAATCCTATATAGCACTTTAGGATTCATCCAGAATTAATAAACTTCAACCTTGATTATCTCGAAACTATAATTTATGTACTTGATCCACTTTAGCTCTGAGCGCTGAACCTCAATGATAACTCTTCATGTATCAACAACAATGCTACCCTCGGCAAACAAAATCTATTTATTAAAGAAAGCAGTTCTCCTAATAACTTAACATAGAAAAGATGCTTGTGTAGTGAAAATTGTATCAGTGAACATCGGTAGAATATAGACTATATTCTAAGATTAGTTTGTTAGTTTGTTATTTATCTCTAAGATGAGAGGTTCTCTAGTTATTCTAAGTTGATATTAGCGAAGCTAGTAGAAGGGGGATAGGGGGTCTAGGGGAGGGGACGAGTTGAATTAAAATGTGGTAGATTTATAACTCGTAAAAATGGGGTATTAAATATTTGATTAGCGATAAGTTAGTATGTTAATAGACATTAGTAAAAAACCCATACTGGTTTAATTTATTAGGTGTACTAGAGTTTAACGAGAGTATAATAATAAAATGTGACTGTTTCCCTTCTAGTTATCTGAAATATTTCTATAAATTTTATTTCGAATATATAATATATACAATTATACATACATCTTTCTGATTGCAGATCATTTCTATTTTTCTTTCTCTTTTTATTTAATTATGGAATAGTTAATATACTACAGTCATTTTTTCTTTGAATTTATTATTAAATATCAGATAATTTAGAATGAAGGAAAAAATAAAGTTGCAGTAGAATTCAACTACACGCTTGGAAAAAAAGAGAATTTTTCATTTTTCTTCTTTGAAAAATAAAATAGAATTGTTTATGTAAATAATTCTTTAATAATTTACGAAGCATGAAATTTTAACGAATAAATTTTTACCTTACCATACCTTACTTTACCATGGTGGAAATATTGTAAGCGTATATGAAAAAAGTATTTTTTGCTTGGCTTGTTTGAAATAACTCAAAAATTATTTAAAAAAATGATAATAATAATAACCAAAATTATAACGTTCCGGACTACAAGAAATTCTTAATTATATAGCGAACATCAAAAAATGATATTTTAAGAGATATTAATTATTTTATTAAAATGTCTGTTAATGACTGTTAATTGCTCAGGGATATCTTGGAAAGGGGAGGGGAAGGCCCAGATCAAAATATTTCGACCTAATAATTGGGGATATGGGATTCAATACATTTAGAGAGGTCAAACAGCTGGCAGGGTAGTGGAGTCGGGTGGTTGCGTCAAACCAGTCTTAGACCTGTGTACTCAATGATGATGAATGAGGGAGAGAGTGTGAGCTAATTATCCACGCCCTAATTCGCAAATTATATATATAATTATTGTATGTATTGAGATTTAAAGTTTAGTGAATTGAATTTGATTGAAAATGGACCAAAGATTAAGGGGGAGGGGTAGTTCCTAAAATTATAAAATTTTGAAACCAATATAACCAAGAAAGCTAAAATTCAAAATGAAATAATTCTATAATTAAAAGATGTGAATAAACTCGTGAAATGTATGATATACCTGAAAAAATAAAATTATCGCTTAAGTCCTAAAGAATTTGATCAATCTGTGCCAAATTTCGCACCCTTTCTGAAACGACTATCTACGTGTAATTGATAGTGATCGAAAAGAAATGAGGACTTCAAAAAATATATTAATTAATTAAAATGGTAAAATTTTCAAAAGAATCATGAAAGTATTCCATGAAAAAATAAATTTTAGAAAAAAAATCCGACTTCAAAAAATTAAATGCAACAAATAAAATAATAAAAACTCAAAAATCAAATAAAATGCACTAAAAGGTTTTAAAAAATTATCCTATTTAGTTACAACTAAATGATGAAATTATTACATGAAATAACATTTTGAAGTCGGTGTACTAAGATCCGTCGAGTGCGATTCATAAAATGTATATGTTTGGCACCGACTTCAAAAAGTGATTTTATGTAACACTTTCATCGTTTAGTTGTACCTAAATTAGATAATTATTTTATACCTTTAAGATTGTTTTTTTTTTATAAAAGATTTTATTTATTATAATTTCGATTATTTGCTCATAAGAATTGGAGATTTACGTTATTTTGTCATTGATCGTATAATTAGAACTTGACCAAATTAATATGGGACTACCCTTAAGATATGCCCTTTCCAATAAAAAAAGAATCATTGAAATCGGTTCATAAACAAAGAAGTTATGCGTGAACATACACAACAAAAAAAGCTCCAATACAAATGAAAAAAAAACGGGACCAATCGGGAATTAGACTGAACCCAATGCAAAAAAAATAATCGAAATCGGTCCACATGGTAAAGAGAAATAAATGTTCAAACACAAACACACACAAAAAAACAAAACAAAAAAAAACAATCATTCCGTTGAATTGATAACCTCCTCCTTTTTTCGAAGTCGGTTAATTAAAAGGAAATGAGAATATTTCTTTTAAAATAATAATAATAAGAACTTCTGATCAATCCTGGGCCAAATTTCAAATAAGCAGTTAGGTAGATACCTACATCTCTTATGATCTTAGAGTTACTATCCACTTGAAAGTGATAGAAATCCAAAATGGAAGTGTTCTAAACAATTTAAAATTAAGAAATCTTCAAAGCAAGAAAAAAAAATATTTTATATTTTACTTTATTTATATAAACACGTCTTTTTTAGGCTATGTTTCAAATCGATTTTTTAGTCTTCGAGTCAAAATGTAACATTAAGCAAATAGCGTGTTTTTTTTTTTTTCAAGCCAATTCCCCCCACTTTCATTTAATATAAATGGACACTAACTATTCAAATGATTTTATTTAATTATAGATACAATGGAAGAAGCAGACAGGTGTATATATGTAGTTAACTCGTGAATGGCTACACCATCTTATTTATATTTTAATTTTAAATTTTCATTTTTTTTTTTTTTTATTTATTTTTTTTTCATTGGTAATTATTTGAGACAAAGATTTAAAAAGAATTTCTAGGTTTTATTTTTTTATGTATGCATGGCGTTATCTAGACAGCCGCGACAGCTTTCCTAACTAAAAACGATTGGCCTCTGACGACTGAAAGCATCATGTGTGATCTTCAAATCAATGTACTAGTATATCTGCGACATGGTTTCAATTCAACGCTACGTTGATTGTAAACCGAAATTGCCGGATACACTAGAGCTAAAAATAATTTAATTTAATTCATTTGTTCTGTGACCAGCTTGCTATTACGACAAAGTGAAATTATTTAAATCCATTCTGGTATGTGAGCCGATGAGAAATAACAGATCAAATATTTTTTATTAAAAGGACTGATAATGAATGCCACATCTTCGAAACTATAGTCTCAAACAAATAAGTTATATGTATACATATTTGTATTCGTTATACATACTATATATGGTATATGTTTATTTACATCAAGCAGAGAACAACCTCAATGATTTCTCTTTATGCTAAGGAGAATATACTCTAGATGTTAGGTTTCTAGTCACAAATAATCCTAATGGGATGCTATCTTCACGACTAAGATCAGAAAAGCTGTTGGTAACACAACACAATTTCTTGTTGAAGTCAAAATGATTATATTTTTAAAACAAAGATATAATATATTCTGTGATTTCTAGCTTCAGTAATTTCGTTTAAAATTGAACCAATACAGTAAAAATTGGTTTTAGCAAATAAGCTGAAAACTGATAGACAATTATGTACTAGTTAAATGCATATTCTTTCAAATTTCGATTTCTATTCAAATCGAAATAAATTGACATGTTCTGATGTGGATAACCACTTGACTTTACCATACACTTCTGGTTGAGTTTGGTACAAGGTCCTAGATTTTCATTTTTTGGTGGTTAGGTATTTGAACCGTGGTCAGGTATTTAAATCGTGGTTAAGTATTTGGATCGTGGTTAACTAATTAAACAATGGTTAAGTATTTGATCCGTGGTTAAGTATTTGGGCAGTGGTTAACTAATTGAACATTGGTTAAGTATTTGGACCATGGTTAACTAGTTGAACCATGGTTAAGTATGAAAATAGCTAATTAAATATGAAATCAACAAGGTAAGTATGTAAACAGCTAAACAGCGAGTTAATTAGAAAAACGAGGAGTTAAGAAAATTGAGAGTCAAGAAAGAAAACTGAGAATTAAGTATTTAAACAGTGAATTAAGTATTTAAACCTTGAGTTAAGTATGAAAACAGCTAATTAAATATGAAATCTACAAAGTAAGTATGTAAACAGCGAGTTAATTAGGAAAACGAGGAGTTAACTAAGAAATTTAGAGTTAAGTATTTAAACCGTAGTTAAATATGACTCTCGACATACGGTGGTCAGACTCGCACTTATCCATCTTATTATTTATATATTTATTTTCTTAATTTTGATCACGGAAGGTGAACCTTTGCAAAGTTAAAAAGTTAAGAAAAATTGTTAAATTGTTATAAATTATCGTATAAGCTACAAAATGAAAAAAATCAAAATTTAGAAAGATGATCTACACAGTTGTAATTTTTCAGAAAAGACATTTTCCTTCCAATATAATATTATAATGATTAGGAATTTCATTTATAAAATTTATTTAATAAATAATAAATAATGACCTTTATTATCCAATAATATTTATTTAATAAACAATTAAACATATATGATCATGTTGTGAGACTTAAGATAATACCTTCCATGAATCTCATAAGAGAAAGATTCGTGTGAATGAATCACAAAATGCTAATAAAATTCAATTCATAAATAGAGGAATTCTCTCGAAACGTTAGCGGGTTTTTAATGAATATTTTAAGATTGTTTTTTTTTTTTTTTATAAAATATTTTTTATTATAATTTCGATTATTTGCTCATATGAATTGGAGATTTCCGCTAATTTGTCATTTATCATATCATCAGAACTTGACCTAATTAATATGGCACCAATCGGGAACTATACTGAACCCAATGCAAAAAAATCATCAAAATTGGTTTACAATTGGCGATAAAATCGAGTAACATATATACAAAAAAAAAAATCAGCCGAATTGAAAACCTCCTCCTTTTTTTGAAGTCTCTTAAAAAGAAATGTCAAATAACTAACAATTTGCGAAAACAAAGCTTGAAGATTCATGTAAAAGATTTCACTTTATTCATCAATTTTTATCCAGGATTAAATAATACAATAATATAATAGAACTCTTTGATAAAAGTCACATTATGCATTGTTAAATATGTTTATTAACATACAGACATTTTGATCACCAGATCAAAACGTCTTGTATTTATGTTGTTTATTCATTAAGAGAAACAAAGAGGTTGCCCTCTTCTTGATGCAAATAAACATACACACATAAATATCAAATATATATATAAATATATATATATATATATATATATATATTATTTATTTGGTTTTTAAGGAATTTAGTGTTGGTACTTGGTGAAACATTTTTGAAATTATTGAATAAAAAATACTTGGTAGGTTTCACATTAAGATACGAATTTATTTTTATATATTAATGTGAAACCTACCGAGTATTTTTATCCAATAATTTATTATTTATTTGTTTGAGACTATAGTTTCGAAGGCTTGGCCTTCATCATCAGTCTTTTGTAATTATAAAGATTATTTTTCATGGGGTCAGAATCGCGTGGATATTGAAATTTTTTTGCTTTTACTCATCTAATAGGCCAGTTAACAAATAAAAACTTTTCAATTATATGTTGTTTATGTTTATGTTAATAAATATAATTACTTAACAATGCATAATGTGGTTTTTATCAAAGTAATCCATTAACTTATTCAACTACCAAAACTTTAATCAATTAATAATAATATGATTCTTAAAATAGTCAGATGTAAGAACTCAAGGCGAGATTTCTCTCAGTGCGCCTAAAAATTAGGCAACATAGAATTTAGCCTGGATGGAAATTTTCGCTGATCTTGGGTAGTAAGTAGATGAGACGTAATAGTGCTAGTGTCAAGGTTTGTGATCCATCCAAAAAATAACCATATTTTTTGCTTAACATTCAAATTATCTCAGATCTAGAGCTTCGAACTCGTCAAGGCCGTTTAGTAAAAAGTAATATAAATATCTATTTGAACGAATAATTAAGTAAATGTAATTTAAACTTTCTGTTGCGGCAATGAATGAACCAATCGAGCCTAGATCGGTAAAAGTAGTTCTTCTAGTGATAATCGATTATATTGTCTAAGGAGATTAAATTATTATTAACGCCAGATTATCAATTGGAAAAATGAAAGAGTCGAGTAGAGTGGAGCCTGAAGTGGTGGGATTGAAAGTTGTTGCCCTTGATTGGTACTTCTCTTTTGTTCATTGGCTTGATACTAAAAATAGCCATCCCCTCCCCTCCTACTCCTTCCCGTTTTAGCAATCAAAGCAGATATGTAGAAATTTTAATTTTTCGCTCTCTTTTGTATTTAATAATAAGATATATAATAATACCAGAAAATTAAAATAATACAAAATATTTTAGATTAAATTAATTTTCTATTAATTTTTGTTTTAATTTTAAAATTTTGATTAAAATTAACATTTTTAGGTATAAATCCTTGGACTTTTGTGGTACTTTTTGAATTAAATCAGATAAGATCATTTTTGTGAAACCTTCTGTGCTTTCCGAGAATATTTGATTTAATTTTTAGGATTTTTAGGAATTTAAAAAAAATTAATTAAAATCTTCGAAGTTTTTTTCAAGGGTTCACAATAAATTCAGCTAGACTAATTACACTTTAAGATTTTTTTTTTACTTTATCCAATGCGAAGCATGGGGAAAGTATTGTAATCGGCCTCGCGGCAAGCGCAACTTCAAAGTGTCCTCAGGTAAAGACTACGGAACCCATGGACTGAATTAAAGTCACAAATTGTAGTATTCAATTAGGTTGAATTTTAGCACGTGACGGTTTTGCCAAAAATTACATTTGGTCTCGTCCAGATGCCAAGAAGTGCGATTTTTTCAGGAAGTGGGTGCGGATGGATGGATGGATGTTATCGTTTTGTCCGTCCACGATTTTTTCTACACCGTACAACCGATTGAAATGAAATTGAAAACCTGCCAATAGTTTAACAAAATAAGGCACTGATTAGTTTTTGGTACATATCAGCCCTCAAACATTAGTATTTTATTCCAGTTATTTTTTATCATAAAAGAATTTAGTCTTTTTGATTTTAAGTCGATTCTTCAACGTTTTCAGTAGAGGTTGCTATTAATAGTCAAAACATCAAAAATGAAATCCAATAAGGTTATTCCTCTAGCATTAGATAAGAATCGATGGTTATTTTTAATTTTAAATCGATTCCTCTATGTGGTTACCAATAATAATTGAAACGTCAAAAATCTAATGTAGAATTGTTATTCCTCAAGTATTAGATGATAATCGATGGCTATTTTTGATTTTAAGTCGATTCCTTCAGCAATGGTTACCAATAATAATCGAAACGTCAAAAATCCAATGTAGAATGGTTATTTCTCAAGTATTGGATGAGAATCAATCGCTATTTTTG
>JALMQS010000092.1:2354891-2657140 GCA_024734495.1 Forficula auricularia | reverse complement strand
ATCGAAACGTCAAAAATCCAATGTTGAATGGTTATTTCTCAAGTATTTGATGAGAATCAATCGCTATTTTTGAATTTAAGTCAACATGGAATGCAAATTGCAAGTGATATCTGATTAATAACAAAGGAATAAACATATTAATATTTCAAATGACTTTGGATAAAGTTTAGCAACGATCTGTTGCAGTTTATTTTATAATGAAATTGATACAAGAAGTTGCATTAAATGGGAACAACTCCTGTAGTCCGTGGTTGGCCCTTGCATCGTGAAAAAAAGAAGACATTTCAAGGATTGGTTCACGGAGAAATGGATTTCCAGTCTCTAAAAGTCATAGGGATAAACGAATTGGCGAATGCGTTTGCTCGGTGAGTAATAGCAAAGGAGTGTTAAATGTTTGAATATGACGGCATTCGGTAAAAGCCGAGACAATGCATAACTGTAATTTGTCAAAGTTACTAATAACTAAAACTATTATAAGCAAAAATAACAAAAATACCCTGCGTTGTTTCATGCTAGATAAAGAGAGAATACGATTGTGGATTCGAATGTACTCGTTCGAATTCGGACTATGACAATATGCAGACTTTTTTCTTCATTAATAATTTAAAATTGGCTATTCGATAAATTTTTTTTAGTACCTACACCTAAGACCTTTTAAGTAGTCAATGAGCAACTAAGCTGAATGCAATCTATCCCTTAGGTATTCATTTTCAGAGCAAAAAGGAGACTATTAAAATAAATTTAAAGAGCGGCATATTCGAAAGAGAAGTGTTAAAACCATCTAGATTACACATTTTAATGAGTAAATCTCATCATAATGCAGGACGTTTCGATACCCTATTTCTAGAGTCATTTTTAATTGATTTGAGATAAGTAAGAATATTGGTAGATAAATTACTGGGAGAAACTTTTTTTCGATAAACAACTCAACCACAAATCTGCAATAGAAAGGGTTAATTTAAAATTCTAACATCAGGGAAGTGGGAGAAATCTAGTTTATTCAGAAACAGATATTATTATATTTTTAATCAATTATTCTAGGAAATAGAAAGGGTAGTCCAACCCGTGGACCGCGGGACGCATGCGACCCAGCACTGCAATGAGTGTGGCCCAACATTAAATCATAAACTTTCTTAAAACATTGAGATTTATATGTAGAGATATATTTATTCCCTTTTTCGAAATATGAAAGTACATTTGTACAATACATGAAGCTTTTTTCAAGAATAAAATTCACTAAAAGCAAAATTATAAGCTCAACTACATATATATGTTAAAAAATAATGAAGTTTCGAATATTTAAAAATTCTTCTTCTTTTTCTCATATTTTCATTTTCTAAAATATTTATTACTATATTTCAGTAATTTATATGCTACGACACTAACCAAGTCTATAGTTATATCGTTCTAGTACAAGGAGACAAGGAATTGGGGTTTTCTAGAACAATCCCCATTAATTGATAATTTCTCTCCTGGGCTAAAACATATCAGGATTTGTCTTTTAGATCTTTGCACGTTCCTACGTGTCAATAGATAATGGAATCAGGGATTATTATATACCTGACCCTTTTAAAAAATCAATTATCTTTCCTCATATCCTTCTTTAATCCCATTCGATTTAAACCAGAGCTGTCCAATCCCTGGCCCAATATTATGTTATAAAATTCCTTAAAAAATAGAGATTTTTATGTGGACACTGGAAAACACACAACAATTTGGCCTGATAATTTTTTTCTCTACATCTGAAAATCTACTGTGAAGTTTTGGAAAAAAAAGTTAATTTTAAATTTTGAATCTGGGACTAGATTTCAAGATTTTCGAAAAAATAATCATCATTTTGGTCTATTTTCGACTCTGAACTTTAAGAATAGAATTCGTTGAGAAAAAAAAGATTAGTTCCCACGACGCGTGTATGCCCGGGGCATGACGGGCCGTCTATAAAACTATTAAATCCCTTTAGTTGAGTTTAATTTATAAAAAAAAAGTATACAATTATTAAATTATAGAGTATAATGATGTCACAAGACAGGGGGGTCAATGAAAATATCACAGAAGCTGACACGGAAGGTCTAAAAGTCTTGAAATTCGTGTGACGTAATTTATGGACGGCCCCTGATGCCTAGTTTAATTTGAAGTGTCACTAAAAAAATGTCGCATGAAGAAAACTGCAATCTTTTAATTATTTAAACTTTAAATTTATTAAAAAAGAACAAATTTAATTTTTACGACAAATTCTAGAATTTTACTAGAAATAATTTAATATTGCGATATCAGAGGGGATTCATAGTCTGCTGAGGGGAGGAATCCCATCTGATATCGGAATATAAAAATATTTCTACTAAAATTCTAGAATTTGTCCTAAAAATTAATTTTTTTCTTTTTTAATAGGTATAGATTTGTTTTTAATCCGAGCTGATTTTTTGAAAAATATTCTATTTTCAAAAAAAAGATGCTCAAATCTTTAGTTTTATATTTAAATTTATTCTTGTTTTAAATTTTTAAAATATAAAGACACCCACACACACGCTTTGACTTTTCAAATGTACTTGTATTTGTGTTGCGTAGCACTGTTCTATTAGTCAAGGATCCATTTCAATCCATTCAACAAAATAAACAAAACAGTAAGAATTACTCCTTACGTTTAGACAACCGCCAATCCATTAGATGGACCTATTATTCGTACATATTAATATTAGGACAACAATAGTATTTTTTAATATTTAATAAAAAAATCTTCCATTGTGAAATTACAATAATTATTACAATTTCCTTGCGTTATCCACTTGGTTTCGACACCTAATTCTCTAAAGTAAAAACAATGATTTTGTTTATTGGGCCTCCGAGGCCTCTTACAAAGATAAAAGGATTATTACACAAATTCATCAACAAATTTCACACTTTCAGCTTGAGAACAAATAAATTCAGATTCAGAGCGGGTGGCTGAGAATCCTTAATCCTGACTCACATTTCACATTTCTTTTTTTTACTTTATCCAATGCAAAGCATGGGTAAAGTATTGTAATCGCTCTCGGGGCAAGCGTGGCTTCAAAGGGTCCTCAGGTAAAAACTACGGAACCCATGGACTCAATTAAAGTCACAAATTGTAGTATTCAATTAGGTTGAATTTTAGCACGTGACGGTTTTGCCAAAAATTACAAGGGGTCTCGTCGAGAGGCCAAAAAGTGCGATTTTTTACTTTATCCAATGCAAAGCATGGGTAAAGTATTGTAATCGCTCTCGGGGCAAGCGTGGCTTCAAAGGGTCCTCAGGTAAAGACTACGGAACCCATGAACTCAATTAAAGTCACAAATTGTAGTATTCAATTAGGTTGAATATTAGCACGTGACGGTTTTGCCAAAAATTACATGGGGTCTCGTCGAGAGGCCAAAAAGTGCGATTTTTTCATTTAGTGCGTGCGGATGTATGTATGTATGGATGGATGGATGTTATCGCTTTTTTGGCCCACGATTTTTTCCACACCGTTGCACCGATTGAAATGAAATTGAAAACCTACCATTAGTTTAACAAAATGAAGCGCTGATTAGTTTTTGGTACATATCGGCCCACAAACATTAGTACTTTATTTCAGTACTTTTTTAGTTTTTTCTAAATATCTTGAAAATGACTTAACCAATTTTGATGAAATTTAATATCCTAATTAAGTACCTTGGCGACCACAAAAAAGGTTAAATAAAGTTTTTAGTAAAATTATATTTTAAAGTACTTTACTCTAGAGTAAGATGGTACTTTTTTAATTTTTTAAATTCTTTAAAATTTATTCATATGAACGTTTTAAGCTTGAGTTGTTTGCCATAAAAGAATTTAGTCTTTTTGATTTTAAGTCGATTCTTCTACATTTTCAGTAGAGGTTTCCATTAATAGTCAAAACATCAAAAATGGAATTCAATAAGGTTATTCCTCTAGTATTAGATAAGAATCGATCGTTATTTTTGATTTTAAGTCGTTTCCTCCATGTCTTCAGCAATGGTTACCAATAATAATCGAAACGTCAAAAACCTAATGTAGAATTGTTATTCCTCAAGTATTAGATGAGAATCGATGGCTATTTTTGATTTTAAGTCGATTCCTCTATGTCTTCAGCAATGGTTACCAATAAAAACCGAAACGTCAAAAATCCAATGTAGAATGGTTATTCCTCGACTCTTAAATGAGAATTATTTTTGAATTAATTTCAATATGAACTACAAATTGCAAGTGATATCTGATTAATAATAAAGGAACAAACATATTAATATTTCAAATGAATTTGGATAAAGTTTAGCAACGATCCGTTGCAGTTTATTCATTTAGTGCGTGCGGATGGATGGATGGATGGATGGATGTATGTTATCGTTTTTTTGGCCCACGATTTTTTCCACACCGTTGCACCGATTGAAATGAAATTAAAAACCTAGCATTATTTTAACAAAATGAAGCGCTGATTAGTTTTTGGTACATATCGGTCCACAAACATTAGTACTTTATTTCAGTACTTTTTTAGTTTTTTCTAAATATCTTGAAAATGACTTAACCAATTTTGATGAAATTTAATATCCTAATTAAGTACCTTGGGGACCACAAAAGAGGTTAAATAAAGTTTTTAGTAAAATTATATTTTAAAGTACTTTACTCTAGAACATATTAATATTTCAAATGAATTTGGATAAAGTTTAGCAACGATCCGTTGCAGTTTATTTGTATTTACAATAAAATAATCATACGCCACCCGCTCTATATGTTCTGCTGAAAGTGTAAAAATTAAGGAGAGATCCTCTCATCGCCCTATATGTCAAATTGTTTATTGTTTTTTGGGATATATCCAGGGCGATGAGGAACTCCACCGCTTTATGCCACCACACTCCCTTCCACGAGAGTGTGATGGCCTCTAAGGACCAAATAAGAATTTTTTTTTTTGTCTCAGAAAGAAAAATATATGATGATTCGATAGTACTTTTTCTCCTTAATTCAAATATGAAATCATTTTTCATTTCCGAGACAGCAATTTATAATATCTAACAATTTAATACTTTCTAAATTATTAACTACACAATATTCAAACAGTCTGAGTCACCTAGAAAGTAAGAAATGATGCTACATTTCGTCTGTGGAACATTACTCTTGATGATTCAAGAATAATCGGCGAGCATACTAGGATTCCATTTTCCTTGATACCTCTTTTCCGTAGCTGAAATATCGTGATGAAAGTGTTCTTCGAGCTCATCGCTCACTGTCCCAAGATTTTTATAAGATGTAAAAGATGTTATAAGATGTTTAAAGATATTTTAAATGTCATAATATGTTTTTAAGTTGTTATAAAATGTTATAAGATATTTTAGGATGTTATACAATGTTTTAAGATATTATAAGATGTTATAAAAGATTTTAAGATGTTTTAAAAAGTTTTAAAAAGTTTAAAAATGTTTTTAGCTATTTTCTTGAGAAATTGAGAATGATGATTAAAAAAGTTTTAAAAAGTTTAAAAATGTTTAAAAAAGATTTAAAAAGTTTCTAGCTATTTTCTTGAGAAATTTTCTTCAGAAATTGACAATGATGATTAAAAAAGTTTTAAAATGTTTTAAAAAGATATAAAAAGTTTTAAAAAGTTTTAAAAATTTTCTAACCTTTTTCTTGAGAAATTTTCGTCAGAAATTGAGAATGATGATTAAAAAAGTTTTAAAAAGTTTAAAAAAGTTTTTAGCTATTTTCTTGAGCAATGTTCTTCAGAAATGGAGAATGATGATTAAAAAAGTTTAAAAAAGCAGTTTCAGGTTTTTTTTTAACATATTCGTTCCATTTTTAATAGAATAAAAACTAAATGATCTAGGATTGAGAATAGAATAATAAAATTATATCGAGGAGTCTTTTGGGTTTTAGCACTAGATGGTGAATTTGAATTGCACTGACATAATCTGAGAAAACCTTCCAGATCATCATTTTAACCAACAAAGTTTTATCTATAAAAAAAAATCACAACTCATTTCGAGTTAGTGTTTCTCAACTTGGGTGGTTGCTTGAGATCTGGAGCGTTCAACCAAATCCGTTGGCTCAACAACAAAATAGAATATAAACGATAATTAATAGGAAAAAAGCATATGTTGTGATTTTTATAGACTTCCTGCACTAATTCACGGTCTTAAACCAAGTAAAACAACATTAACTAGAGTAAGAATAATAAAATATTAATTTTGTCTAAAAAGAATAATAATAATGTTACCTAAAATAAAAATAGTATATTCCTGTATAATTAAGGATTCGTAGGGATGTAGGCATTTTTCAAAAAAAAAAAAAGAATTAATCAAGTTTTTTTATTTCTTGGGCAAATTTTCTAAATATCATGAATGAATCTGTTTAATAAAATTAAAATTCCTTATCATTTATTTCATCATCATATATTCTCAATTTGTTAAGATCCATTGATGATATTTGAAACAAAAAATTTTACAAAGAGAAACAAAGAGGTTGTCCTCTCTTGATGCAAATAAACATACACACATATAGAGGGTGATTCACGGTCGATGGCACGTTAGACGTTTACGGAAAACGGAACGAATGATTTTTCTGAAAATTTAGCACCTTACATTTTCTTACCTGTTCTATCGATCAAAAATATTTTCTGCATTGTGACATTTTGGCTTTTAAACACTGTTAAAATTTGAAGACGATTTACCACACCAAACATGAAATAATTGCAATTAAAAATGACATTTTTAATATAGGGTAGATAGGGAAAGGGTGGGGATATGATCATTATTTTATTTTATTTCATTGAAGGACTTTCACCATCTTGATGAAAAACTAATATTTGCTAGAATAATATATTCGGAGTAACTTAAAAAAAAAAATAGAAATTATTTACCACATAGTTTTGATAAAAAACAAAAAAACAAACATAGTTGGGCGACTATTTTTAGTGGAGGGAATATAAGCACAATGGCTTGGAAACGACCGGCAAGTATGGGTGTATCTATATAGAGATTTCGTAGTGTGAGTGGACAAAGATTCGACAGCGCAATTGACGCACTGAATTGTTTAAAGTGGTGTCTATAGCCCGCGGGCCTTCACACGCACTCGCAACCAGCGCATACAATACTCTCGCATCATATGTTTACCCCGAAAGATCCGAAAAACGCCGTTGAATGGCATCGATCAGGGTATAGGTGTGTACGCAGAGGTACACGTGAAATATAGCGGGCGTATATTCCACCCTCGCTAGTGTTGAAGCTATCAACAGCTGGCGAGTTAACAACAGCTATCTAGACAAAACCTTGTGCCACCACGAGACCAACCTCAGTCGAATGGAGCTAGGAACTTTCGTCCCTAGGGCTTTCTCCATTCCCCATGGCACCATTTGTTTTCAACAACCTTTGGTATGGTTGTTCGAGGTTTCTCTTGCACATGACTTTCCATGCTCCACCTCTTCAGATTCGGACTCTCTTCCCACAGTCCCAGTACGTGATCGACTGCATGTGCGGTTGGTTAACCTGATGTGATTGCAACATCACATACACCTGACAAACCGCTTGCAAATCGCCCAAGCCGGCCCACACCTGCTGCAAACAGCCAAGTACGAATGCTTCGCTTTTACATAATCAGGAGTATTGTTCGCCAAGCAAGCTCCGAAACAATGGTAGTCGAGCACTTACAAGGCGTCCAATGTGGTTCACGCCCGCTGTAAAAACAACCAGTAGGATTTGAAGATTCAGAATCTTCAGCCCAGGTCCGCGACCAATTGTCGTCCGGCAAACGACTCGCCACCCTCCATTCCAGGCGGCTTTCTGCCTATACCTCTATTTGTTATGTGTACAAAGCAAACCCACTGTGTTGCAGCTTTCAGGGTGTAAGATTAAAAATCTCCAGCCTAAGTTCGTGAACCGATTGTTCGCTTGGCCAGCGGTTCGTCACCTTTTGTGCCAACCCAGGCTTGTCTTTTAAATCTGGAAGTCGACAACCTCTTCTACATGATATATAACCACGCAGCTTATCGGACTTCATGGTATCAACCATGCATGCCACAGTCAAGTGACACAGATTGGCATTCACTACGGTAAAAGGCGCCAGTCTTTCATTCTAAAGGAACCTGTAAGACACCAATTAAATGGCAGCCGCAGACTACTTTAGGTGTGTTTACCGTTTTGGCTTGCACTCAGCGTGGGCTCGCCAAGCCCAATCTGAACCACCGTCAGATGTGCCGCTGGACCATTTTAAATCAGAGGGCAAGTCATCTCCCTTGTCATGACCACGGCCATGGCAAGCGAGCGGGTACAATACACGTACGTCCCCCGCTCGCACTGATTGGCTTGCACTCAGCGTGGGCTCGCCAAGCCCAATCTGCCTCCCCATCAGATGTGCCGCTGGACCATTTTAAATCAGAGGGCTAGTCAACTCCCTTGTCACGACTACTGCCATGGCATGCGAGCGGGTACAATACACGTACGTCCCCCGCTCGCACTGATTAGCAAGCATAATGCCAGAGCAACACCAATTTCGGCTTGCAGGTTTGTCACTTCCTGGATACGTGGACATCGCAGTGCTCCGAGCGTGGAAGCCGATGAGCTAGTCACGGAATCAATCATGGCCAGCTTTTGTAGCCATCACCATATACTGGTGATTTTCATCAGCCGTTATGAATTATTCATATTGATAAGCAATTTCCAGCAGCGCCCTCAACTGCTGGTTACAGTTATTACTGTTTACTGTCTTATGGAATAGATATAATTATCATCAAAGAATGACAGCTTATTTATGCTTATCAATCTGCATGGCCACCATCAAACCATGCGCCGTGAATTATTGGCTTACTGCTGTGCCATTGATCGGCCCGGCCGCACACACCACTCAACCAGGCCAAAGCCCGCAGTGCCGGCGTATTTGGTTCAAGCCACCAACATCTCGGCATAATGAAGCATATCCAGAGCAGCGCATCTGAATATACTAAAAGGATAGAGTATTTCTTACTATATATGTCATAGACATAAAATAGCATATCCTGGCAGGATCAACCGAAATATACTAAAAAGATAGAAGA
Organism: Forficula auricularia; assembly: GCA_024734495.1. Classification (NCBI taxonomy): domain Eukaryota; kingdom Metazoa; phylum Arthropoda; class Insecta; order Dermaptera; family Forficulidae; genus Forficula; species Forficula auricularia. The sequence continues at coordinate 2,648,115 of JALMQS010000092.1, read as the reverse complement.
AATTCTATATATGCCGAAATGTGTAGGTCACCATTCCAATACATGCATTCTTGCATAATTGCTTATGCAACATGATATCATCATCATTTGATAGTGATATATTCATGAATTTATATATTCATTAATCGACAGAGTCGATGTAGTAGGATTTGTAGAAACAATCGTGTTTATGATATTTCTATTGTAATATCATAGCATTTTAACTCTTTTAGAATTTATCAGATAAATTCAAGAGATTTATTCACCATAGTTAGTTTTGATGCAGCAGCTGCTGCATCTGTTGCCGGCATAACATAGCACCTCTTGGCCCACTGAATATACTAAAAAGATAGCCCATTGGAGGATCATCCATGGGACTATATATGTCTAATGACATAATATAGCATATCCAGTGCATTTTCCAGATTTACTAAAGACATAGAAATATTTCTATATATGCCAATGGCAACTGCGTTCTTCGCCAAGGGTAACACTCTTAGTTCTCCGAAAGGTTCGGATATCCAGCTAGACCACGTGGAGGTGGTGTTACTCCCAGAGACGGCCCAGTGTAGAGATTAGCATCGTTGCCTTTTGCTCGTTCTCTAGCGGCTTACGTCTCGCTAGCCAGTGTGAGTGGACAGTCAGGTAAAAAAATACCCTAAAATTTTAGTTCCATTCATATTTATAGAGTGGTTATGAGGTTAAAACTTTTGGCGTGGATTGTCGCGAAAGAACCTCCTTAAGACATTTTTTATAGATTAAAGTTATTCAAATTACTCACTTTGCTTAGCATAGTATCAAGCAGCTGTTATTCTGCATTTTGAAATCCAGGATAACTCAAGAACAGAAGCCCTTAGTAATTTTCTTCTGGTGCCAAAATGTTTGCCTTTCTAAAACAAGAAAAAAACTTATTAGATTTTAGGCTTTCTGACTTCCCATTAGAAAATGCAAAAAATTTGAAAAAAATTGAATTGATAAATATAGTAGAAAGCAACAGTTGTAACTAATTTGGTTAAAAATGCTACATAAGTTTATATTTCAGTTTTCTAGCTTAAACCGTTCGCTGATTAAGAAAAAAATAATGTAAAATAAACGAATTAGGGAATGCACTGAATATTCTCTTTTTCATCAATTTTTTTCACTTTTATTATCAAAATCCTTAGAATAAGTTAATATTGAAAAAATAAAAAAAAAAAAAAATAAAAAATTACTGGAATAAAATACCCTAAGAAAATAATTTTAAAGATTATCGTTGCCATATTTCTTATTTTTTAATTAAAACCTCTAAATTCAAGATTTTGTAATTTTCAATGAATTACTAACATACACACACACACACAAACACACACGAAGATTTTATAAGAACTATTTTTTGAACTTAGAAGGATTTCAAAATTAAATACAGTGTACTCCCGTATAACGCGTTCTCTCGTAATAGGAAATCCCGTTATACGAGACATATTACATTATCAGACCAATTTAAGGAGGTTCTTTCACGACAATCCACACAAAAAGTTTTAGCCTCGTAACCACTCTATAAATATAGAGGTTGTTAAAATTTTAGGTTATGTTTTTAACGTGACTGCTGACTGTACATTTTACGCTACTACTTTCTATTTATGAATGGATCATTTCCAAGCCATTTATATTTTATCCCCTTCACTAAAAATAATCGCCCAAATATGTTTTTTTTTATTTTTTATCAAAACTACGTGGTAAATAATTTCAATTTTTTTTTTTTAAGTTACTCCGAATAAATTATTCTAAAGAAATATTGGTTTTTCATCAAGATGGTGAAAGTCCTTCAATGAAAGAAAATAAAATAATTATCATATCCCCACCCTTTCCCTATCTACCATGTGTAAAAAATTTCATTTTTATTCGTAATTATTTCATGTTTGGTGTGGTAAATCGTCTTCAAATTTTAACAGTGTGTGTATTATATATATGCTTTTAATGGCTAATATTCCAAGTTTCGAAGACTTCTTGAATTTTTGCATTTGTGAAAGAACTAGCTTAACAAGACGGCGTCGTTAGAATTTATTTATTATATTTCCGATAGTGAATAAATGTTAAATATTTTATACTGAGGTGCATACATGTATTTTTAATTTGATTAAAAATTGAATAAAATGATTTTTCTCTTATATGTTTAAATGTGTATTTATTATTATTTTTTATAAACCGCTGCTTCGTCAGTTTCAAAAATCAGAATCTATGTGAAAATGTTAAATTTATCTTCTGCCCTACATGAGCATTAGTCGCAATTTTTTTGTCGCTTTATACGAATTCGCGTTTTACGGAACCGCGTTATGCACTGTATGTCTAAAATCTCAATTTTCAATACTTATAGATATACATTTGTTACTAATGTATTTGTTATAAGTAATGGAAATAAAATACAAAAGCGAGGACTTTAATAATAATAATGGTTCATATAATAAAAATAGATTATTCTTAATCTTAACCAACACGAATGTCAAAAATTACAAATGTAATTTCAAAATAAAATAATAATAAAAAAAAAATCATTTTTCTTTCTTTTCTCTCTTTCGCTCCCTTTGTATCCCCCCCCCCCCCCCCATATTTGTTAATGGATCAGAAATGGAACCAATAATTCAATGTCAAAATCTTAAAATGTTGAAATCCCAGTACAAATACACCACACCATATAATAATACTACTAATAATAATCATCATAATGATGACGATAGCTCAGGAAATAAAGGATGCCAAAAATACATTGAAAGTTTTTTTTTTTTTGTTTTTTTTTTTATCAATGATAAATATCCCTACTACGCCCAACAAGAGAGAGAGAGAAGCGCCATTAAATTTCCATCTGGGCTGTTGGCCACGAAATTGGAAAGAAAAGTGCCACCAATGGACGGGAACCATTCAAATGGTAAAGGGGAATAGTTGAGAAAAATTACATCTCTTTCCCTTTAGATAAACAAACTAGTCAACCCCTGGTATTTAATTTCAATCCAAAATATTATCTATGTTGTTGAATATAAAAATCGTTGCAGGTTAGCGCGGGACCAATTACAAATATTTCAGTGCATTAAGGTAGTTGTTTCGCGACAATAGCAAAAAGTTAATGCTAGAGTATATAGAACAGACAATAAGGATTCATAATTCATAAGCCTAAAACTTTTTGCTGTTGATGTAACACTTTTAGCCAATCCCGTGCTCGTTTGACAAATCTGGCAACACTGTCCGAGCTTGTATATATTTTATCATAGGAATGTCAGATAAAGTACATCATAAAGGTCGATTTATAAAACAAAAAGTTCTTAATAAGCGATTGAAATCTGTTGCAACAATGGCTAAAGCAAAAACGTCAAAAAAGTACTAAGGTTAATCCATTTTTTAGGTTAAATAACTGCGTTGCCAGCTTGTTTTTAGTGTAAATTTTTCATTATTTATTCATTATTATCTCAGAAACTGTGTTGTAACTATGAATTAAAATTTTCTTAAAAAATGTTTTAGTTATTGTTTAATGTTGGTTTAGTTTTTTATAACAATGGTAAGAAGAGTTTCTTAATTATAATATTAATTAAATATGTATGTAAACTCTGTCTGAAAAACTTTATCTTTGGAATTTAATATCTCCGGGACTATATTGTTCATCAATTTCGTTTTGCCACCAATCGATGCAGAACTATTTACACAATAATCTGTCTAAATTTCAAAAAAATCCTAAGAAACCCCATTTGGTGAAACAATTACCTTAAGCAGTAACGGTACAAGTTAAGTGGGTGCCCTAAGCGGTAAAATAACGGGGCCCTCAAAATCAATTAAACAAAAAATAAAAAAAATAAAATTCTGAACCATGAACGATTATATCCAAATTTTCGGTACTTATATTAACAAAACATTTATTTTTTTCTCTCAAATAATTTTTCATAAAATATATTATAAATTAGTTCAGTTGGATTGTTGAAACAAACAATCCTTATTTAGAAGTGAATTAAAAAAATCGAGGTGTTGTTACGTTTCTAAAATTGAATACAAGTGTTAGAAAACAATTTAACACAATCGGCCTTTTTTGGGACCCCTTACAAGCACGGAGCTCCCTACATCCGCTCATTCCGATTACTCTATGATCCGCCACTAGCATTAAGCTCATTTTTAATAAGAAATCATTCTAAATTAAAGTAGTACCATATAAGCACGAGCAAATCTATAGATCATTATTATTATAGCAATCGAGAATCTGATTATTATTTTGAGGAAATTTAATAATTATAAAAATTACTATTTCATAAAATAAAATTAATAGAAAAAGCGTATCTATGTATATGAAATAAAATTGTATAAATGAATCGGTTATTTTCAAAAGGGGTCATCTACATTTTTTTTTCTTTGAAAACGGGGGTCTCTCGGATTTGGTTCACTTTTCAAACTAATGGCAAAACACTGACCTCGCTTATCTGCTTTAGGTTGCTAGAAATGACTCGTTTTCAAATGTAATAAGAGACGAAAAATAAAAAAAAATGATTTTGTGAAAAAAGGTAGATGACCCCTTTTCAAAATGACCGATTCAAATAAATATAACACTGGTCAACAGTGGTTTTATTGCCCTTGATATAAAAATAATTTCGAGTAATTTTATGCCAACAAATTTATGAAACTATGAATGTTATTAGAATATTGGCTCTAGTTTTGTTTTAATCTTCATTTTCATTTTACACTATAAAAAGGAGTAAATATGAAAAAGAAAAAGCATGTAGGTATATTGTATAATATCAATTTTTTATTTAAAAATATTAATAATTGTTTTGTTTTAGTGTTTCATTATATAGATGTAAAAAGAGAGAAAAATTAGCAAAAACAATGAACATTTTATAGAACGCCTTTTATAAGATTATTTTAAATATTATAGGTACAGCAAAATCATAAAAACCCGAACCAATTCAGTACTTTCATGAATATATTCGTAAACTGTGTATTTGAAATTATAGAAATCCGCAGAGATATCCAGGACAATTTTTTTTTTTTTTTTTTTTTTTTTTGAGCTACGTAATAATTTTTACTATTTTAACCAAAAATTTAGATATATACAAAATTTTGTATGGATGACCGCCTGACATTAACACAATTTTTTTCTTTAATATTTTTAATAAAATTTATCTATCAGCTCCGCTGAATCTCTGCTGAGTCCTTCAGTTAACTAAGCATGCATAATACGCATAAAAACCTATCCAGATCGAACTAGCTAAGATTATATTAGAGGGAATCCTGATATTCCTTTTTTCAATTAAAATTTAGAGGATTAAATCGAGGATACACTGAGAATGAAATTGCTACTAATAGAACAATCTATTAAATTCAAGAATCCTTGACAGGTTACCTTTGAGGATAGCAACGATTTTGAAAGAGAAACATGACACTTGATTGAGCGGTCCCCATCCCGGTTAACCCAAGCCCTGTCGTAAGAAGTTTCACTTCAAAAATTTGACGGGAAAAATGAAAATTTTTTCAAGGCTAGTTACGATCTCCGCAAATTTTAAAGATGGCTTCAGGAGAATAAACTATCCCACCCAGCTAGGCTTAGAGGTGTCCTACTAATAAATTTAAATATGATTATCTATCGAAAGAAAATTTTGGGTTCAAATTCCCTAGATTGTACATTTTCAATGGAAAAATTTGATAACAATGCACGATGTTTTGACAAGTAGTTATCAAATGCTGTGGGAGAAGAGTTTTGGTAGTCTAAGTCGTCGCCCTCTTTTGATTAACAACTCAACGAACAAAGCCTCAAATCTAAATATTATAAATTGAGAGGTGATCCGCGATCTAATATCGAGTACACCTAATTCCACTTCTACTTTAATTTTCAAGTAGAAGACAATAGATGAAGGGGCATTATCTAATGAATTCCAAAATAATTCCACATAATTCCAAATACGGTGTACACCTAATTCCAATCGCGGTTCACCCCTCGTTATAAACTATTCACAATTTATTTTTGATTCAATTAATTATCTTACCATAATTTCAATTTCTTAATTTGAATATATATTAATGTACCGAATGAAATAATAGTGGGTTTTGAAATGAATAAATAATGAAAATGAAATTCAAAAATATGATTGAAAATGATTTGTCACTACGTTTTAGTCATTTTTGAACGTAATAAGTAAAAAAAAGAAAAAAATCCCCCTGCGTCCAGGGGCTTAAATTCACTTCCAGTTGTACTAATTAATATAAATAGGTATAATAATTTAAGTAAAAAATATGAGAATTTTATGTAAAAGGTAATGGAAAAAATCTATTAAACACTTCAGATATGTGTAATTATGAGATATTTTGGAGGATATTATATAGGAATAAAATAAAGCGTGTAAAAAAGGAAAAAACTTAGATTATAATATTTTTTCTGCACGATTATTTCTCCCATAGAAATAGTAAACTACAAAGTAGATTAATAAAATAATTATATTCACTTAAGATAATTAAAATATAAATTGTAAAAGAAATAAAAAGTATGTACCTAACTGTATTTAGATTAAAGCAAATAATAAGTACAGTTAAGTACAGCTAAGTAGAAAAAAATATGAGTATATATCGAAAGAGAAGTTAAAACCACCTAGATTAAACATTAATAATGATAAATTCTTATAATAATGGATGAAATTTCGACTCCTATTTCTGAAGCCGTTTTTAAGCTCTGTAAGAGAAGTCTTTGAAAGAAGTCTCAGCTTATCAATATAATTCTTCCGCACTTTGAAACTCCAGAAATAAATGCCGAAAAGTCGTCCATTCTGATCTTGGTGATTTCGGTCGAAATTTCTCTTTCATTAAACAATTCAACCCCCAAAGCATATAATCTACAATGACCATAAATCTAAAAGAATTCAAGACTTTTGATTTAATTTTCTCCCAAAAAATACAAAAATTTCATAATAAAAAAATACAAGGAATTAATTTCTTGGCGAAACAATCATAAAATAGGAAAAAATAATTTTCTCTTCTACTAATTATTACTTTATGGCATTTAAGAAAGTACAGAAAAGATTAAGACTTCTACCTTCCGCATATAGGAAAATTTAATATAAAATTCCTGGCCACGTTTCTGTAAATACCTATCTATTCAAACAAAATTACTATATTTAAGTAGACGTATTATTTTTAAGAATGTTTGAAGAAAATTTAAATTTTTTGTAATTTAGTATTTATTGAAAAATATTGTTGCTTTAATGGGAAGTTATGTTGCATCAAATAAATAATCAATTTAAATAAATTTACCTTGAAAATAATTTAATTATAGTTATAAAAAATAAAAGCAATAAGAATAATTATTGCTTAAATTTAATTACTTCACTTGTACCTATAGATAAATAAATAAATAAAACTTTTAATACAAATATTTAAGTGCTTTTTTTGAGACCTGTTTTGATTATTTGTAGCTAATTTCAACGTTTACATCAAAGTTCAACATTCATGTATATTTCGATTTACTATCTTATTATTATATAAGCTGTTTCTCTTGGTTTGTGTATATCAAAACATACATGGATGTAGATAGGAGGAAGGGGGGGGGGGGATAATCAATGGATAATAATGTATTGAAATATGACAAGAAGGAAAACAAAATGGCATTGAATCAAAAGTACCTACACCTAGCGCACTCTCTCTGCCCACCGTTTATTTATTATTTAAAGAAAAAAGAGTATGGAAGTATTTTTTTTAAAATGTTTTTAAGATAAAAAAATATCTATAATTAATAGAGCGAGAAACAGTTAAAAATTAGAACAATTTCAATGAATTTTCTTTGCAAAATCAGATGACACTCACTCTTAAAACACATTTGCACAGGTATCTTCGAATTCAACTAGCACCGAAAATTTCCTCTTTCTTTTCACAATGCAAGGACCAATCCTGACCTATAGGGGTCGCACCAAGGGGTGAATCACGATTGGAATTTTGGTGTACACTGTCTTTGGAATTATGTGGAATTATTTTGAAATTCATTAGATAATGCCTCTTCATCTATTGTCTTCTACATGGAAGTGAAAGTGGAAGTAGGTGTACACAATATTATGTCGCGGTTCACCCCTCGGGTTGCACTATCTTGATGTAACACCTTCTTAATCAAATCTGATTTTAAAAAAATGTCAACCCAGTCATCATAAATCCTAAAACTGATTCCACGTAATCACCTATCATGCCAACTATTTCACTTCATTATATGGAGAAAGTATTATTATCTAGATCTAGATCTTTTTCCATTTTTTCCTACCTCATTTTTCAAAATATTCTTCAACATTTCCCCATATCTCAAATTCTCAACATGTGCTTTGTTTTCTCGGGAGAGACTTGAGGTCCTTTAATCCGGACTGATTAACACAGTTCTTCTTCTTTAGTATAATTCTTCCCTCTCCACTTCACTCTAGAACCTTGGGATTAATAATACGATTTTCCCATTTAATCTTCAACATTCTCCTATTGAGCCACATTCGAAATCCTTCAACTTTTTTTCTCTGCCTCTCCAGGTTTCCTATACAAATAGCGCGATGCTTAATATTAATGGCTTTAGCATCATCTTCTTAATTTCTAGTTATCTGATAAGAAACATTATAATATTTATTTCAAATTAAACCCCATCCCAGTGGTCAGTTGGAACCAGTGGTCTTGAGATCATGAACACTCTACAATCAAGAACCTTAATTATAAATTCATTATTTCGTTTCTGTTTGATTTCATGAGTCTGTAATTTATTCCTTCTAATCTTACAGCCTTCAATACATCAAAATTATATAGATTTTCTATGATAACTACACCTTGTAAACTTTTTATCTTAATCACCCAGTCATCACTGTCCACATGTAATCTACTCAATTAGCACTACTATATATTCTTAACTTTGTCCTCCGTGTTACTGCCTCAGGCGTTTAATACGTTACGTAACATAACGTTTTCCCTAGAATTTACCTAAACATGGTAGAGTTAGTTATATGCCACTTCATAAGGACAAAAAGATTATCTCAAAACACTTTACGAAATTGGAATTTTTTTTCAAATTAGGATAACTATCGTGGTTTTTTCTGCAATTTTTTAACCATGCTTGCCTTTTGCCCATCTTAAAACAAAGTCACTATGTTTTAAGTCGACCAATAAATCTCAATTTTGATCAAATTTAACCCCATTAAGACTATAAATTACCGTATATTATCTAAATGCTATTTTTATTTCTTTAATTTATAGAAGAGGAGTCAATCTCTCCCTTAAATGTGTCTCTTTGGAGATTTTAAAAAGACTAGATTGTTTAACAATGATAGTTATGTGTCTCTATTGCTAAGATGAGTCAAGTTTAACCGGAATTTGATAAACCGTTTTAGAGTTTTTATATCAATGAATTCTGATAAAGAAAAACGTGAATAAACTAGAGTATTTTAACCAAATTTTCTAATTTCATCATGGTTGATTCAACAAAAAAGTTTTTCCAGTTATTTCAACAGCAACAAAGCCTCAACTACTTTAGAGTTTTACTCAGTAAGCTCAACCCGGTCAGCATGCCGGAGGACTGGAATATTGAATTCACATTAAAAACTCCCACTTTATATGTATTTTTAGACTAGTTTAAAATGTGATGAAAAATCATTTTCAACCATTATTTATTTCTGCTTATCTGTATGCGTTTCTATATGTGAATATATATATTTATATATATTTGGATACACGATACAGTACCTATGGTAACTCAAGATTGGAAAGTTATAAAAAGTTCATTTTAATGCCGAAATGCATTTTTGATTTTTCATCAAACTAAAAACTAATTGGGTTTTGTAATTTTTATCTTCAGAACTTAAAAAATATTTTCAATCTGAAAAAAAAATTTTAGTGAGCTCATGAACGTTAAAATAAAATTTGAAACATTAGTTTATACTAATATGAGTGAACTTTTCGCTCCATTTTGTTATATGGCCCAAATAGTTTCCAGACCAAAAATTTCTCAAATCATCAATAATGTTTTCGGTTGAAACTACTTAGAGTAAGTATTTTAATGCATCTCATCGAAATGCACAATGTTTAAACAACTTATTTTAGAATCGTTTTCAAGTGCTTGGTGAAGTGTATAATTAGACTAAAACGATACCCGAGAATCGAAAGTTTTCAATCTTAGGGTTTTTTAAAAAGTAAAACAGGATCTTTTTAGTGTCGCTATGTCTTTCACTTGGAGTGTCTGGCAAGACTATTGAAGCTCCTAAACTTGATAAGATACGAACTTGAAATTCGCAAGTTATATTTATTCATTCTCTCTGAAATAAAAAATATTATTAAAATTTTAATTAAATGATTATTATATGGACAGGGTCAAATTTTCTAAGGGGAAAAAATAAAAAAATATTTTTTTATCATAAGGTATGAGGTATCCCTATAAAAATCACTTTAACCAAAATTAGTTTTAAAATTTATTTCGTTTTAAAATAGCTATTTTTAGGCAATTCTTTCTACTCTCTGAGGGCAGAAACTTAAAATATTAACTTGAAATTATGAACATATTCCGAAAATTCACTCATTTAATTCTTATCAATGACAGTTAATTAAGTATGAATTTAATATTACAAATATTACAGAACTAGGCGAAGAACCCTAGGTTACGATACATTTCGCATTTGGCCTGTTTATTTTTTTCTAATTTAAAATTGAAATTTTTGAGATACCTAAATTAGAAAATTTTCTATTTTTCCAATGAATTTTCCAACCCGGAATGAATTCTTCAGTTCATTAACCTGGCTATCACTCAACAAGCAGATTATTTCACAAATTTTTGTTTTATCTTTCGAAAAATATAAGCGTTTATAATATATCTTCATTTATTATCTAACCATTTTCGAGCTTCTACAACCAATAAATTGTCCCCAAACGATGATGCTAAAATCAAAATTTCGACAAATTAAAGAAATTTTATGATATTTATTTCTTTTTGAAAATAAAATAAAAAAAAGGATTCTCAACCTCACTGAGAGATAAATATTACTATGAGGCGTTATATCTGTTTGTTATTTATCTTCAGTGACAGCCGCTGTCAAAGGAAAAGGGCCTATCTCTTAATTATATTCCAAAAGGGCTATAAAAATCTATTATATATCATTCGTAGAAAAAGGGGGGACCTCAGCGACAAAGATTTATTCAAACATAACCTTGACAGTCTGTCTGTCTCTATTTATTTATGATTACCTTCTCTCGTCTAATTCCCAAATCGGTATTTTGATAAATTGACCCTTTTGGGGATTTGTCGATCGTGATGGACCCTTTTTTTTCCGCCAACCGTTTTTGCGGTGTTGACTCTCAATCACATAAGCCGCTTTGCGCCTCTCCCTCTTATTGAATACCATCAAGGGATCATTTTCAAAAAAAAAAAAAAAAAAAATCTTCTGACCAGAACCAATCAACCAACCTGTATCCGATTGAATCAATCGAAAATCATTTGATTAATCAATCAGTCATTCGTTACAGTTGACTGTTTAAGCGTGTCTAATTTCTAAACTGATGAATATATTAAAATAAATTTCCGTTTAATGTTTTCGATTTAAGATTTATTTGTTTGACTTTCATCAATTGAATTGGCACCCCAAGGAATAACTTTTAAATTTTTTTAATTCTAAAATATAATTGGATTTTTAATTTTTTAATTCCATAACTTTTCAAATTCGAATCGGGGTGGCAATCATTTCAAAATGGGATTAATAAATTTTCAAGCCTTTTAAAATTTAATTAAATCAATCCCAATTCCAAATAAAGTAGCATTTTATAATTATGCTTGTGAAATTAGTCATTGGTAAATTAAGCCTTAAATAAGAGGATTTTTTGCAAGATAGACATACCCTTAACTGGTCTGCCTATTCAGTTGTCTAAATATCAGGGGCTTCCATTATACGAGGCCTGGAAATTAAATGACCTGACTGATGGTAAAAGGGACTTGGCGCGTCCCTGTAATTAAGTATTCTGGCATTTACTTGGAGAATTTAAAATTAATAATTAAATGGGGTTAGTCAATTTTAAAATCTCCACAGAAATGCCAGAGCACTTAATTATTTAGTATCAACCTTATTTATAAAACTACCTTTATATAATAAATGAGCAAAAAATGTATTTATTAAATCTAACATGAAACACTAAATTTAAGAGCTTGAGAAATTCTCAATAAAGAAATGAATGTTTTCAATTTTTCTTAAAAGTCCAAGTGCCTAAGATTTTATTTTTAATATTTGCAAAATGATGGACGCGAATTATTATTATATAAAATGTTACTTTGTTTGTAGATAAAGAAATTAATCAATTTTGAATTTAATTAGTCTCAATCTGAAGATGAAAAAGTTGGTATAATATTATTTTTTTTTTTGTCATTTATAATTTTGATTAAAATCAATGCTTTTTGTTTATTTTATGAAAAATCACTCAAAATATATTTTTTTTTAATCCTCAGTATTTATCAAGAATCAGAAATTCTTTGTTGTCTATAATTATGTATTCAAATTGAATGCTTATGAGAAAATTTTTGTCAGTTTGTTTGAAAAGATTAAACAAGGTCATGAGTTCAAATCACTTCACAGTGATCCCTGTTTGAAGCTAAATAAGTATTTTGTTCGATGCTAGGTTGTTTTAAACTGCGTCTTTCAAGAACAAAATGATATTAAATTTAATTTTAATTACTTTATTTTTTGTTAATTTGTAGCTAATGAGGGTAAGTTTAAAGTAATGTGGTGTGAGCTTACAAAGTCAAGCATTATTCTCGGTATGGCCGATAGGTAGTCAGGCCCTAATAATAATTCACTTTTATTTTAAGTATTGTGTTTAAAAATGTCTGAAACGTGGAGGATGATTTTTTCAAATTTGTTTGATTCCGATATCCGCGAGATCTCGAAAACGGAAATTGGTAGAAAGTTCTTCCTGGTGCTAGAAAGTTCAATATCGAAAACTGATTATATTTTGGGATCTTTATCTTAAGAATTCTCCCCCTCCCCCCAACCCCATTATAGCATGCTCGATCTAGAAAGTGTCTTATTCAGGTCTTATTGTCTTTAAGATGTCTAGAAGATATCCTCTTGTCTAGAAGACGAGAAGGGGTCAGTTCGAAAATACAGTAAATATTTTGTTTTCTTTTAATCTGTCGTCGTAGTAAAGGCATGAACAAATAAACAAGTGTTTTTCATTTCATCAATTTATTTATTTCATGTAAAATCCACAAATAACTTTATACAAACAATAATATATTAAAACTAAGAAAATCACTTAGTAGTGAATTTACTTACTACTAGACTGTTTCTAGAGCACCGAGTTTTGAAAACGTTTGCGTATTTTTCTTATTAGATTTATTGAAAATTATAAAACAAAAGAAAAAAAACAATTAAATCCTCGAGGTCTATTCTGGAAGAGACATTGATTTCGATAATATATTCAGAAATAAAATTAAAACGCAAATGATCAATCAAAGTGGTTATAATAAATGTCATCGAATGTAAATTTGGTATATAAATATATAATATTCAAATGCGTTGAAAGAAAAAAATGAAACCTCCACTTAAACATAATTTGCAATTATCACTTACATCAAAAAATATGTTAATTTTTTTTCAAATTCTTATATATTACATCATTTCCCATCTGTAAATATTAAGCTAATAAGTTGAAATGAATCTTTATTAGTCAAGAAAATAAATTTAAAAATCTATGTCTTACAACATGGTATTCATGATTTGCTGATGTACATGATATATCAACCTTTTAGGCGAATCTCACAATCATTATCAAGACATATAGTCAGTGGAGGGATTCAAATAATTTGGCAACCAGTTCGCTGCCCCAATGACTGTTTTAAGTTGAAGCGAATTCGGTCTTAATTTAGTGAAAACAGTTGCTAAACCAAGCTCAGTTATTATTTTTTTTAATTAAGTTTTAATTGTTCATTACTATCAAAAGATAAAAAAGGTTTTAACTGAATTTAATGTCTAAATTCTAATTCTATTATATAATTATTTCTATATAAAAATATATAAAAAATCACGAGTGTCATCTATTAAATCCTCGTAGCTATGAATCATTTGTAGGTACATGTCACTTCTGTTCACCTCCATGGAAATCAAACCCGAGTGCCATAAATGCCAATACAGGCTAATTGAGGCGTTCTTTATAAAAAATCACTTGTCAAAAATAAATAAATACTGTTTATAACGTAGCGGTCTAGACAGTAAAAACCGATGTTTTAAGCGACTTTATTTTGGATTACTGGAGGTTTAGCGGAAATTTTTCAAGCAAGAGACAAACTGGGGCGCCTTCTATGGTATCTACGGCGCCATATATGAAATTTTCATTAAAAATTAACATATGGAATTTTTACAAATCCTCAATCTATCTTGTGAGATGGTCCATTGACATGTTAGAGCGATACATATTATTTCAGAAGGGCGCTCCTTACAGAGTAGCCATTTGAACGAGATTGCTATTTTTGGCACTCGGGTTCAAATCACGAAAGGATGAACACAATAAATACTAACCATGACAACTTGAATTCAATAGATGACACTCTCTTGTGATTTATTTAGAAATTTAAGGTTTGCTTCTATAGGCAATTTGAACACTTGTATAAAATATACTCCTATAATTTATCAAAATCTAAATCTAAGGAGTTTTTGAGATTGACTCGTCTCATTATATATACTTTTTGTAAAAAATAAATAAATAAATTCTGGAAACGTTAAAGAATTCGATTAAAGATAAAGTTTAGTATGTAATAAGATCCGAGGTAGTGAATCCAGCTGAATTGGATGTATTTTGTTTCCTAATATCAGTATGAAGATGGTAACGAGAAAGAGATGGAGAACATTTTTTTTAATTTAAATGAGTTAGTTAACCCGGTGAGGTTAACTGTCCTCCGAGACTTAACTCTATATTTCCTGTTCTGTGTAAAAGCGAGATAATTGTGTTGAAGGTTGTTAATTCTCATTTGGCGCCTGTTTTCTTTTTCACAGGCCTAAATAAAATAATCATTCTAGGCTCATTAAACAGAGGGAGTCTATCAAGATAAAATCACTTTTTTTCATGTATAAATTAGAGTCCTGGATGACTTTCAGTCAGGAACGCGTTTTCTTGACAGAATCCAATCCAGTTGGGGAAAATAATAAATGCTTCAATTATATGGAATGGTTTTTCTTTAATATCCCATAAATCTGATTTAAAATATAGTAGTTAAGTTGGTTGTAATTCTTTCAATAAATGTCCTTACAGATTATTCGTTTATTATTATTATTGTCTTTACTTTCACTTACATAGATCTAGAAATAGTAAACGGAAGTTGGATCATTGGTGGTGTAAGTACTACTGTTATATATCGTCGCTGATCTTACAAAACTTGTAAGTCCGATTTTTGGTCAAATACGTATTATAAGTTTATACCGACCAACTTTTCGCGGCGCATCCTGTCCATTGAAACCTTATTATTCTATTCCAATTTAATTTGGCGCTACGGACGAATAATAAATATTGTATTTTTATGTATTATTGTTTAAAATGGTATTTCTTGTTTTCTGGCAAACATGAATTTAGGACTTGTCAGGTTTTATAAGATCAGCGACGATATATAGTTTATTTGTTAGAGTCTATAATTTCCAAGGCTTGAACTTGAAAATCGTTTGTGATGTGACTTCCTTGCTATAACAACAAAACGAATTATCTAAATCCAATTGAACCCATATGAAATAACAGAAAAAATATTTCTAATTAAAAAACTGATGATTAAGGTCAAATCATAGATACTATAGTTATATATATGTACATATTTATAATTGGTATATACATGTATAATATATTGATTTCCCTCATGAATTTACTTTTGGCAAAACCTTAAACCTTATGAATCTACTTACTCTTGGCAAAACACAATTTTTTCTACTACTTATGAAGTAGTTACACTTGGTATGTAAGCCCGACTCCCAGTTGGTCGGGTTATTCGTTTTTTATAGCAAAGTATTAAATAATTTCCAATGATGGATATTGTTTGATCATTACTTAACTTTACTTTCTCTAATGGGTGTTTGGGGATTTCTAATGTTGAAAAATGATTGCATTGCGCGAGACAGACGGGGATTTTCTCCCTTCCTTCGGGAAATTTTTGTTGGTTTATACTTAACTAGTGAAAAAAGAAGTATGTAAAGTGTGTGTGTGTGTGTGTGTGTGTTCATTTCTCTTTGGGAGTTTGTGTAATGATAAGCCCTACGATAAGGTTCCTTGTCATTAGCCAAGTCAAGGCAGGGGCTTGGAATAGTATGTGTGTGCGTGCAGCCAGACGGGTGTGAAATGCTCGGTGACTTGGGTCATGGAATTGGGGGGCCAGGGGGGACAGAGGGGGCCATTGCCCTCTCTATCTCTTTCACTGGTGATGACTATCAAAGGCGGGTGTGACTGACTGACCGGCAAGTTCGACTTGCGTGTGTTAACTTTGCCTTCCAACACTAACACCCTTGGCGCTAGATCCGAACTAATAGTTTGATCAGAGACCAACTAGGAATGTTCTGTGGTCAGATCAAATCACAGGATATTAGGAAATCAAGAAATTTTCGGCAAAATAGCTCTCTATTTCTCTTACTGCTCTAAAGATGCTATCTTATCCATTAATAAATAAAATAATTTTTTATAAGCAAAGATGCAGCCATTAAGTCTCCGGACTGCATTTTTGGCAATCAGGTTCAATTTCTAAAAGAGTGAAACAACCCTTCTAATATAACAACAATTATCCATAACACCTCGGATTCCGTAGTTGACCATCTCTCTTGATTTTCTGTACAAATATTTTATTAAATTTAACAAAGTATGCTTTTCAAAGTAAGCAAATTTGAGTTCTCATTGATTTTGGTTCAAGAAAATTGAATTAATTCGAAAGCTCAATGTTTCGTTTCTCAATGAGGTTCTTTAAAGCTCTTAAATTTACTGTTTTCGCGATAGGTTTAATAAACACATTTCTTGCTCAATCATTTCATATAGGTAGTTCTAAATAAGATAATTTAACTTCAAATTATTCAGTGAACCAGGGTTTTTTAATGATATTGATGCGAGAAGGAGTTACATCAAGAAAGTGCAGCGTCTAAAGGTCTAGATTGGCCCCTCAATCGTGAAAAGAAGTGGAAGAGATATAAATGTGCTGGGCTGGAGTTGAATGTACCTGAGGATGCGAGTTTTGAACAGCTGTAGGTTAGACGGTGCAGGAAGGGAGTTCCAGTCCGAGGAACGGAGTCTTGAAAAAGTATTCACTTTTTCTTTCAATTTTTTTTCATTTACTAAAAAAATAAGATTATTTTCTTAACCGTTCCTTCTTTTTAAATCATTATTTCACTTAAATTTTTAGATGATAAATGTTCTGTCCACAGGATAACAAAATTTAAACCAGCCTCTCTAACTACTTTGAGTCTTTTTTGTGTAATTTTCGTTTAATTAGTTGCCAGTAAAAAGATGGTAAGAAATAAATTAGTTTAATGATTTTATGGTGTTGGCAAATTCCGAATTAGCACTCGTTAAAGTAAAGATACCGTAGATTAAATAGTTACGCCTCTGAGGCTACACTTAAGTTACTGCAAATATTTCAATTATTTTAGGAAATATGCGCATCAAGAAACAAAGAGATATAAAGCGACAGGGTAAGTGAATTGTGGATGAAATCTTGAGAAGAGCGCCATAAAAACCACTAAGTTTAAAGATAGGAATTAGAGACAACTGATTTTTAAATTGTTACTCAAGCTTACATCATTAGTTTTATGTTACTGTCGTAGCGTATTGTAGCGTAGCTCTATGGGAAAAATTATTGTTTTCTGTCAGTCCCCACAGGGGAATATTAAAGGTGGTTAAAGTAAAAAGTACTGAACCCATGGTCCCAATCAAAGTCGAAAATTGTAGTAATCATTTGGGTGGGATTTTAAGAACTGATTAAGAGCACGAAAAGAACGTTTAATCTATCGAAACGAAAAAAATAATCATTATTAGGTATTTAATTCAATTTTCGAATGTTGAAAAATGTCTTGAATGAAGAATCTGGAAAAAAAATCACTTTTAAATATGATTTTTTTTTTCTGTGTTTCTGAATTCAGATAATCGAGAATGAAAAGTCGTAGAAAGTTTATTTTTGTCCTAAAATATATCTATTGCCACTTTGAAAAACTGATTAGATTTTGAGCTTTCTAGCTACAGATCTTCTGGTTAAAAAATGCAAAATTATTCGAAAAATGATATTTTTCTAATATTTTTTTGAGATTTAGATCCATTTCTATAATAAAAATAATAAACAATAGAACAGGTGTGTTTAGCATTATTTACCAGAAACTGCAAACAGTGTAATGCGTCTTGAAAAAGTTTCATCTTTTCCTCCAATTCCTTATTTAATTTCTATTTTTTTTTCTCAAATTTATTCTCACTTTTTTATCATAAATGAAAATGAAAATATGCTGAATGTTTATTATTTTTTTTTTTTTTTTTTAAGAACATTAAATTAGCATTAAATACATGCAACAAGTTTAAATTAAAGTATAATAAAATATTTCTGAGTATGTTTATGTATAGAGAGAGACGGCAAGAAAGGAAAATTATTATTAGTTCTGTGTTTCGTGCAAACTCTGAACTAGATCTAAAGGAGGCAACGAACGACACGTTTTCAATTCGATCTGATCATTCAGTAAATGCACTACTACTTTTACACACACTATACACAGATATACAATAAAAAATGATTTATTCTTTTTACGTTGCCAATGGGTTCAACGACATCTGAATTACTCGACAATAGTAAAATTTTACTAATAGGAAACTACCCCTGTGAAAAGTTTCCTCAAGAAAATTGCTAAGAGGATATCTTCACTGGTAATCACATTCGTTGAGAATTGAGTATACATACGTAAATAAAAAAAAGAAGAATATAATATGCTCAATGCAACTACTTCGAGAGATAATTAGTAATAATAGACCGAGAGCTAGTGAACATTTTGGGGATTGCCTATATTCAGGCGTTTGGTGCGTGTAACGCTAGGATTTTTCTTTAGAATTAATCTAAATGTTTTAATCGACAGGTTCAAAAATCACCTAAAAATATCCACTTTGGGCCTCTATCACACATCATTTTAAAGCATTTTCTTCTTTTCATTAAACCTTATTATACTTAGTAAGATATTTTTTTTTTTTTTTTTTTTTTTAATGATATTGATGTGAGAAGGAGATACACCAGAAGGTGGATCCCCTAAAGGCCTGTATGAACTGGCCCCTCCATCGGGAAAAGAACAGAGCAGAAGGAAAAGAAGCCGGGATCACGAGCCAATCTCAGAAACTTAGATACAATTCAATATCCAATTTACTAAGGTTTTAGGGGCTTCGAGCAGTGGTAAATTCTCCGCGCGATAAATTCTGTTAAATTTATCTCCCACTTAAACTATTAAAAATTTTTAGGGTAAGTAATTATTTGAATAAAAATAAAACCCTGCTACAAAAATACATATCACATACTACTAAAGAACATTTGTGCCTGTCTCTGTACCTATAAAAAAAAATTTGGGATCGGGGAAAGGATTCGTGGATGGAGAGTGGTTGAAGATAGAGGAGAGAGGGTTCAGGGGGGAGAGAGGTACATGGTTTCCAGGGGGCACGGGGGCCCAGGAGGAGAGGTGCGGGTCCAGGGGAGAGGTGGGAGTCCAGTTGAGGGTCCAGGGAGCTAGCAAGAGGCCCGCCAAAGGCGGGGACGCAGCTAGTACTAGTATAACAGGTTTTAATAAATATTTTTATAGTTTTAAGCAAATTCTATTCGAATATAATTCATTTATAATTTTTAAAAATTCTACCAAAAATAAATGACTAAAAATCAACAAATTTATTATTTTTATTTCCATAAAATTTTATTTATGATATTCTTTTAGAAATAAATTATCAGATTGTAGTTTTTTGTTCGTTTAAAATATAAGTTCTTTTGGCAGAAGAAAATTTTATTTTATGATTCAATTTGGTTGTGGAATGCCGCATTAACTTTAAACAAAGTAGGTAGCTCTTCTTTGACAGCAAATAATTTATTACAATCATAAAATGTAGAGTTCTTAATATACAAGAAGACACAATGCCTTAACTATCCTTATATACAAGTCCCTATGCTAGAATGATTTTTTGAAGAAAAATATTTAAAAAAAAAAATACCGTAAATTACATGTTGATGAGGAATTGGTTCTTATGTAATAAAAATATAGATTAACTAGCTGCAAGGCCCGTCTTCGGCGGCCCTCTTGCTAGCCAGAGGGCACACCCCCTGGACCCCAGCCCTCGAACCCCCCACCCCGCCCCCAACCTCACCCCAACACTCCATTCCGCACCCTAATCCACTAACCCCATCCCACCCTAAAAACCCCTCCAGCACCCCTGCACCATGCACCCGTTCCCAACCCCCACACCACCACTCGCACCCCACCCACCTCAGACTCCGGACCCCACCCCGTGCCCTCCAACCCTGCGCACCACACCCTCGTCTAGCCCCCTGGACCCCACCCCCGCTATGCCCCCTGGACTTCACCCCGCACCACCACCCTACTCCAACTCACTCCTTACCCCACCCCCTTCCACCCCCGCATCCACCCTCCGCAACCAGTTTTTGCATTTCTAGCCTTCTAGTGACCCACAGATTATGTATACAAAATTTGGTTGAGTTTAGCCCAAGAGAAAGAATTTTCATTTTTTGACCCCCCCTCCATTTTGGGTGGTTAGTTTTTGCATTTCTAGCTCCCTAGAGGCCCAGAGATTATGTATACAAAATTTGGTTGAGTTTGCTCCAAGGACAAGAATTTACATTTTTCACCCTCCCCCCTTTTTGGGTGGTTTTTTGGGGAAATTTTTTTAACAAAAGATGTCAGAAATCCCATCGCCTACAACTTTGTTTATCATAAAATTTGCCATAGGGTTAATAGTTTAGGATTTGATAATTTTCATTTGTGCGCCCCCCAAACCCCCTTCTGGGGTCAAAATATCAAAACGTTATATATAACTAAAAACGTAAGTTAGAAGACATCTGATGTAAATATGAAATTTTATAATAATCCCTTTAGCGGTTTTTACGTGAATCATGAGCAACTTTTATGAAACCACTGAAACAGACATACAGACAGACAGGAATTTTGTTGAGGGTGTTTTCGTTCATAACTTTGCTTGAAACGTGTGCAACCAAAGTTTGGCGTGATTTGGAGCAATGTACAGACAAAACCTTAATTTTATATATATAGATGTGTTCCCCACATATACGGGACCTACTTTTTAATGCAGGTTCCGAACGGCTAGTTTGGAGAGGTTATTACTATGCAATTATACTCTTGGTAGTTTGCCACTCCTTTTCAAGAGGAGGAGACTGCAAATATCTTCCGAGACTCAGTCTCGAACCAGCGTATTTCAGGTCAGCTGCCCGATACTCTAACCAACTTGATTACTATCTACTGTAAAATGTAAATTTATGAAAATCTATGGTATTATATAAATTTCCTTTAAATTGTATTTAATATATTTAACTATTATTACAATATTATTATTTGAATAAAAACATTAATTATTTTTTGAAAATTAGTAATTAAAAATAAAAAATATCCCGTTTCCCTCAAAATATATCTAAGTAGGTATTTGTCAGATCCCAGAAATAAATCGAATCTCTTATAAAGATGCAATGAGAAGTAATAAATTTAGGTCATAAATGAGCCATGTATTCTAGAAAAAAATACATACTAAGCTACAATGACTTGGGCATTAGTATAATCAATTTTTTTATAATGTCAAAATCTTCTATAAAATTTTACCTCTTCTCCATAATTCTAGCATTGTTTCTGGTCAAAGGGTCAGATGTATTTGACTACCAGTTAAATCAACTAATTATGATATATATATCATATATAATATATACTTATACAGCTACCATGTCAATACCCTGAAAAAATATTCAGTGTTTTTTTATTTTTTATTTTATTCTCGTTAATCTCGCCATCAAAAAATTAGATTAAAATGAAAATATAAATAAATAAATAAATAAAAAGAAAAATCTCCAGAAGCGTTTTTTTTTTTTTTTAAGAATATTAAATTAACATTAAATACATGCAACAAGTTTAAATGAGTCTAATAAATTTATAAAATATTCCAGAGTGAAATGAAAAAGAACATTATTATTTATTCTTTTTTTCGTGCAAACTTTGAACTAGATCTAAATTAATTCCTCTATTATTAAAATTCATTTTTCTATTTTCCTATAGTGGTATGGTATTAATGCATTAATTACGTCATCGTTATACTGTGAACGTAAGGTGAAATGATATTTAAATTAAATCCAAGAATTTCATTTTTTACTAATTTTGAAATTCGAAAACTTAATTTCTATCTAACTTTGTGTCTAAATTCTCTTACCTACAATAGCAATAGAACGGAAAGAAGTAGAAATTTACTTCATGTGCGAAAATGTATATATTTCTAAAATGAAAATGGATGAAAAAGTGAAAACTTCTTCAAGACACGTTACGACAGCCCTAGTATTAAAAAAAAAAAACAGAGCAAACAATTTTGTTGTTCTATTTTCAAGTATATTTTTATATTTTTAATTGATCAAAGGAAAATTCTCCTCGAAAGGTATGAATAGCAGTTTAATGATTGTTTTATATATATACTATATATAAAAATTATATATATTTAAATTAATATGTGATAAATTCAATTTTTTAATTAATTTTAATATATAAATTATTTTCAATAAGCGATTAGTGGGTTTTAAAATAATTTAATTAATATAATAACAGGCGACTGTGGGTCAGTGGTTAGAGTGTCTGGCAGCTGGCCTGAAATACGCTGGTTCGAGACCGAGTCTCGGCAGATATTTGCAGTCGCCTCCTCTTGGAAAGCAATGGCAACCTACCAAGAGTATAATTGCCTAGTAACCTCTCCAAACTAGACGTTCGGAACCGGCGTTAAAAAGTAGGTCCCGTATATCTGTGTAAAACCAGCTAAACACACTCAGCACAGGTATTTGTGGAGAGAACCCAAAACGTCAGAGAGACCTGATATGGCACTTAAAGAAGAAGAATACATAATTTTGAAACTGAAAAATACATGTTTGTTTGTTTATGTCTCAATCATCACAACGTCTTAAAATCACAATCAACATTAATAAAATGATATTATCTGCATTTTTAAGCCAGAATTTCATAAACTAGTGAGTGTTCTTAAAATTTAATTACTTCTCAGCATTGCAAATACAAGCATTTTTCCACCAGAATGAAATTTCTACGAATTTCCTTTTATGAGTTATAGTGGATATCGGAATCCAGGGAGAAAAGACAAAAAGACATACAGACAGAAAACAATCATGGTTGAAATTGATTTTTCTCCGCTTTTTCTTAAGCACAAGAAATCCTTCCTGTCAGATTTACAGAGTAAAACTAATTATAATTTGGGTTATTTTGCTCAAGTACTTTTAAATAGAAAATCAGAAAAAATTGTATTCTTGAATAGATGTAACTAATGAGCTCAAATTTGGTCCAACTTCGATATAAGACTTTGTGGAAACTAACAGCTAGTTTCACGAATATATATATTCGTATGACAAAACCTGGACTTATCAAATTTGTAGATATTTTATTACTAATACCATTTTGTAGAATTCACTTAAAATTTACCTGAATACTAAATAGTAATGTGAAATCGTAGATTGAACCGGTGCACTCAAGGTAGCAATCGTTGAGCGCTTAGATTCTTTAATTAATGATTAAATTAGAAGAGGGATGAAGAATGCCATTCCATATTTGGTATCTTGTTAAGAAAGGCAAGAATGAACATTTTTTAAAATAAAATCCGAACAAGACTAAATAATTGCTGATAGTTGACCAAATTTGGAATTAAGCTCATTAAATATTTTATATATATAAACTAAATTTAAAAAATTATTTTATATAGGTACGGTTTCTATATGTGTATTACTTATTCTTTCTGATATAGATCTAAGAATGTGCAAGATCTGAAAAGAGTCTGAAACTTCTAGTAAACGGCTCTAGGAAAATTTAGCTCCGGCAATTCAACGCCGACACTTTAATGCCGTATTCAATATTTTGGTTTGATTAAAATATTTTTGTTAATAATATTATTAATTTATATTATATTTTTTATGGATTCTTTTGAACTGTAGATGGCAAATTGTTAAATGAGAATACTATCGTGGATAGTACTTTATTGTTAAATAATAATAATATTGATAATATTTCTATTATATATATAGGCTGAAATTGAGTTATGGGCCGTGACGTCATAAGCAAACATGGTCGCCACTCTACCTCTGGGTATTCCTCTTCTGTGCTTAAGAATATATGGCTGATTCTCAAAAAAAAAATCGAAATTGATGTCCTTGTTGGTTCCTGTGAAATGGGATTCTATTTTCGTAACAAAGAATTTTTTATGAAACTACATCCCTAGGCGTATCAAATTATAAAATATATTTATCTTTTTTATCATAAATAAAAAATATATGTTCAAGTAAATACCCTAAAAGTTATTTCCTCACTGTGTCCCAACCGCCAAATCCACATAGATTCAAAGACCTAATTCGAAAAGTTTCATATAACTGTCTACTATCTTATTATTTATTCATATAAAATAGTACTGGCTGTACATGAATGTGAATTTAGTTTAAACACGACAAACGGAAAAGTCCCAAAATATATTTTTAAATTTGTCCTTAAAAATCAATTCATTCCCTCACCCTTGTGTAAAAGTAGGAATAAAGATAATTTCAAATTATATAGTGAATGTATACTTATTGTTTTTAGAAGTTGGCAAAATTGATATTCTAAAAATATGCCAGACTGGACTATGAGTTATGAGATTTAGTGTTAAAATTATTAAAAATAATGTTTTTTCTAAGCTTACATTTTTGACCGTCATTCCCTCACCCCGTGTTTTAAAAAGTTAAGCGCTTATTTATGTATCATTTATCATATATTTGTGGGTGTTTCTAGGATTAATAAACTATCGTAGATTCACGCGGAAAATTATAAGGCTATTTTTTCTACTTTTGTGCAATAATGTTTGGTTTCCTCATTCCTTCATTCTCATTCCTCCACCTCCCTAATGCAAATTATTGGTGTTGGTGTTCTAAGCGACATCGACGGTCCAGTAAACCAGTACAAGAACAAGTTTATGTTCCATGTTGTCTCTCACCATTTATCATATTTTTACTTTACCATACAGGGTATGGTCAAGTATTGTAATCGTGCATGAAAAAAGTGTTTTTTTTTCTTCTTTTTTTCGAAATATCTCAAAAACGGCTGAAACCATTTTGACTAAAAAAATTGAGCGAAACCATGGCATTTTGCTCTACAAAAAAGCCCAAATAAGTGAACATCGAAAAAATTATATTTTTCGAGATAATAATTGTTTTGTCAAAATGTCTGTTAGTCTGGTTGTCTGTTAGTTGGTTAGTCTGTGCGTTACCAAATTTTTGTGGACGAGCTAGCTCAAAAACTAGTGTGAATATCGAAACCAAATTTCACACGTAGTTTTGGTTCATTGAGATTAAGAGCTGATTAGATTTTGGTGTATGTCGACCCAAAATTAAGGGGGGTGGAGGGGGGGTTAAAAATTAAAAATCTAGACCATTTGAGCAAACTCAACCAAATTTTGTATACACAATCAGTGGGACCCCAGAAATCTAAAAATGCAAAAACTAACCTAGGGCGGGGTGTAGGGTCAAAAAATGAAAATCTTGGCCATTTACCAAACTCAACGAAATTTTGTATACATAATCCTTGGGACCCCAGAAGTCTAAAAATGCAAAAATTAACCGCCCAAAATGGGGGGGGGGGTCAAAAAATGAAAATCTAGGTTCTTGTACCAAACTTAACCAAATTTTGTATACAAGTGTTTGTATATCAGTGGACCCCCAGAAGTCTATAAAATGCAAATATTAACCGCCCGAAATGGGGGGGGGGGGCTGTAGGGTCAAAAAATTAATATCTAGGCTCTTGTACCAAACTCAACCAAATTTTGTATACATAATCAGTGGGCCCACAGTAATCTAAAAATGCAAAAACTTACCCCCTACCCTATATGATTATAAATAATTTTATTTAATATTAAATATAAGAAGAGGGGCCAGGTTGTATGGTAAAGTCAAGTGGATGGCTACATCAGAACACGTCAGCTTATTTTTCCAGGTATCACATTTTTTTTTGGAACTATTCTGAACCCATAACTATATGGATCCCCTCACCCACCTTTAAACTCAAAAAAGTTGGTGACTACTATAACCTTTTAGACTTTAGACAATTAGCCCATGTACTATCAAATTAACAATAGAAATTCCATAATAATTTAAAAAAATTTCTATCAAATTATCAAAGTTACGATCTTTTTTGTGAAGTTCTGATTGTTTAAGCACTAGGCGCACTTTTTTCACTTTATGTCTCCAAAAGATTTCCAAAGCCGCATATTTCGGCATTGAAATCAATGTGGAAATGAACACATTACCTAACTAAAACAGAAATAAAAATATTTCTTATCCACCCTTTCACTCTCAGTACTAATTTCCGTAAACGGCTTTTATCATTTTCTGCATTTTAGTGACAATATCATTCGCATAATCTTTAAATGTTATAATCCATTTATTCGATGGTAGCAGATGCTCTTGCCATGATAAGAGCCACCTGTATTGCCCAGAGCCTAAGTTATCCTTTCTGTTTAAGCCATACAACTGGTGACGTGGATTGGTACACGACACTGACGATTGGACACCAGTTTCATTTCCTATTCAGATGAGAGTTTCGTTAAAATAGCTGTCAGCTCTTATCATTTTAATCAATTTGAACCATATTCGAAGAGAGCCTAAAATAAAATAAAATTTTTTATTTTTACATAGAAATATTTTCTTTTCTTTGTCTTTTAAATAAACTTAATTACAAGATAAGCGCAGCGAATGTAGTTTATGTAAGATATCTCGGATATGGTTCATATTACCGACCGGGGTGTAGTATATTAGATATACTCGAAATAGAAATTGCTGAAACGAAGAAGAAATTCATATTCAAGCATTATGATTTTTACTTTTTTATTTTTCAATTCGAAATATAGGTACGTTATTGTGTTTGAAAAAAAAATTCTGAGTGTGTCAAGCTTACGCACGACGGAAGTGAAACTTCTAGTATTCCTCTCTCTCTTTTTTTCTCTCTTAGGTTAGTTTGAAGATTATAGGTTAAATAATTCATCGATGAAGCATAGATTTACTTTTTCTAATATTTTTTTATACATGAATGAATTTCGATTTATGTACAGTTCCAAAAATTTTCAATTTATTTACAATTATCCAATACTATTTACAATTATTACAATTCAATAATGACCTATTGCTTTGTTCCCAATTGTTTTTATTCAATTTATATTACTTTTCTAAAATATCATGTATTTTTTTTAAATAAAGTATAGAAATTAAGAATTTATGGAAAATATTTAATCCAAACAATATATATATTGTAATTCTATTATAATTTATGTCTTATTTATTTATTTATTTTCCAGATTTGATTAACTATCTAAGCGAAATAGAAGTTTGGGCTGAAGCCATCTAAAGTGAGATTTTTTAATAAGAATATCTTATCGAAAAATGTCAATTTAGATGGTTTCAGCACTAATTTCTATTTTGCTATTTAATTATTTGTAATGATAAGAAATATATTTTAAATTTCCCACTTCTATGTACGTGTGCATCTGGTGAGCGTTGGTGGGGGTCCCTGGGGGCGTCGTTACCGCCACCTAGCTATGACGGATTTTCGTGACGGCCATGAGCCGGTTTTACTCCCTTCGTCGAGAATCCATGACGCGCGTAAAGAAGTTTCACTTCAAAAATTATTGTTTTGGAAATTTTTCAAAAAGCGGTTATTCCATCTTGAAAAAAACCCAGTGATTAGACGGCATTTAGACCTATAAAAAATATTATAATCTAGTAAATTACGTAAAATTAATATTTTCAGAGATATTAATTATTATGACTCGATTGGTTACACAAAGGTTATTGTTTTCTTTTACCCGGTATTACATATTCGGTTCGTCTAGCCTACGCTTTTCCTGACTCCTAGGCGTGAGTAGTATTTAATTCACAGGAAAAAAATTGTTCATTGTACTTTAAAATTTCTAAAACGTGAACCAAAATCATTTTCAACCATCATTTTTATGTCTCAGAGTTTGAATTTCGATACCTGCAATAATTACATAAATAATAGAAAATTTTTCTTTTGCCAAAATGTTTGTATTTTCATTTGGGAAGTCTGCCTAAATTTTGAGCTTTCTAGTTTTTTGAATTTACGGTTGAAAAATGAAGAAAGCTGTATTTTTTGAATTAATTTATTGAGATATTAAGGTGAAGTCATAATATAGGCATATGAATAATTTATATTATTATTTTAGACAAATTAAGATTTTAGTTTTAATTTTTTCTGAAATAATTGAACCGCGAAAGTTAAATATTATAATCAATAATTTCTTATGTGTGCTCAATTTCATTTTTCATTTTCAAAAAATAATAAAATAATTTTTAAATATGTAGAATTAACATAAGAATTTATTGAGTATATTATTTAACTTTCGCGGTTCAATTAACTCAAATTTATTATTATAATTACTAGGACGGCTCTAGCGTACTGAATCTTGTAAAAAATTATTATTTAATAAATGTGCTGGTGAGCGATTGTTTCATTAGAATCTGTTCGAGGAAAATGACTAAAAAGGATGCAGATAGAATCATCTCTCTTCATTTCGAGCTAAGTGATTTCAAGGAGCGTACCGAGTATTGAAAACAATTTTTCTTATTTCGTTTGGTGTGTGTGATTATATTTTCTTCCATTTTTGAAATCACTCCTCAAACAAATTAAAAAATAGCTAAACATTATTTCTCAAAAAGTGGCAATTCATAAAATTTCTATTTATTTATTTAAAAAAAAATTGTTTATTTGTTCAGTCATTGAAGAAAATTTTAATTATTATAATTATTATTCTTTATTTATATCAATTACCTACTCGTCGTAGAAGGTGATATTGAGGGTAAACTTGTCTATTTCTAGAGCTGGCAACATCGCCTTGAATTCCATGATTTTTTTTTATAATGAAGGGTTAAAAAAAGTCGGAGTTTTTTATTTGAGAAAAAATAGCAGCGATTTAAAGAAACAAAAGAGGTAGAACCGCCGTCTAAAACGTTAAACGTCACATATAATTATTTCACGTTCCTTCTCTGCAAGCTTACTACTTTAAAGCCTACAATTTTAGATATATATTGCCAAAAAATTAACTAAAATATATTATTATGGTTTTATATTTGAATTTTTATAAAGATTTCTATAGTCAATTATTTTAAATCTGGAAGATGGAAATAGAGAACTAAAAATTGATATTGATGTGCCAAGGATGGATACTAGAAAGTGACCGAAACGTTGACCGAAGCGTCCAATTTATTAATGAATAAATAAAAAAAGGACATAATAATATAAATTAATTAATCTTTCCATCCTAGGGATTTAAAATAATTCTAATATATTTTTTAATGAAAATTCAAAAGTTTTCTTCCCATAGAACTCTCTACGAGTTTCTGTTTTGAATTCTTGTGTACACGGTTGACGTCCATATGTGCAAGGTCGTGTGGTTCACGACGGCGCCAAGGCCTTAAAGTCGACCATTGACCACGAGCTATATTATACCAATCAAATGAATAAATTAAAAAAAGTACTATCTTGCTCTAGTGTAGAGTACTTTAAAATATAATTTTACTAAAAACTTTATATAATCTTTTTCGGGGGACTCAAGGTTTTTAATTAGAATATTAAATTTCATCAAAATTGGTGGGCATTTTCAAGATATTTAGAAAATATTAAAAAAGTACTAGAATAATGTACTAATATTTGTGCACAGATATGTATTCGAAAAACTAATCAGCGCTTCATTGTGTTAAAGTAATGGTAGGTTTTCAGTTTCATTTCAATTGGTTGAACGGTGTAGAAAAAATTCTCGACGAAATAAAGGAATTCATGAATCCATACAACCATCCGCATAGACTAAATGAAAAAATCGCACTTTTTGGCCTCTGAGCAAGACCCCATTCAATTTTTGCCAAAACTGCCACATGATAAAATTTAACCCAAATGAATACTATAATTTGTGACCTTGATTCAGGCCATAGGTTCCCTAGTCTTTAATTTAGGAGTCGCGCTTGGCGCGAGACCGATCCAATATTTTGTCTGATTCGCATTGAATAAAGTAAAAATGGAGAAATGGATTGGGGCTTTTTTACTTTGACATATATATATATATATTCTCTATATCATGTAATAATAATATAGAATATTAAGTGGATATTGATGAGGCAGTCCAAAAAAAGAAGAAGATAATTTACACTATCTTTTTATTCATAAAACCGACGTTTCGGAGGATATTCCCTCCTTCTTCAGGGTTTTGAAAAGTCAGTGGAAATTGATGAGGCAGTCCAAAAAAAGAAGAAGATAATTTACACTATCTTTTTATTCATAAAACCGACGTTTCGGAGGATATTCCCTCCTTCTTCAGGGTTTTGAAAAGTCAGTAAGGAAATCCAATGCGGCATTTCCTTCACTGACTTTTCAAAACCCTGAAGAAGGAGGAATATCCTCCGAAACGTCGGTTTTATGAATAAAAAGATAGTGTAAATTATCTTCTTCTTTTTGGACTGCCTCATCAATATCCACTTAATTCACTTATCAGTCCGTCTCCAAAAATTACTCCAATATAGAATATATTGTGAATTATTGCGATCGTCTGCCTGGTTTGCCGGGTACCCTTAACTGGTCTGGCAATTTAGTTGTCTAGCTAGCAGGGGCTCCCATTCTACGAAGTGGTGTGGTTAATAAATGAACGGTCTGATTCAGCTACTGCCAATCAGCGAGCGTGCTAACGACAGGTTTGAACATGATTATGTCTGGTGTTGCTTTCCCCACCCTCTGATCGCCTCTTTTAAATTCACTCTTATTACGTTACTACATACACAGTATATGATGAAATGTTGTAATCCAGCATTAAAAAGTTTTTTTTTTTGCTTTCTATTTTCGAAATATCTAAAAAACGGCTGAAACTATTTATTATTGGCCCTATTAGTTCTTTTTGTAAAAAAACTTTGAAAGGTGAAAAAATGTTGTGGCCGCAGTAATTTGGGCTAAGAGCATATAAAGGCGCCAATCAGTATTTCGCACGACGGCGCAAAAGGGACTTGGGGCTTGTGTACACCAGAATCTCAACAAACTTGCAAATATACATAAAGAAAAAGATCTTGTTTAGAATTAACATTTCTATACTTTTTGAAGGGGTCCGAAACGTTCAAATAATGAATAAAAATAAAGCTAGGACTCACAAAGTACCTATAGTTTTGATTAAACCATCATCTTCCCGAATTTAATAATTTCTCTATACACGTTTCTGAACCCGATCATGACAAGAAAAATTGGGAGAAAATATTTTCTATTTTTGTGCGCATTCCATAAATTTTTATTAATTTGGCAATTATTTACACAATCTCAGGGGCATGGCCCTCCTCTGTGGACACAGACATACACTCTGATAAAACGGTCCTTCTTGAAGATGTTTTCCAGACACCAATATATTCTTAGAGACATCTTAAAAACAATAAGAGCTGATTAAGACAACTTCTAGGTCGTCAACCAATAGTCCGCATAAAATTTCAAGCGAGATTGGTTAAAGGCAAACTCAATTTTCGGGTGATTCAAATGTTTAAGAACAAGTTTAAAATTTCATTAGATTTTTCATTACCAACTAAGTCTAATGTAATATTTGCGTTCAAAATTTCTACAATTATTAATAGTAAAGTATTATTTTTCGAATAATAATATAATAATTATTCCTCGATACTACAGACCACCCTTTGATTTTGTAACTACATTCCAGTTATCAAGGCTATTTTTTGTGTTTTCATAAAAAGTGAATAATTGGTGAGTGAAAAAGCAATGCAAATTTTGATTAAATTTTCATCAATAGACTTTTTCATCTGTCACAGCCAATAAAACTCTCAGTATCGGTCTCGGCTCTCATCTTTGGAGCCGAAAATATATACTCTTCATTCAAACAAGCAGGAACAAAAATTTCATTAAAAATATGTAATATACTTTAATAAGAAACAATTTAGTTGTATATTCATTATAAAATTTATTTTCTATTTGTAATAATCAAAGTATATTTTTTTAATAAATGCATTTAAAATTCAATCAATGTCTTATGAATTTGTTCATGTATAAAAAAATGTTAAATGTGTTGAATTTTAAATCATAAGTATTCTGAGGTCCGATGGATTTTTCAAGAGCGACTATGCTTTTTGGTCATTTCCAAAAACGAGAATTTTTTGACCTAAATGACCTTGAAACGTATAGATCTGTAAAAGCTCGCCAGCTTTTAGTTTTTTCGTTAAAGCATAAAAATTTCCATTACTTCTAGATAAAACCTTCATTTGTATTTGTTGTAAGTCATGGAAATAAAAATGCGGGTGTTTCTTAGAAAAGACAAACAGTGAAGATCTCTGAACAAGTTGTATGTTGCCGAGATTGGATTGTTTCGCTCCTAGGAAGGTAGGAAGGAGGATCTCCTAGAGAAGAGGCCTTGGAAATGGTAGAAAATTGCGTTGGCTGATGATGCTAATGCTAGCTCGGCTAGGCCTAGGAGATTGGAAGAGCCAAGGCGGCAGAACTGAAGTACCACATGCAGAGAAGGGCGTTTCAGGGACGCCAAGGCAAGCAAGCCAGCCAGCCAGGATGCTCGATCCTTGTCGCACCCAAAGAGGAGGGCGCCACCGTCTCTGTCCCACTCTCAAGCAACCCGTTGGCGCCAAAAAGCTCCCCGACAACCGAGAACCAACACCCTTGTTCGAGATACAAATTAACCACAAACATTCAAATATTCCCAGCAGCAACTCGCTTCTACCACGTGGCGTCGTATCTGCAGCAGCAGCAGTGATTCTTTCTTACCAAAAAGGGGAAACAGC
Organism: Forficula auricularia; assembly: GCA_024734495.1. Taxonomy (NCBI): domain Eukaryota; kingdom Metazoa; phylum Arthropoda; class Insecta; order Dermaptera; family Forficulidae; genus Forficula; species Forficula auricularia. The sequence goes on along the minus strand of JALMQS010000092.1, from coordinate 2,615,108 downwards.
TTAGATTTCCCAATTCGAAAATCCATGATTAATAATAATTAGAACCCCCCAGATCGAGAGTTCCTGGGTAATTTTTTGCTTTAATTAAAAGCGATATATTAATATTATTTTTCATTTTAAATTCGGGTAAAAAGGTCGATAAAATTTAAATTATTTTTTCCAAAAGTTTTGATCGGCTCCGACCATCATCAAGGAATCGCTGTCCACAAAGTTTTGAACTTAATTGCAATTAAAACTAATAAAACTAGAGAGTTGAGCATCTTCTTTTTGAAAATAGTTGGAATGTTTTTCAAAAAATCAGCTCGGGTTCAGATTAACAAATCAATTTTAAAAAAGAAAGAATTTAATTTTTAGGACAAATTCTAAGATTTCAGTAGAAGTATTATTAAATTGCGATATCAGAAGGGATTAATCCCCCCAGGAGTCGAACCTGAGAACTAACATGCTTTTCGGGCAGTCAGCTCTCACTTTATCGCAATTTAATAATATTTCTACTAAAATCTTAGAATTTGTCCTAAAATTTAAATTATTTCTCTTTTAAAATTGATTTGTTAATCTGAACCCGAGCTGATTTTTTTGAAAAACATTTCCAACTATTTTCAAAAAGAAGATGCTCAAATCATTAGTTTTATATTTAAATAAGAGGACTTGTATGAAAAACTTTTTTCATTTTAAGCTAAAATTTTTAATTTCCGTTATATAATAATGGAGTAAAGAATTTCTGGCTTATATTGCGATTCAGAGAGAGGTTTTTTGACTCGAGGGGTGAGCTGACTGCCCGGAAAGCATGTTAGTTTTCAGGTTTGAATCCCCTGATATCGCAATTTAATAATATTTCTACAAAAATCTAGAATTTGTCCTAAAAATTAAATTCTTTCTCTATTAAAACTAATATTCATTTACACGAAGCTTCTTTCGTTGACCATTTTAATTAAGCCCTGAGAAGAAGGGCTAAATCATCGGCTTTTTTAAGAGTATGAAAATGTATTGTAGTTCTAATGAATTTGTGTTTTTCTTTATTCTTGGTCTGCCTTTGCATCAAATCGGCATTGAGTTCTAACACTTCTCGTCTTCAATAGACAATACCTAAAATTAGTTCAATTTCTTAATTTTAATATATATTAATATTTGTAATGAACTATAGAATGGCGTTTCTACAGTGTTTCATTCTCAAGTTATTATGGGTATCGTAATCTAAACACCATTCACAATCATTTCTCCTAAATTTAGTCACATTTAACTGTTAATAAAACCTCCAAATTCAAGATTATCTATTCCACAATATTGAATATTTGATAACACCAACAAATATTGGCATTGAGTTCTAACACTTCTCGTCTTCAATAGACAATACCTAAAATTAGTTCAATTTCTTAATTTTAATATATATTAATATTTGTAATGAACTATAGAATGACGTTTCTACAGTGTTTCATTCTCAAGTTATTATGGGTATCGTAATCTAAACACCATTCACAATCATTTCTCCTAAATTTAGTCACATTTAACTGTTAATTAAATCTCCAAATTCAAGATTATCTATTCCACAATATTGAATATTTGATAACACCAACAAATATTTATAAAACCACTTTTAGACTCTGGATCTTGAAACAAAAAGATCTGAAATTTTTTCAAATTTAAAAGTTGGCTGAGCTGATTACTGATTAGATCTATATATGGTTATAAAAGTTAGATTTGCTCAGAAAAGTAGATTTGACTTTCTTGGAAAAAACCGAGATTGTTTTCTACTGAATCCGAGTTTTCATGGATAATTTTTATTACATGTCAGAAGGGTTCTATTAATCCTCCTTGAGAGTTGAACTAAGTGTACGCCAGGTCATTGGCCGAATGAATACCTACAGCTCTTCTGTCATAAATTAAAAACTATCGATAAATATCCAGTAGAAGACAATCTTGTGACTTTTTCTAAGTGTCTATATCGTTTGAAAATGTCATCAGAATTAAAAGCTAAAATGTCATGAATAAATAAAAATATTTTATTTTAATTCCTCTCACTCTAAAGAATCGTCCAGTTCATCAATTTAACCAGTAAAATCTCAATAAACAAGTTTCTGAAATAAATGGTAATTTGTACCTCATTAGTTCAAAAATTGTAACATGCCCAGCAGATTTATAAATTTTAGATCTCAAACATTATTCACATATTAAGTAAATATTGTTAAAAAATTGCAATAAATTGGTGAAAATATTTGAAATGTGAAATTTTACATTAGTTGAATAAAATCAAAACAAAAAAAAAACGACATATTTAAATTATTTCTGAAAAGGTTTTTTTTCCCCGATTGATATATACCTTGACATTTCGAAAAACAAATCATTTTGCATTTTTATTTCATCAACAATTGCTCTAGAACACGAACAAATGAATACTTGTTCGATATTCAACTTACAAGTTATTTCACAAATGAAGAATATAAATTACTTATATAGATTTTTAATTTATTACTATTACTTTTATTTTTATGATTCAATTTAAATATCATTTTCTCAGATATGGTTGTAGGAAAAATGAACCTTTAGGATGTTCCATATATGACCCTATATATCCTTTGTATTTTTTATCTTGGATAATCATAAAAAATAACAATCTCTTGATATCTATTAAATCATCAATTTTTACTTTCACCTACATTTTTAAGTAGGAGGAGTGAAAAAATTTATCTGAAAATTAACTTTTTCACAAAATATCTAAGTATTTTGAGGTCCCCTAAAGCCCAAATGATCCTAAATAGTCTTGGTGTTTGTTACCACGTTATTTCAAAAGGAATTGTAGTCAGAAAAATAAAATTTAGGACCATAGTTCGGTATTTGTTGTAGTTATTTCATAACTATAACGTTTTCATTTACAATGACCTCTAATCCAGATAATTGTTTGATGAAGACGTACCTATGGTTACATTTTATAGTGATCAAATTCATGCAAGTCAATCGACAATTTTCGATTAATTTAGATGTGAACTTTATTAAAAATTGGGTTTCTCTTAAGTTAGTGAAAGAAGAACTTATGTGTTAGGCTACACGTTGAGTCATGGAAAAATGCTTAAGAATATTTTTTATATTGAAATAGAAAAGAAAAAGGAGAGACCAAGATCTAGATGCGAATATTTTCCCCAGATGATGAAAGATATGAGAAATGAAGCTTTTAGAGAAGTGAAAGAGTTTGTAAGAGATAGAGTTGAGTCAAACAGTCTCAAACTAATACTCTATGATGATGGTGATGACCTAGCTTAATCAACCTTAGAACAGGGAATTAAGACATTTTTTATTTTTAGGCATGTTTGTTTAGGATATTTTAGACATTTTCTTTGGATCTTAATCGCGTGATAACTCGTCGAGTTATTTAGAATGAATAATTACTTGTATAGCGGATTCATCCCTTTTGACATCTAGTGCCAAAAAGTTACCGGAGAAACCAACTCTATTCTGCCATAATTATTACTTCCCCATTATTTATGCGATTTGTGAGAAATTGTCCCTGTCGAGTAATCCTGGTGTCTAACATATCGTTGAGTGTTTTTTAACTAAGTGAGATGCTGAAAAAAAAACAAGATTCTAACGTTCATATTGGTGTCAAAGCATTTGAACATGGTGTAGTTTATCTAAACAGGGTGCACAGCTGATGACGGATTGAACGGTTTTAAATCATGAATTGCACTCGATGATAGATGATATGCTTCACTATAGCGTTGTTTATTCAGTTCCACATTTCGTGAAGGCAGTTTTTTTGTTTTATGTGTGTGTGTGTGTGAGTGTGATCGAATAAATACGGAAGGCCAATGACAAGTTCATTTGAAAACCAGAAGATTTCAATACAACTGGCGTATTTTCGTGAGTGGTTTTTATTTATCTCTTTTTTCCCGTCCTCCTCTCTCTCTCTCTCCATCTTTCCGAACGGGTGTTACATAAGTTGCCCGCGAGACCAGTCCCAGTGCCAGTGCCAGTGCCAACACAGCCAGAGGAGCAGAGAACCAGGCAAAGACCTTGGAGCCCCTAAGAACCGACCAACTCTCTGCCGCTGGCTGAGCATGGATTGCAGCCATCCAAACACACACACACATACACATTATATATACACAAAGTATCTTTCTCTTCTTTTTCTTCTTGGCGATCATCTTGGCGGTTGTGTTTTTGTTGACCCGTTTGGAATGAAAAGATATGGAGGGAAGCCAGGGGGGATTAAGGCGGGAATGAAGTATATTTCCAATGTTGCCGACTTTAAACATTTTCAATGACCAAATTAGTTTTTATCTTCCCTGTTAGCACACTTAGTCTAGTACATGTTTTCTGGACAGTGGGAGATTTCTAGACATCTTAAAGACAATGAGAGCTGGATAAGACATCTTCTAGAGCGAGTGTGCTATCTGGTTAATACTTCCGTATTTGTACGAAAATTAAAAAAGTGAACATAAAACTTTGAAAATCAAGTGCGAGTCAGACATGTAGTTGATAAGAAAAAAATTTCTATAATTTAAAGATAAGTCACTTCTGAACACCGTCATATATAAAAATGAGCTGAAATTGTCCGTTCAAGACTCTCTAAGGGCCGGTTGTATGTCGCAAAGTAAATGCTTTTTACCACTAACAAACGGTAGATGGTAAATGGAGGCACTGGGATAGCCAATCAGATGACAGACACTGTCAACCGGCCCTAAGACAGTCGTTTTAAAGTAAAATAAATTTAAAAACTAAGCCTATTCTTCTTAAAAAAATTTTAATTTTTATTTTTGAACACATAAAAATTTGACCACCCCGCAAAGATAATTATTTAATTCAAATTTGAATTCCATTTTGGATTTCAGATTTTTTTTTTCTTAAATTGGTGTATCGTAAACATTTTTTAAAACAATACAAAACATAATTTATCATTTAAAGAATTTTGATGTGTCCATATATTCACTTATTTTGTTTATTTTTATATGTAAGTACGTACTTAACGTATTTTATTTAGTTTAGAAGATACAATAATGCTCTGAAAAACACTAATAGGTTTGAAGGAGGCAATAAAAGAGTGTGTCTTCTGCTGGAATTATATATTTTATTTATTTATAACGAGACTATAGTTTCGAGGGCTTTGCCCTCTTCATCAGTCTATTAAAATGGATTCACAGGAATTAATTTATGAATGAAAGGTTAAAATCTTTCATGTGGTTAGGTTAAGAAATTGTTCAGTGTGGGCAAGTTAAGAATTGAAATTTATACTTGTTTTATTATTTTGTTTGTAGGTAGCGTTCATGAAGTTTTTATTTTAGCGGCTATTTTTAAAATAAAGCTTTCGGGAATGATCATAAAATTTCTAACGATTCGAAAATACCAATTTTTACGGGATCTAATTCTGATCTAATTAATTTAATATTTGATTCATCTGGAAAACAATGTTTCTCGGAGATTAAATGGTCTGCAAATGCACTATGGCCCGAACCCCCTTTAAAAACTCTTTTATGTTCTGAAATGCGTGTGTTACTAATAGGTTTCCATTTTATTTATATTTATAAGTATGTACGAAAATCAAAAAATGGAAATACAAATGAAAAGTTATATATTTTGTATTAGATAAAGGAGGAGGTAACAGCCAAAGTTGGTTGCGCTAGGTTCAGTAAAACACTCTGAATAAAACACTTCGGCCTGAATTTATTTGGCCATCTTCAATTAATTGAGAGTTATACACAAAATGCTGTACACATATGTGATCGAACCAAGCCTTGTTAAAAATAAAAATTGTAGCTTCATGTAAATTTATAACGTGCCTGTGCTCAAAGGTCTATATTTTGAATTTTTGTAGAGATTTCTATATTTATATCTTTAATAATTTGAAATCAGGAAGATGGAAGAAAATTAATAGAACTCTGTTGTTGGGATTCAATTAGATGGTTCATTAAAATACAATAAATAAAATAAAATTTGCTTTATTCGTGTAAATAGAATAAATCTTATAGTTGAATTTAGCCAAACCTGAAATGTAATTCTTAGTTTTTTATATTATTAAATGAGCGATTCTTGTGTAAACATATTTATTATATTTGTATGTATAATCGGTTTCTTGAAAAAGGCTCTAACGATTTATAGAAAATCGCGGACCAGAGGGTTTTTGGGTCGACGAATCGATCAGAATCTCATCTTTGGGTAACTACAATTGATTGTTTTTTTCCAAATTAAAGTAATTATTCTCAGGTGGGTGTGCCAATAAAAATGTATAATTACATTTTTTCAATTTCCTTTTATAAATGATTTTTTTTAATTCTAAAACCCACTAAAATATATATTATGAAATATTAAAATTAGAAAATTTAATTAATTATAGGTATTTTTTATTGAAGACAGAGTGGTAGAACTCAATGCTGAATTGACGCAAAGACATGCCAAAGATAAAGAAAATTATAAATTCTGAATAAAAGAATATATTATAACGTCATTTCTTAAAAAAAACCTTCTTTTTCGGGGTTTAAAAAGTTCAATGAAACAACACGCGTGTATAATTTTTAATTGGAATTAAGTTCAAAACTTTGTACACTGGAATGGCTTCATGATGGGCGAAGCAAGTCAAAAAGTTGGCAAAATAAATAAAATTTTATTTAATTCTGGCTTCAAATAAAAATCGATCTTTTTATCTAAATTTGAAATTAAAAATAATATTAATATGTTGCTTTTAACTAAATTAAAAAAAATGTAGAACGCTTGATCCGCCAGGTACTTGTATTTTAATCAAACAACATCTAATTATTTTATCTCCAACAACAGATGATATTGTCCTTAAGATGAACCCTCGAAGTTGTCTGAAACGCTCAATTATTAAATTATTTTAAAAAATTCACAAAATGTTTTTCCATTAATTTTCTTCTATACTTGCGATTTAAAGTAAGTAAATTTTTTGAAAGGGATACTTAATTTTATTACCGTTTCAGGCCCCTGAATCTTATTAACCAGCACTGTGTTTAACTTTGAAAGAGAGAAGACCCCAGCCGTTCCAATAGATAAATACTCTTCAATTACCTATTCTATTCAATATGCTTATATAACGCTCTTAGACGTGTGTTATCTGTAAAAATAAAAAATAAAAATAAAAAATTAATAGCTACTAACCTTTTAACCAATTATGAATAATTCAAGTTCACTTCCCAGTCAGATCTAAGAATATATATATATATATTTAAAGAGAGAGAAAAGGATACTTAAATCTTCGCTTAAGATTTCCTATTCATCATATCTTATTACATATTATTACTTACATAATTTTCTACTCAATTTCCAAGGTATATATATATATATATATATATATACATAAGAATATACATAGGTACGTAAAGATATATTGAGAATAAATTATTTTTGAAAATGGGATTTTTTAGTTAATGCAGCAAATAGAGTCAATGCCATGCTTTTTTACTTTCACTTATATCTATATTTTCTATATTATTTAGATATGTGTGTGGAAGGATTGTATTCCTCTTCCGAGGTCTTGACACTGTGAGTGAGAGTTTATATCTCAAACCTTATAATAATATAATTTCATTTTGTGATTTATAGATAAAAGAAAACGATGCTTTTAGTCGAAAATCGGATTAAGAACTAAAAATTGAGATTATGGAGGCAGAACACAAAAAGTGATCGAAAATCAATGGATTGGTACGTGTTTATCCCCCTGTGTTTAGGAATAAGTTGCAGATTAATGAAATTTCAAGCTTAAGCTAGATATGGACTAGAAGGAGTACAGCAATCTTTTGGTTGAAAATAGACCGGAAGTACCCATTAAATTTAAAAGTATTCTTCCACGTTTTCAGTAGAGGTTGCCATTAATAGTCAAAACATCAAACGTGGAATGCAATAAGGTTATTCCTCTAGTATTAGATAAGAATCGATCGTTATTTTTGATTTTAAGTCGATTCCTCCATGTCTTCAGCAATGGTTAACAATAATAATCAAAACGTCAAAAACCTAATGTAGAATTGTTATTCCTCAAGTATTAGATGAGAATCGATGGCTATTTTTGATTTTAAGTCGATTCCTCCATGTCTTCAGCAATGGTTACAATAATAACCGAAATGTCAAAAATCCAATGTAGAATGATTATTCCTCGACTATTAAATGAGAAAATTTTAACCCCCAATGCAGGGACCGCTCACGAGTGTAAAACGTCGGCCGCCGTGACCAACGCCCGAACTTGCGTTCGAACAGGCAATACAACGTTGTTGTCAACTTCCAACAAACGGAACCCTGCAGGCCCCAACTCCCCAATTGGTACCATGTAAGAGTCGAATTCCACATCCCCGAAATCTGAATACTCGTAGCTTCAATATCATTGATGACCCACTACCTTTAAAGTAAGAGATGGCTGGTTAATCTCGTCTAAAAGGTACAACAACCGCAATGAGGGTAGGGCAATGAAAATCAACGTAAAACAATTTTTTAACTACCTCCTTGAGTGCCATTGCAATATCCTGAAAGATTTTCCATCTTCTGAAATATCTTTCCTAGGCGACTTTAACGTCCACAACAAAAATTGGATAAAATTTTCTAGCCATAATTCCCCCGCAGGCTCCGACGCTGAAATCTTCTCTACGGCGTGTGGCCTCACACAAATTATTAACGGCCCCAAAAGAATCCCAGACAAAGCCAATCTTCTCGATCTTTTCATCACTTCCCACCCTTCGTCCTATGAAGCAAAAATTTCGGCCCCTTTAGGTAAATCTGACCACAATCTGATAAAAATTAAAACCTCCGCCAATTTACCAAAACCCCCGTCACCCCACTCCAACCCCAGAAAAATATGGCTAGTCAATAACGATAACATTAATTGGAATGACATGCGTAACTTTTTTGGCCCGGATAACATCCCACCAATTCTCATTAAAAATGCGCCCCTGAACTTGCCCCTATCTTATCCAAGCTATTCCAACTCTCTTACGAATCGGGCATATTCCCCAAAAGCTGGAAAATAGCCAGAGTCACACCTATTCCTAAAAAAGGAGACACTTCACAAATCTCTAATTACAGTCATATCTCGATCACCTCTGTTCTTTCCAAAATAATGGAATTAGTCATAAACTAACACGTCCTTCATCACTTAGAAAACAATAAATTAATTCACGATAGGCAATATGGATTCAGACAAAATCGTTCTACAGCCGACATCTTAACCTATGTCACCCACACCTGGAACAATACTCTAGAGGCCGGAAAAGAAACCCTCGCTGTAGCCCTCGATATCTCCAAAGCTTTTGACCAGGTTTGGCACAAAAATCTTCTTGCCAAACTGCCAGCCTTTGGATTCACACCAACACTTCGCAAATGGATAGAAAGCTTTCTGACAAACCGAAGTATAAAAGTTGTGGTGGATGGAACATCATCTGAATCGTTCTCCACAAACTTTGGTGTTCCCCAAGGCTCCGTAATCTCCTCCACACTCTTCCTAATTTATATAAACGACCTTATCGATCAAACGGCAAACCCCACTCATTGCTACGCCGACGATAGCACTCTACACGGCAAACCCTCACTCCCGAATAATCGAATCAATGTTGCCTCCTCAATTACTCTCGACCTAGACAAACTGAATAAATGGGGCTCTCAAAATTTAGTTAACTTTAATTCAAACAAGACTGTTATATTTTGTGATCACATGTTCAAATTTTAGTTTTTAACCTGTAAACTCCTGATAATGGACTAATAATCCGAAATATATTGACTTTGTATAAACCTCTTTGAGTTTTATTTCATTCACTGTGAAACTACCCACCCTTTACTTTATTAATTAAAGAAATTATTGAAAAACATGAGAATGACATTCCTGTTTCTGACATAGTTAAAGAATATATGTAACATAATGGACTATCTCTAGAATTATTAAAAATAAGGAAGTATTTAAAGCTATCCAAAGCTAAAGGAGTCAATTAGTGAATATGATATCAAAACAAAGATCTAAAGTTTTAAATAAAGTTGAAAAACTGCTGCTAATATGGGTCAATTAAAAGCAACTTGCTGGAGACAGTGTTAGTGAATTTATAATTTCTACAGTTCTATTTTATTAAGTTTACATTTTACTGTAATGGTAGATATAACATTTTTCTATATTTTCATCAAAGAAAACCCATTTTACAAATAAAATTACAAAAATTTCGGAGGCTGGAAAGGATAAATTGTATTTGCATTAATTTCTATATTGCTTCGGTTATTAAACCTACCTACGGTTAATAAACAGATTCGCGGAACGAATTAAGTTCTTTAACAGAGGTTCCATTTTAATTAGAGGTGGAATTTAGGTTAGGGTAAAAGTGTGAAGAGAAAGAATCCATAGAATAGGCCCCTACGTTGGATTAACACGTAGTTTCTAGTTTGAGAAACTAGTATTCCGGGCAGAAAAAAGTAAACAAAAATGATAGTTTAATTAATTTCTTCCATCTACCCAATTTAAAGTAATTAAATATGTGTCTATAAAAATCTATAAAATTGGGGAAAATTCACTGTAGCAAAAGAGTGATTGATATTCGAGACATGGGGGAAATTATGGTTTGTTGAATAGATATTTTCTGATCCTGAGATGTTCATAAAGAGAGAGGGAAAATGAACATTCATTAATCTTGATAGTAGTATAGCGAATATTATTTAAATAATTCAAGATAAAAATACGCTTATTAAAAAAGCATTTTCCTATTTTATACTTTGTAATCTAACTTGAATCAATTGCGTATACCTACTTTGAAAATACTCGAAGGTACTTTTCATAAAATGCGATATACACTAAGATAGAGAGAAAGAGACAGGCAGGCAAAGAGATAAACAGCCAAGGAGATTGCTTCCTGTATCTCTATATAGAAGACATTGAGAAAGAATCGGTTTATTTTTAAAAGCTGGTTGCATAACTCAAAGGCGGTTCTACATTCGACCAAATGATCCATTCCTCACCAAATGTTTGCTACCTTGATAAATAATAGTACCCGGAGGCACCAAGCGATGCTCGGTAACTTCTTCCTTCAGTTAAAAGCTTTATTTTAATATTATTTTTAATTTAAAATTCTGATAAAAAGGTCGATTTTTATTTGAGAGCCGCTTTCAAATTAAAAAATACAAAAATATATAATATTCGCCCAGTGTACCCCCCCCCCACCTCCACCCCGCTCGACCCCACCCCCGAAACCTCGCTCTACCCCCGGATCCTCCACCACTGCGCCCCACCTTCTGCACCTGTTTTGATTCAACCATATTATTCATTTTTATTCATCCAATTGTTAATAAATAAAACCTATCAATAAATTCTTGATTATTTTTTATTCTATTAAATAAATACAGTTCTTTATAAAAACAATTATAAAACGTTTATTAATATTTCTAACGTTTAGGGAGAACAAAATATGTTAAAATCCACAATCACAATACTTCTTCAAGGCCTTTGAGAATAAAGGATTAACCCGACAGATTGTCTGTCTGGGTCACCACCTTTTTAAAACCCTAAGAATGGGATTTGTCTACCTGAGAATAATTAATTTGATTACGAAAAAACCCATCAAAAACAATTTTGTCGAAGATGAGACCGTGACAGATCGAATTGTCACCCCAAAACCCCCTAACCCGTGAATTTCACCAAAATCTGTAGAGTCGTTTTCAAAATAGAACCAAGATACAAATATATATATATAAATAAATATACAATTTTTGCTCGTTTAATAAGAGTAGATTACTCGGCGAAGCCTGCCTGCAGAGCGGCCCTAGTGTTGAAAACACTCAATTTTTTCGCTAATTATATATACCAGGGGGGTTCCCAAACTTTTCCGAGTAGTGGCGCTTTTTTTCAATTAACATTTTTCTATGGCGCCCTACCATATGTGAAAGTGCATATGTTGCAGTAAAAAGCAGTTTTTAGTAAGAACGGGTTCTTACTAGTTAAAACGTGTTTCAATGAATACCTTTGTGGCAACTGGAGTTTACTGATGATGGTTGAGTTTGGTTCAAGGGTGTAGAATCTTCATTTTTGACCTTCAAAAATTAGAAGCAAAGTTGTAGAGGATGTAATTTTTGACATTTTCGTTTAAAAATTTTTGAAAAAACAACCAAAGTGAGGCGTAAGGTCAAAAATGAAGATTATAGACCTTTGAACCAAACTCAACCAACATCAGTAAACTCTAGTTGCCACAAAGGTATTCAAGGAAACGCGTTTTAACTAATAAGAACCCGTTCTTAACGCGATTTTACTGCAACACATATATCAAAACAAATACCGTAGGTATTTGATCTTTTTAGAATCGATAAACATATCATGGGAATTAATAGTTTATTTTTCTATTAAAATGAAAAAAATTCAGACCATAGGGGGGGACTCTTTGTATATATTTCAGGTTTTTTCGAAGTTCTCAATGTTATATTTTTCGGTTTACGTATGTCTAATCGTAAGTAGAGATAAAAATGAATAAAATATATATTTTTAGCTTCTCTCTTTGTTTTTTGTCTAGTTAGGCCAAATATCTTGCTTCAATTAATTATTAAGCTTCGCGGCTCACCTGTGAAGAGGCCGTGGTGCACAGTTTGGGAACCCCTGATATATACAAATGTCTTAAACGTGGAAAAAAATTTTGCAAGTTTTTAATAAGGTATATATACTCTCTGTATAATGGTCAAATCTGGGTAGCCATTTGGACCACTTGTACTTAAAGCGATATTCCTGAAATTTTGATCACTTACTAAATGTACTATATTTCCGATTTCAATGCGATATTCTGTCAAAATTTAGTCAGCTTTTTCCCACATTCAGGGAAATCTACTTTTGACTCATAAGCATGATCGATTTTATGGAAATTTTGCGCACATATGTAAGTGCAATAACCTTGCAATATTATGTCGAATTTAATTTGACATCTTCCATAGCTTAGTCTCCGATGTGGATTTCGTGTTTAGGCGTTTTCGAATATGAGAAGCCATTTTGGGTCACTTTTAGTCAACCACTTTTTTTGAATATTTGTTAACAGATTTTTCTATTTCAATGCAATGTTTTATAAAAGGTTAGTCCGAATTCAGACACCACAGGTGTTTATGTGTCTGTATAGTCTAATCTAAGTATCAATTTTCGACCCAGTATCACCCGCCGATTTTATTGAAATTTCGCACACATAATATGTACTTAACTGCAATATGTTTTATAAAATTTGAGTTTACCTTCCTACAAGTTTAGTTTTTTTCAATATTTGCTGAAACAAAAAAGTAGAAAGTAAATATTTAAATAAAAAAAATAAAAAAATATTTTAAATATACAAGCTTTTTAATAAAAAGTATAAAATAATTTTTATCTCAACTAGAATTAAAAATATGTTGAATATCATACATATACTGCTCTTTTTACTTAACTACAAATAAAGAGTAAGACGCTTAAATAAACTATTGGTTTTACGTTTTAACATATGAACAGTTTAGAACAGTTTATTTTGAATGATAATCCATAGAAAAATTAACAAATTACTACAATCTGTCTAAGCTTTTATTCGTAGTTAAGTTCCAACTTAAAAACTCTCTAAGTGAAGAGATACTTACGGAAGATGTATCCTGCGCGGATATCCAGCCGACTGGAAATGAGTTTTCTTAGACGGTCATCCATCGAACAACTAAACTCAATATGTTACTTAATTTCTGTGAAGATATCGAAAACGGTCAGTTCAAACTGCAAAGACAGAAGATAAACATAAATATTAAAAAAATAATAAAAGGCCTAGACAAGATATATCAAAGAAGTTGTTTGTCATGTTTAATTTCAGGATAGAAGACATCACCCCCTCGTGAGTTAAACCCAATGGCCAATAACAAGTATTCAATTTCTGAGGATATAATATGAAATTAAACATATAAAAAATCTTAATTTACCTTGTCATGGTCTAAAAATTATTTCATTATCCTGTAAAGTTAACAGTAAGGAGATTGACTCTAGTCATGTTGAAATTTCGAAAAACAGCCATGTTTTGTGATATTCAAAAATTCGCCTATTTTTATTCATAAATATTAAGTATGTGCATACAAAACAGTAATCAACAAAAATTTTCATTAGTAAACCTAACTATACTAAATCAAGAAAGATGATCTCTACTAGATCCGAGATGCTATGGATTATATTTATTATTTCAGAAGGATTTGGGAATGCAAGCTAAGTGCTCAGATTTTCTATAGAAATAAAGACAATAGCTTATGCAAGTATTTTTTTATTTCATGCCAACGTTTCATCAACTTTGTTGACTTCTCAGAGCTCAAACAAATTAATTTCTTTGCATATTTGTCATTGTATATTAATATTTCCTATTCAATCTGTGCCTATATGTGTTTGCTAAGAATGAATATTTATAAAATGACAAATATGCAAAGAAATTAATTTGTTTGAGCCCTGAGAAAGTCAACAAAGTTGATGAAACGTTGGCATGAAATATCCAATCTGTTAAATTGAAAGTTTTTGCCGAGAGTAGCAGAATTTTTATATATTGAAGGAGACAATAATAGAGTGTGTCTTCTGCTGGAATTATAAATTTTATTTATTTATAACGAGACTATAGTTTCATAAATTTCATAAATTTCATAAATTAATTCCTGTGAATACATTGTAATAGACTGATGAAGAGGGCAAAGCCCTCGAAACTATAGTCTCGTTATAAATAAATAAAATTTATAATTCCAGCACAAGACACACTCTATTATTGTCTCCTTCAATATTCAATCTGTGCCTATATGTGTTTGCTAAGAATGAATATTTATAAAATGACAAATATTCAAAGAAATTAATTTGTTTGAGTCCTGAGGTAGTCAACAAAGTTGACGAAACGTTGGCATAAAATAAAAAAATACTTGCATAAGCCATTGTCCTTATTTCCCTACAACAACTTATTAATTTAATCGATGGACATAAATAATCAAAATAATTTATTATTAATATTTAAAAACTTTTAGTTTTTTGCTATAAATCTAATTTTACTAATTGAGTTAAAAGCAAGCAGTAAATTGAAAATAATATAAAATATTTTGGTTTGATATCTAAAGTCTCAAAAATGGGTCGAAATGGCCATTTAACGGTATTTTGGTCTAAAATAACTCAAAACTCAGATGTAGATATTATGAAAAATCAGAAAATCCTATGAGAATCGGTATAAAATACTCTTGGAATTAGAAACAATTTTCAGATTTTCTGATGTAAATTTCTGTTTAAACTTTGTCGAACAATATAATGGGGAAACTGATTTTAATGGATTAATGTGTTTCCAAATAACGTATGTGTCTGGTGAAATCATATATTTGATATTTTGATATTATACTAGTATTTCCACAATCTATAAGTATGTGAAAGTAAAAAATTCAAATAAAGAGAAAAAATGGTATAATCATCAAATGAAACGCCAGTTCTGTTGTATTTGAACAAATATTATCAATTCCTATCTATACTGAAATTGTTAGTCAGTTATGTTTGAATTAACTGCGATACCTTTTTGAAGGCCAGCGATAACCGAAGCATTCACTCTCAACTTCAACAAGTGTAAAGAAAGAGAGAGAGGAAGAAATTCAATTACATGGAGGTTTTGTGGAACGGAAAAAAAAAGATAAAATGGTGAATGAAGGTGAACGAACGACTGTTGCTGAAAAGAACAAACACACTCTGGTCATTTCCGGATGAAGTATCTTTGACATTCATCTGTTTGAAATAGAATCAATTTCCAAAGCGGGAGATTTCGTTCTATAGGTGAAAAATAAAAATCCTAAATTGTAGATCAAGAGTTTTTGAAATATCTGTGAAACAAGAAGCTAGAGATAAAAGTGCAAATTTTATCATGACTCGATACGGTTTCTGCAAATATTACTCTTAACGGTAGAATCCTCTTAGTAATTAATTTAACAATAAACTATTCAAAATTTATTAGTTAATATAATTTTTGAACTGCTTGGTTGTGCAAGAATTTTTCAAAATACGTTTTATTTCTCGTTAAAATAAAATAAAATATATGAAGAGAAATCAATGAGGTTGTTTTCTGCTTGATGCAAATAAATATATTGATACATGTCTTTATACATATAAATAAAATTAAGGTTTTGGCTGTACATCGGTCAAATCACGCCACATTTTGTTTACATAGGATTTAAGCAAAGCTATGAACGGAAACACCCTGAACAAAATTCCTGCCTGACTGTATATCTGTCTGTGTGTTTCAGTGGGTTCCGCGAATAGTTGTTCACGATTCACGTAAAAACGGCTTAAGACATTATTATGACATTTCATATTTGGATCAGATTTCTTCTAACTTAATTTTATTGCTATATAACATTTTGATATTTTGACCCCAAAAGGGGGTATGTGTGGGGGGGGGCGCAGTAATGGAAATTAACAAATAACTCATAAACTATTAACTCTACGGCAAATTTTGTTATGAGCAAAGTTGTAGGGGTGTGATTTCTACAACTTTTATTTAAAAAACTCCCCCCGAAAAAACTACCCAAAAAAAAGTAAATTCTTGCCCTTAGAGCAAACTCAACCAAATTTGGTATATATAATCTGTGGGCCTCTAGAGAGCTAAAAATGCAAAAACTAACCACCCAAAATGTGAGGGAGGGTCAAAAAATGAAAATTATTGCTCTTGGGTGTGAGGGTGGAGTTCGGGGGTGGGGCTACCCCTTGGTTAGCAAGAGGGCCTTGCAGCTAGTATATAATATTATAAAGAATATAAATATGTATATGAATATTTTATTTGTTAGAGATTAGAAATAATTTATCCCTTATTTTTCATTGGTTCAAATACCCGATTGTATTAATATGTAGGTAGGATCGGATCTAGAGGCGGGGGGTTTATGACCCGAATCTGTTGGTTTTTATTTTGACCGCCAGTTAGTGGTGTTTACAAACGGATAGATACCAATATTGTAGTACAGAAAGTGTTTTGCCTCAGTTAAAAGCAAATAATTGATTTCCACAAGGAATTCATTTGTCTATTTAAGCCGAGATCCTCTGTTTAGTCCATTCGTTCATCCATAAATTATTTCCTTGTCAATGCAGCTCCAAGTGATTTCAAATTAAATAAATAAATAAATAAAAGACTGTGATGTGGCCTGTTGGCTGCCTGGCATCAACCCATCAAACGACCCTCTCCGAAAATAAATCCTTGATTAAAATCTTTCCTCTGTCTGTCTGCAATTTGTGTCTTCCCTGAACAACGTTTCTGTTAATGACAGGTGATATCTATTAAGAAAAACTTCTCCAATGGGATACGAAAACAGCTGTAATTTAGCGTGTCCCTTTAGGGCGTCTAGCCGAGAGAGGTTTCCCTTTTTTCTTTTCAATCAGGGATATCTTTTTAAAAAGCTAATTGCTAATTTGAAAAGGGCACCTTTTTCTTTCTGAAGGGCTTCTCAATCGGAAACTGATTTTCACGAATATTTCATTTCCGCTTCCTTTCTTTGTCGAGCTTTCTCTGATTTTGTTCATCTGCTCACTTTCTATAATTGCTCGGGACGCTCGGGGAGCGTAGCTCACCAGGCGATTGTATAATTGAATTTATCCAAAGTTTTCAATTCAAGAAATTTTTCTTTGGAGCCGGACTGGTAGATTTATTATTGACAATTGAATGGAAGGCATATTAATTGAAAATATTTTTAATTATTCTATTCTATTCAATCCTCAGTTTTCAGTTCTTTTTAGATTGTTTCTGTTTAAAAATCTCTTATACGTGGAGAAAAATCAATTTCAAACCTGTGTTTTCCAGGGTTTACAAAAGTAAATCGGAACTCTCTACAGTATCTGCCTGTCAGCTTTTCTGTTAGAGTATTTTGGTAGTTCGTAAACTAAAAGATACAAATTTGAAATTTAGATTTATTTACCTATACATTTTTGCCAAATTTAGAAATCGTATTATAATTTTTATGGAATAAGTATTTAGGAATGGATCAATTTTTTTTGTCGTGGGGCTAGATCAAAAATATTTTTCTTCTTTTAGGGCGCGGGGCATGGGCCTAAAGATATCATTAAGTAAAATTAAACTAGTTTTTAACTCCCCACTAATTAAATACCTGATTTTCACAAATTTTCGTTCAAAAAAGTTAATAAACCATATTTCACATTTAATCTCTAATAGTGATTAATTCATGTTTACTCGCATCTATTTAGTAAATACGAATTAATAAGGGGTTTTTACCTCCTCCCCCCCCTGTAGTAGCACAATGTTTCAAACTATAATATATAGTAGCCATAATGTGCCTATATAGATTCTCAGAAGCTATATAGGTACTATATAGTTTGAAACATTGTGCTAGATTCTCAGAAGCTATATACGCACTATATAGTTACTATATAGTTTGAAACAATGTGCTACTAGGGCCTCTAGAAATGTAAAAAGTGAACTGACCAAATATTTATTTAAAATGAATTGAATATTGATAGATTTCTATGACTTGAGGCCAAAAATGTATTATAATTAATTTTAAGACAATTAAAAAAAATGTTTACTAAAAATCCCAAACGTTTTGGGAGAAATTCTCAGTTTTTCTAATGAGAATTTAAAAAATTTGAAAAGTAGTCGTTTTATGGAATAATAATAAAGCAACTATCTAAATCTATTCTATTATATTCTTCCATAAAGCAGCTATTTTTTCATATTTTTCAAATTTTTAATTGATAAAGGGAGAATTTTTATTAAACGTTTTTTGATAGTTTTTATAAAGAATTGTATTTATTTTAACTTACTTAATAAAACAATCAAAGATTAATTCCAAATATAATTGAATATAGAGACAGATTGAGTACTTATGGTCTAGAAAAAAAATGAAAAATCCTTCTCATGTATTTCTTATACTAGTGTTGAGATGAAGTAAGTGAAAGTCATATGATGAACTTGGCAGTTTATTTTAATGACATCATCAAAGTGGGAAGAGATTAAGGAAAGAGGAAAAAGATGGCTATTATTTTTAATGGCTATATATTTATCAGGATCGGAATACAATAAAGATGAGGAAAAAATTAGCACCTATACAACTTCATTCAATTATCTTAATAAAGAAAAAAATTTAAATAATCAATTAATTCAACTATTCATATAATGAATAGCTTCTTCTTTAATTTTTCTTTCTGAAGGCATAGAAATTTAGATAAAAGAAACTTGGGTGGAGGGAGGGAAGAAAGAAAACTAAATGCTTAATAAGATGTACAATTAGTTTTTTTTTCAACTGTATATTCCTGACAAGTGCGTTTGCAGTGGAGACATTCTGGAAACTTCTTAATACACTCGTATACATAAAATAATCTGAAATAGTAATTTATTCAGCTAGAAAAAATCAACTACTAAGTCCTAGGTGTTTTGGGTTATTTTTATTATTTCACAAGGGTTTTTCACCCCTTCGAAAATTGAAGCCGAACGCCTAAAAATGCAATGCGTGCACATGGCTTGCGCACCAAGGTATAACATATCTGACATATAACACCAAATATTTTATCAATCAAAGAAAATTTTCATCATTAAAAAATTTCGAGGTCACAGACAGACAGAACAAGAAAAAATCATAATCGAAGATGATTTTTCTCTACTTTTCAGTCATTTATAAGCACAATGGGAAAAAATAAATACCGGTCAAGAGTGTGTCAGAAAAATTATTATATCTTCCAAAATATTTGAAAAATCAAATTTTTTCTTAATTTTTCTTTCTTAAGTAGAGAGAATGAGGGCATTTTTGGAATTTTTCATTATTTTAAATTAGGCAATTTTCAAACGCAGATATGTACAAAAATCACCTATTTAATATATTATTTTTCATGGGTTCAATTACCTGATTGAACATACATAGAAAAAATAATTTTCTTGTAATAGCAATTAACTCGAATTCGTTTGTTACGTGGCTGGCTTGCTATAACAACAAAACGAATTTTTCTATATTCAATAGGTGTAAAGGGGAATTGAACCTAGAGAAATAACTGATAAATCACTTCTAATTAAAATACTTAAGATGAAGGTCAAATCTTCGAAGCTATAGTCTCAAACAAATAAATTATATATATTTTTCAGTAAAAACCCGTTTTTAGTAAGAACGCGTTCTCACTAAATAAAATGGGTTTCGCTGAATACCTTTATGGCTTTATTGAGATTACTGATGTTGGTTGAGTTTGGTTCAAAGGTCTAGAATCTTCATATTTGACCTTCCGCCTCATTTCGTGTATTTATTTTCAAAAATTTTTAAATGAAAATTTTAAAAACTAGAAGAAAAGATGTAGAGGATATGTAATTTTTGACACTTTCGTTTAAAAAATTTTGAAAATAAACACACGAAATGAGGCGGAAGGACAAAAATGAAGATTCTATACCTTTGGAGGAAACTCAACCAACATCAGTAAAGTCTAGTTACAATAAAGGTATTTAGCGAAACATGTTATAACTAGTAAGAACGCGTTCTTATTAAAAAACGGTTTTTTGCTGCAATATATACATATATTATTTATATTTGGTATTCATATTTGAGGCGTTCAAAAGCAGGTGGACCATCCCACTTCTGGTTTGTTATTAGAAATCCAGCAAAATAGAGTTAAAGGTTTGAAGCAAAAGTGGTACCTGTGCTATAATCTAGAAGGACGTTTAAAAACTAAGTTTGGACTACTCTGCCTATTTTGTTTTATCAAAAACATACTTGAATATAGAGGTTTACCAGCGAAAATGAGATTTGTGGGTTGGTCCACTCTGCTTTTGAACAACTCATTTATATAGTACATATGTTTAATTACACCAACAAAGGACAACTTCAATGATTTTTCTTTATGAATCAACAACTCTGCTACTCTCGGCAAAACAAAATATTTCCAAAAAATGATAAATTTGCTTTCGAAGGACATGGTCCAAAGAACTGTTTGAACTTAAAAAAGTGGTCCCCACATCAAAAAAGTTTGAAGAACAATGGTGTAAGGGAAATAAGCTTAGATTGTAAGCTCTTATCTTTAAAATTTTACATACATTTCTAAGATCTTTGATTATACAAACAAAATTCCATGTTTCTAATTTATGTATAAAATAGAATATTTCCTACTGATTGTCTGTAAGACAGAAGATTTCCACTTTAGAAACATAGCATATTGTATATTAAACAGATATAATATCTCTAGCGGTATCTGACTGTCTCTGTGGAAAAGTAATTATCTTATACTTGTAATTATAAAGGATAATAATGAGCCTTCAAAGTGAATTCCTTAGAAGCTATTGTTTCAGCAAAACGTTCAGGTAATTTTTCATTTAAAGTTAATCTTTGAAACGGCTGGTGCCGTGTTTGCCATTTCTACATTTTCTAAATGGAAGTTTGCTATCTATCTAATCGGAGAAAGATAGAAGTGAAGGGGTGGGGGGGGGTCGAGAGTGGGAAGGCTGCAGGTGCGGCAACAAGAAGGCGCCCTTGGGTTCAGAAGAACAAGATGAACAAGAAGAAGGAGAGGAAGGGCCCAAGGAAAAGAACGGGCCAAGAGTGCTATGTACGTGATGGAATGTCTTACGGTCCCCCCGCTATCCCCCACCCCCCACCCCACCTCCTCTATCTCCCTTTTCAACATACAAATATATGCTATCTTTGGGTTGATTCTTATCCCGCCAGCGACAGGCCCGGAACGAGAGCCATTCATTGCCATTAAATTCTGCCACTTTTGGAAATATCAAATTAATTTCAATTGATGGAATTACATAAATAACATCATTTATGTAGTTAGCCGAAATTGGGTCTAGACTGTACCAAACCAAGCGAAACACAATTTGTTTTTGATAGAATATAATTGAAGACCAAAGTATTCAATTTATTGTTAATTTAGAGACTTCAAAATTTCTAGACTTTTTGGATTTTCAAAAAATAGCTTGCCAAAGAATCACCGATGTTTAAACATTTTACACCTGGGACATATGCAGTGGCGCAACCACCTCCGGGGGGGGGGTCTAAGGGTGCTGAAGCCCCTCCCCTCCTCCAGGACTAGGAAAAAATGAACGTAAAAGTAAAAATGAAAAAAATATTTGGTAAATTTTAATCAATATTTTGACTACATGTTAAATTAAGACAAAAAATAAATTTGTTTCCATTAAATGTTTGAGAAGTGAGACTATTTCTTCAGATCGACTTTTAGTCCAGTTTAATTGTGTTTTTATCCGAAAAGTTTTGGGGTAGTTTTTATTTTTTTCATCCTATATGTTTTTTGGTATGCCGAATCCGAATCTGAGATTTACTAACAAAATTTCGTGACTGAACATTGTAAAAAATGCAAAAATTTTTTAAAAAATCTCTATTTTTGCAGGTTTTTTGCATAGATTCGGATTCACCACACCAAAAAATATATATGATAAAAGAAATAAAAAATACCCGTGAGTGGACCTTTTGAGCATAATTTGACTGTCTAGAGCAGAGGTCGCCAAAGTGGTCTATATAGACCCCCAGGGGTCTATTTAACAAAAGCGCGGGTCGATCCGATCGAAAGGGTCTATTGGGGGTCGAAGAAAAAACAGTTCTTAATACGCAAATCACACATACCTAATTTAGTATGTAAAATTTGTGAATTTTTTTATAATTGACTTAATATCATTAATATCAAGGACGCTTCTTAAAAATTTAACAATAAGCAAATTTTGGACAAATATAAATATTGAAAAGTTTTTGTTTTGCCGAGAGTAGCAGAGTTGTTGATTCACAAAGAGAAACAAAGAGGTTGTCCTCTGCTTGATGCAAATAAACATATACACATATATATCAAGATGATATATCTGTATATATATTATTTATTTGTTTGAGACTATAGTTTCGAAGACTTGTCTTCATCATCAGTCTTTCTTCAATTATAAATGCTTTTCATGGAGTCAATATCATATGGATATTGACTCCATGAAAAACATTTATAATTGAAGAAAGACTGATGATGAAGACCAAGTCTTCGAAACTATAGTCTCAAACAAATAAATAATATATATGTAGATATATCATCTTGATATATATGTGTATATGTTTATTTGCATCAAGCAGAGGACAACCTCTTTGTTTCTCTTTGTAAATATAAATATAATGCAAAAATATGTAAAACTTTACGATATTGCTCAGCCATTTGTGCTAGCATTTCCAAGTTCCTATATGGTTGAAGCCGGTTTCAGTCACGTAAATTCAATCTTAACTAAGTACAGAAATAAATTAAATGTGGAGTTTCGAGGGGATTTAAGATTAAAATTGACCAATTTTGAACCCAATATAGCGAACCTTGCAAAAAAACACCAGGCACACCCATCTCATTGATTAAGAAGCAATACATCTGTAGTTACTTTACTTAGTATTTCTACTTATTTATAATTACTTATTATTTAATAAATATGTATAACTTATTTCTGGGAAAATCATTAAATTTCATCAATAATATATTTTTCATAAAACTATTGTTTTACACACAATGTACTATTAATTTAATAAATGTTTAAATTCACAAAATAAATGTACATTACAGTATATAATAGAGTTTTATTTTAATTAACAGAAAATTACTTTTATGGGGGTCGATGGAGATTTCGAAAAATTATATAGGGGTCGATGATCAAAAAGTTTGGCGACCCCTGGTCTAGAGTAACTATTTGTTAAGAGACTAGAGTCTTTAATAAATCGATTAATAATACTAAAATTAAAAGCCATTCTCTAGATCCATTTGAAATATAATATTAAATTAAATTATTTAATTATGAAATTGTCGAAATATAATTTTTGGCATTTTACGAACATGTTTATATATATATCCTGGTTGTGCCACTGGACATATGTAAATATATTGTCTCTTTATTATTTTGTATTATATTAATATTTTATTCTATCTTTTAAATGTTGAATACGTCTAAAATTTCATAAATAATATTGTTTTTTACAAAATATTTAATAAAATTCGGACATTTCAGGATATCTTTTTAAGGTGAATGGCTTTTTTCTAATGATATTGATGCAAGAAGGAGTTAACCAAGAAGGTGCATCTTGAAAAGAAGAAGAGGAAGAGTTTATGGGCTGGAGTGGATGCGTGCTTCGATCACCTGAAGGTTGTAGGTCGAGGTGCTAGGAAGCGGGTTCCAGTCTCTAGAAGTCATAGGGATAAACGATTTGTGTTGGTTCGATTCTTATCCAATTTAACAGCAAAGAGGGGTTGAGCGTTCCCAAATCAAGTGGTTCTTACAAAAAAGGCTTTAAGGGCTAAAGGCTCTAAGCGTTCAAACCCCTATCTCAGTGCTAGAGAATTCCAGGGAACTCGAACGCTCATAGAGAACAGAAAACTCTGCCTGTTCTCCCGACAGCGTCTCCGGGTCTTTTTGGGTTACCCCGACTTTAAAACACCAGAACAAACAACATATTATTAGTAACTATTATACAGAAAAGGGCGAAAATGGTTCTACGGTTAGCCAAGAAATCGATATATATGACCGGTTTTCGAATAAGATTAATTGTTTTCTTTTGAAATGCATACAGGGTGGCAAGAGAATGGTTGGAGCACTCTCTCCACAGATGTGATTCATATTCAGACAGAGACGAATTTAAGCCATATACAGGATAAGAAGTTAATTAGTGCTAAAATAGAGCCTGGGCCTTAAGAAAAAGCCAAGCTTGGACGCAGCAGCTTTAGCATAATACGAGATTTGGTAATCCCAAGAGAGATCAGACCCCAGAGTGACACTCTTCATTGATATATTATCAGTTAAGCAACATGTAGCTCGATCTGTTCTAAGATAGGTAACCTTCTAAAGGCACTCTCTACTCTTGTCAGTCAGCCTTGTGTGTTCCGTTCATTTTATTGAAATTGATTGGGCAAGCCGAATGGTAAATTATGGGAGTTGACACAATCTATCTTCTCGAGAAATTCAAGGCTTAAGACATTGTCAATATGGGGAGAAACTGGTTGTTAAATAATGAAGAGCTTAATAGGTATATTTTAAGTTACAAAAATATAAAACTTGGAAAAATTCTCTTAATCTGTATCTGTTTTATGTTTTAACTCTAACAGAACATTATGATCTTTTCAAAACAGCCTATGTTGAAAGTTTATCAAACCAAAAATCAACATATATGATCACTTATAAATAAACGTATACACGTATGTATATACGTTATATACACGTTCTTAACAGGCCATTTTAGAAAATGGTTTTCAAAAAATTATCACAACCCAGTGAAAATTGACTTCTGAGTTATTAGTCGATCGAGAGTGACCGTTGAGAGCTAGCGATAAGTTTAAAAGAGTATATATTCTTAAATATTTTTTAAAACTCGGTAAGGTCTCCACAACTTTCGTAGATGGTCGTGGGACGAGTGAACCCTGCTAGGATTAGATCTGTCCTACGAATAAATTGAAATCAATAAAGTATTCCAATTTAATTTTTTTGATTTAATTAGTTACATTTTGATTTATTTCACTTTAAAAACTCAAAAGTAGGTGTATGCTTGGATTTTTGTATAAAAAATCAAAATATAACAAATAACTTATTATCAATAAAAAACAATTTTCTGAATAGAACGTTTGGTCGAACTTTGTGTCGGCATCTTCAGTGCTTTAATTTTTAGTAGATTATATTGTGAGAATTTTAAAAATGTAATAATAAATTTATTTAACCAATTGTATTACTTGAAATAAAGTTTACATTGAATTTGAGTCTTCGACTTCTGAGATTACTTCCCCATCGACTGTCCTTGATCTTCTTGAGCTTGTGATAATCTTTTTAGTCCTTATTTTTAATAAGAGGAAAAAATTAATGAAATCAAAAACCTCTTTCCCATCTTGATCCTCTCAGGATTTTCAATTCATTTTCATTATTCAATAAAGATCCTTTATTCTTTTTCCCTCCAATTTGAATCAATTATAACTGTGAGAATTTTAATTTATATTAATAAATGTAATGAATTTAATATTGAGTTTTAAAATTAAAAAAAAATAAATAAATAATAATGATAATAATAATGAGAAATTGAAAAACACCTGTTAATTTTTTTATTCTTTGAAGATAAAAACCCTATATCGTTCTTGAATTATCAGAGTGTATAATATTGAAGGAGACAATAAAAGAGTGTGTCTTCTGCTGGAATTATAAATTTTATTTATTTATAACGAGACTATAGTTTCGAGGGCTATCGAATTCAAAACTCAATTTTCTTTTATTTCTTTTTTGTGAAACCTACCTCGCATCTTGCTCAAGTTTAATTATTATATTAAAATGTTTCACCTAAAACCAACACCTAACTCCTTAAAAGTTATATCGGAATGTAATCCAGACACATAGAGTTACAGAAACACAGAAAAGAAATCATGATTGAAAATGATTTTTCTACACGTTTCAGACATTTCTAGTGAATAAATATTTATGTGAAACCTACCTAGTATTTTATGTTTTAAATTTTAAAAATTTTCTAAAACAAAAAATTCAAAACTTTCTTTATTTTATTTAAAATATTTTATCAAGAACCCACACCATTCACCCTTAACATTTCTAATGAATTTTAACTACTAGGACCGCCCGGCAGGTAAGAGAAGCCTGTCTGTCTCCAGGCCTATCGAGTAAGAGTAAATCAATTGAACACTGTGGAATTCGACATTTTATCAGTAATTTCAAATTAATTAAAGAATGAGTTGACGGAAATATTAATTAGTAAATTCCCATTGCCAAAATTATTTATAAATTCATTAAAATAATTTAAGAAAAAGCATTTTAAATACTAAAAATATATAGGTATAATATATAAGTAAAAATTAAGTGGTTGTTCAGCTCAATTAATTTGATATAGAGAAAAGAATGTTCCCTAAAAGGAAAGGCGGTCTCGATTTATTAATAAATTGAACTGGAAGCTGAGCCTGGACCAAGCTTTAACATGCACACATACTTCCACATATTTTGTCATGATAAGACACCATAGCTCCTTTTTTTTTTTTTTTTTTTTTAAATCTCCAACTCTTCAGCTTGAATCCAGACAAAATAAGATTTTCAGGTATTTTTTTATTAAAGGTTATTATCATATCTTTGGGAAATATTTGAGATTTCCAAACTTGAAACGACGGAGAGTGAAGCTGAAATTTGTTAAGCAGGGGGAAAGAGAGGGACCTTGGAGGATCGAGTCGGCCCTCGAGTTTAGAGTTAAGGGCCTAAACCGGATCCGGGTGGTCCTTCAGGAGGCGCAGACGCCAGCCTTCCAACAGTTAATTATATTAGACTAATAAATTTTATTAATTTATTTTTAAAAATAAACTGGCAAACGCAACCAGGACACAATTCTAATTTGATTTTCATTTATGAGAAATTTTCATTTTAAAATGTAATTAAAAACAACATTTTTTTTTCATTTTAATTTAAAATTTTATAAAGAAAAACAAAGGGCTATTCTCAAATAACTATTAAAAAATATATTCTGCCATTTGTGAAAATTACTGTCTACTTACCGTTAATTTATTTGTTTATTTTGGCTCTAGGAAAATTTAGCGCCTCAACAGTGGTTTGATTTACAATTTTTGTGTTAATACAGGTTTTTCACTTCAAATTGAACTTTTTACAAATTAAATTGGACATTTTATTATTATTATTTTATTTGTAAAATGTTGAATTTAAAGTGAAAAACCTATAATAATAATATTATTATTAGTATTATTATTAATAATCTAGGAATTAATAATTTCTATTGTTATATTTTATATATATAATAAATAGGCTGAAGTTAAGTTTATAGAACGTGACGTCATAAGCAAACATGGCCGCCACTCAACGCCTGTAGTGTATTCCTCTTCGGTGCTTAAGAATACATTTAGTTGCATAAGCACTAGGCGCAAAAAGAAATATTGTTAAAATTGCATTATGTAAGTTAAAATTGTCAAAATTACATTGTAAGCACTACACAAGAGATGGCATTAGACAATAAAAATATATATCTATCAAATATTTCTTGAAATTTTAGTTAATTCTCATTAATTACAAAACGACGATTCAAGGGTTTAAATATTATGTTTTGGATTCCCAATCAGAAAAACTAAGCCGGAAATGATCTTATTGAATTTAGTGAATTAGAGAATCTCAAACGATGAAAACTGGACTTGCAAGAAGACTTCACGGAAAGAACTTTCAAATAACGCGATTAAGTTACCGATATACAGATGCTTTTATTTTTACTGGAAGCGGAAAGGTTTTAAGTCCTTGCCTTTTTTTATAATTTATCTTTAATAAATTTTATAATTTTTCTAATTAATATAACAAAGAATACTTGACATATCAATGAGAATTGTTTTTGGCCGCGCTTATTTGAAAAAATATTTATCGCGAGACTACTGCGGATTACGCTATTGGAGTCTGCGGAGTCTTAAGTCTGGACCAAGAGAGAAAAAGATGTGATCCACTTAGCTACAATCCAACGTCATTTCGCATATAGTCCGCTAGTCTGATGGATCACCAAGTGAATTTGAAATCTCAGATGTTATATATTTAATCTCCCAGTCCAGAGCGCTTGATCTATTAGCATGTATGTTAGATGCTTGCCAGAAATTAATCGAATGTTTTCTACGTTTGATTCAATCGCGAATCAAATGTAGAGAATTTTTGTCAAATATTGAGTGAAAATAATATCTGAACTTATATATTTCTAACTTGAAATAATGATCGTAAATAAATTTTATAATTTTTCTAATTAATATAACAAAGAATAATTGACATATCAATAAGAATTGTTTTTGACCGCGCTTATTTGAAAAAGATATTTATTATATTATATTATTATAGATTTTATAACAATTCTCATTGATATGTCAATTATTCTTTGTTATATTAATTAGAAAAATTATAAAATTTATTTACGATCATTATTTCAAGTTAGAAATATATAAGTTCAGATATTATTTTCCCTCAATATTTGACAAAAATTCCCTACATTTAATTCGCGATTGAATCAAATGTAGAAAACATTCGATTAATTTATCTTTAGTTGTTATTTTTTTTAAATGTACTTTCTATATAAGAAATCATTTTGGCACCATAATTATATTGCTTACACTCGATTAGGGTGTTTAAATTAGCTACCTATATTTTTTTTAATATTGAAAGTTTAAAATTTTCTGTCCTGAAATTTTTTTAAATATAAATTAACCTGTCTTCCCGAGGAGTATTCATATGTTTAGTTTAAACGTTGATTAAGGAAATCTCAAGTCTTGTTTGTAAATACAAGTTAGTGTGGGTATAGAACTTAGTGTGAAACAATACAAAAAAAATACAGGTAGGTACCTAGGTATTTGACTTGTAATATAAATGACGTCAATAAATTAGAACAAAATCAACTCGAAAATATAAAAATTAATGTTATTTTAAAAATTCAAACCAAGTCAAGTCTAAACCAGGGCTGTCCAGCCTATGGCCCGCATGCGGCCCACCACTGCAATGATTGTGGCCCAACATAAAATCATTAACTTCCTTAAAACATTGAGATTTATATGTAGAGATATTATATTTATTCCTTTTTTCGAAATTTGAATGTAGGTACATTTGTACAATACGACAAGCTTTTTTCATGAATAAAATTCACTAAATGCAAAATTATAAGGCCAATTAAATAATTAAAAATAATTGAAAAGTTTTTGTTTTGCCGAGAGTAGCAGAGTTGTTGATTCACAAAGAGAAACAAAGAGGTTGTCCTCTGCTTGATGCAAATCTGATATTGACTCCATGAAAAAACATTTATAATTGAAGAAAGACTGATGATGAAGACCAAGTCTTCGAAACTATAGTCTCAAACAAATAAATAATATATATGCAAATATATCATCTCGATATATATGTGTGTATGTTTATTTGCATCAAGCAGAGGACAACCCCTTTGTTTCTCTTTGTCAATTAAATAAGATTAAAAAAATAATGAAATTTCGAATAACATATTTAAAAATTCTTCTTCTTCTCATATTTTCATTTTCTAAAATATTTATTATTTCAGCAATTTATATGCTACGACACCAACCAAGTCTATAGTTATCATTCTAGTACAGGAGGAGTTGGGGTTTTCTAGAACAATCACATTTAATTAATCATTTCTCTCCTGGCCTAAAACTTGTCAGGACTTGTCTTTTAGTCTTTGGACGTTCTTACATGTCAATAGATAGTCAGGGATTATTATATCCGTTACTCTTTTAAACAATAAACAAGGAATTGGGGTTTTCTAGAACAATCACAATTAATTAATAATATCTCTCCTGGCCTAAAACTTGTCAGGATTTGTTTTTTAGATCTTTATACGTTCTTACATGTCAATAAATAGTCAGGGATTATTATATACATTACCCTTTTAAACAATAAATTATCATTCCTCATTTCCTTCTTTTAATCCCATTCGATTTAAACCAGGGCTGTCCAACCCGTGGCCTAATATAAAGTCAAAAAAAATTCTTAAAACATTGAGATTTATCACACAACAATTTGGCCTGATAATTTTTTTGTCTAAAATAAGAAGTCGGAAAATCTACTGTGAAGTTTTCGAAAAATAAAAGTGCTAAATTTAAATTTTGAATCTGGAACTAGATTTCAAGGTTTCTGAAAAATAATCATCATTTTGGTCTATTTTCGACTCCATTTTCATTTGAATTAAATTTTCTACTTGGCAACTTTCTGATTGAATATTCTAGAATAACAATTGAACAAACTAATCTGAAAGAGAAATTGAATAAATTGTATCTTTATTATAATTTTATATTAATTATCTTGCCAGGAAAAAATATAAGCAATTACTAATACATACCATCGAAGGAGACAATAAAAGAGTGTGTCTTCTGCTGGAATTATAAATTTTATTTATTTATAACGAGACTATAGTTTCGAGGGCTTTGCCCTCTTCATCAGTCTATTACAATGTATTCACAGGAATTAATTTATGAATCATTCATAAATTAATTACTGTGAATACATTGTAATAGACTGATGAAGAGGGCAAAGCCCTCAAAACTATAGTCTCGTTATAAATTAATAAAATTTATAATTCCAGCAGAAGACACACTCTTTTATTGCCTCCTTCAATATATAAAAATTCTGCTACTCTCGGCAAAAACTTTCAATTTAATACATACTATCACTTTCTGTAAGTATGTATGTATGTATTTACATATATAAGAAGCTGTTTTCAAGTATAAAATTTAAGCAAAGTAAAATTAGAAGCTCACTATGAGCTAACAAAATAATAAAGTTCTTATTTCTACATTATTAACTATCTTTTTTGAATAACAAATATCAGTAGAATTATAATTTTTTATCCACGGCCCGAAATATTTGTTTTCTCTTCAAATGTGGCCCGTGGTTTGACACCCCTGATTTAAACAATCTTCTGGCTGTTAAGAGAAGGATTGATTTTTTTTATTTGAAACATTTTAAATTAATTTTTAATCCCATGTTCATTATTTAATTTCTCTTAATATTAAAAGAATTTATTACAAAATTCATTGATAACTTTCTGATGACGGATTCTTTCTTCTAATTCTTTAGCCTCATAATCCAAGTAATTAAAATTATCTTCATTTTCTCTCTGTGTATAATAATTAGTAGAAAACATTTTTTTTGTCTTTAGTGTTTTTTTCTTTTTTATTGAACGTTTCTTACGTTTAAATTTCTGAACTCGGATCATGTGTTCATTGTCCAATGACAAATCATCTTCACAATCTTCTATTTGTTGAAGTTTATCACCGCGAAGTTGTGTATCAGAAACAATAAACGTAGCCCGTTCTTGGGTTTTCTTTTTGAGGAAGACGGGAAACGAACCGGACCTGTTGAACTGTTGTTTGACCGAGTTAAGCTGTTGGTTTGCTGAGTTTATCGGTTGATTTCCCGAACTGATCTGTTGGTTAGATGGCCTGGTCAAAGGCTCGGATACTTGGGCCATTTTTTCATTGATAAGAAGCGGATTCTCCTCTTCATTCGACACGGATGAAGTCACGCTAATAACCGAAACTTGTGTTTTCAAATTAGGCAATCCAATTAATTTCTTGGATATTACAACTACGTGTTGATTTCTATCAAATTGATTTGAACCAAGATTGATTAAAGACAATTTCTTTTAGGAAATCCAATATTCTGAAATAATTTAATGCCTGAAAAACAAAATCAATTATTAAGAGAGTATAAAATAGAAATATATAGAAAGTTTATTTATTTAACTTTTTGACTCGTTATGACGATGATAAAGCCAGAGACCCGAGTTCATGCCTTGCTCACGGCAATAATTCGTCTCTTTCACCGATGCTACTACTATTTACATAAAAGTAATATACTACATAAAATCTTTCTAAATGAAGTAATGCCAAAAATACAAATTTAAATTTTTTTTTGAGATTTCATGAGATTACTATATTTGCGGCTATAACCGATACACATATACCATATTATACTCCTGGTATAAATAAAAATATTTTTTGTTTTGCCAAGAGTAGCAGAGTTGTCGATTCATAAAAAGAAATCATTAAGGTTGTCCTCTGCTTGATGCAAATAATAATAAATATACAGGGTGTTTTATCCGATGCCAATAAATAAAAAAAAAATACAGGCTGTTTCTAAATTGATGCAAAATATTTTAAAGGGTGATTTTTCAGCAAAAATTAAGGGTGGCCTTTCATATAATTTTTTGTTCAAAACCCCTTAGAAGTTATAGCCCCTTAAAATTAAATAGTTTTTATTTAATAATATTATATCCACTATGGAAGAATGTAGAAGAATTAAATTTGGCAGGTAACTGATGCTAATAAAATGGCAGTTTTTGACGATTTTTGTAACCCTAAAATGAAAAAATCAACCCCTATAATAGTTTGCAACAAAACTTTTTTTTCAGGGTTTGAGTATTATTTTATTTTTTTAGGGTCAAACAAACAATTTTATGAGAAAAAATCAATGCATTTTTTATGTAGATTAAAACCGTCTTCTTAAATAAAATTTTTAAATAGAAAAATATAGACGCACTAAAAAATTTTGATTCAAAATATTTTAGGAGTTGTTTTTTTCATACCCTAGTGATAACATTTTATGGTTACAAAAATTGTCAAAAACTGCCATTATATTGGCATCAGTTATCTGCCAAATTTCATTCTTCTAAATTATTCCATTGTGGAGATATTAAATAAAAACTATTTTCCCTCTAACTTTAGAGGACTGTAAACCTAGAGGGGAAAGGGTATTAAACAAAAAAAATTATATGAAAGACCCCTTTAATTTTTGCTTAAAAATCACCCTTTAAAAATTTTCGCATCAATTTTGAAACATTCTGTAGGTATATATTTACATCTTATATATAATGTACTTAAATGTTTATTTGAATCAAACAGAGGATAACATCATTGATTTCTTTTAATACACTACTGGTTGAATATGA
This sequence comes from Forficula auricularia, assembly GCA_024734495.1. NCBI lineage: Eukaryota > Metazoa > Arthropoda > Insecta > Dermaptera > Forficulidae > Forficula > Forficula auricularia. The sequence goes on along the minus strand of JALMQS010000092.1, from coordinate 2,581,775 downwards.
TATACTTAGAATCGGAGAACGATACGAGTATTTCTGCTAAAAATTCAACTTGAAATTTTCTTAATAAGTACACAATTCCATTTTTACTCCATGTCATTAACATATCATTTGTCCTAAGACTGGTTTGAAACAACCGCTCACCTCTATCTCAAAGGCCAACCTTTTCACATGTCTAAAAATCAGCCTCTATTCCAATGTATTAATTTACCTTTTTTCTTTTTCTCCTGGTCAATTCCTTTTAAAGAGTTATTCAATTCAGTCTGTATCATTTTCTTGATTGCGAATGAACTCAGACGAATTAAATACTTATCAAAATACTCACTCTTCAACTTCTTAACCGATTTATGTCCAATTTTAGAATTTTCTGCTGCAGTAAAATTGTTAATTAAATCCTTGTCAAAAAAAGTGCGTTTCTCTTTGGCCCTCACAGTTTCAACTAATCTTTTTTTCGCATGTTGAATCGATTTCTCTGCATAATGTTCATATAATTTTTTAGTCATTTGTGGTGAGTTTATTTCATCTTGAATATGTCTCAGATACTTCATCTCTGTATCTTTGAAATCGTCTTCGCGTTCGTTTTGAATTTCTTCCATCTTCTTTTTCTTTTTTTTCGTCCTCTTGGCTACTGTTGGCATTTCTTCGTAGGTTACTTTATGACTCTGCACGGAGGTCATCGTTACGATGCCGTCTCTTTCTCTGCTGCTGCTGATGGCCATATTCCCCGGAGGCAGCATCTCAACTCTCAAGATTATTTTATTTCACAGAAATACATTGTCAGATCTTACAATTTGGAAACATAATTTAGATACGATTGAAGGAAATTGAAAATTATTTGCAAATGCTAGCCAAATGTAAACATTGCAAAGAATATTCACAAAAACATCTCTCTTAAATATGAGTATTAAAAAAGTTTTTAAAGACTACGTTTTTCGGATAAAATCTCTTTAGTGATAATGTAGAATTTAATAAGCTATTAAAAAATTATTAAATTTAATATATATTTTTGATAAGCTATTAGGGGGTTTTAATTTAATAAATGGGGGTCAGGTTGGTCGAGCGGGTAAAGTACATGCCTCTTAATCAACTAGCCCGGGTTCAAGCTCGACTCTCGGCAATCCGCCTTAATCTGATCCCTACATATTTGATATTTGAATAAAATAAAATATCGAGTACCGTAAAATGGCTAATGGTTATATCCGAGAAAGCTAAAAAAAAAAATAATTAATAAATGAATTTGGAAAAACACCACCTGTTTGTTTATTTATGTTATATCAACATAACCCTTTAAAATCTCAATAAAAGAATTCAAAAAATGAAAATCTAATTAGTTTTCCGAATTTGAATTTTGGCATCAGAAGGAAATTTCTGCGATATTTCGTTCTTGAGTTATCGTGAGTATCGGAATCCAGACGCTCAGCAAGATATAAACAAAGACAGAAAAAAATCATGACTGAAAAGACATTTTTAAATACGACTGAATTAAATATTAAGGCTTCTCTTCATCTGAAATGTTAAAGATAATTTTGCATATATGTCAGAAGGGCTGCCCTACTTCGGAAATCTAACACACTTGTGTGCCAAAAATACCTCGAAGCGTTAGTCTCTAATATATTCATTTTTATATAGGGGTATATACAAGTTTATAAGGCCGATAGTAGTAGACTTAAATTTCTAAGGACATCACTAATGGTTTTCATCTACTAGATCTGAGATGGAATGGATAATATTTAATAAATACAGCCCCAAGTGAAGTTTGAATTTGCAGGTAGAAGTAAACTTCCAATTTCTAAGGGAATCACAAAAAGTTACCATCTACTAGATCCGAGATGGAATGGATCAATGAATTGTTTTCAATTATATGGCAAAAGGAGTTGTGTTCACCCCTTTGCAAATCAAACCCGGGTGCCTAAATTAACAATCGGGATCAATCGGCTACCCTGAGAGGTTATTAATTTTAGGACTTGGGTTCGATTCCAGAAAAAATGAGCACAACCATGCTGATGACATTTAATTAAAAATTATCCATTCCATCTCGAATCTAGTAGATGACAACCAGTTGTGATTTATTTAGATATTGGTGTATATTTATTTACGTGTATCAATCAAGCAGAGGACTTCCTCATTACCTCATTAATTAACTCTTTAAAAGTCATTATCATTATTAAATTGGCAAAACGTCTAATAACCCTCAATTAATTGTCTAATTATTTCATTGTCCTCAACACTGGTAAAATTTACCTTAATTTAAAATTTATTAATGGGGATCAGGTTGGCTGGGTGGGCAGAGTCGTTGCCTATATGACTGCATGTATAGCCGAGTTTTTCTCAAAGTCTTTTCCCGGCAAAAACATCAAATTTAATCATGAAATCTATATAAAACTAACAAAAAAAAAAACTTTTTTAAAATTAAAATTAAAGAAAAAGTATTTATTCAAAAATTATCTACTGGGGTCCATTTGCTGGATCTTTTCTTTTTTCATTTGTAAATAATTTAAATAGCTATGTAGAAATGTTGGAATGTAGTCTTGTAAATACTCCTGTGCTTATTCTTTTTGATTAATAAACATCCTTAAAAAATAAAGTATTTGCCTATGAATCAAACTAGACCGAGTTCAAGCCTTGCCCACTGCGAAAATTTGACTTTCCTTCATTTTTTGACATTTTTTAGTACCCCATCAAAAAACTCTTCCTGGTAAATTTTTTAAATTTTTGATCACCAATTTAAATGATATTGAATTTCGGATTTTCGCTCATAACTTTTCAAAAATGGTCCAAAATCAAAATTTTTTTGTTGAAATTTTTGTTTTTTACATACTTTTTAGAACAAACTGTATATAAGTAGTACTGTATATAAGTAGTAGTTAGATTTTTTAAATAATTTTTTATTTTAAACTTGTATTCATTCTTCAAATTTTAAGACCAGGTTGATAGTGGTTCTATGATAATTACTATTTTTTTCGATTTTTGAAAATTTAAAAAAAAAAATTTATTCGCTATTAACCATTATTAAAACCACTTTTTGGTATTGAGTTCTCTTTTTTTAGTTATTTTGAATTGATTTTTATACACAATTATCATTAACAGGTGTTTGAAATAAATAATTAGTATTTTAGTTTGTTTAAAGAAAGTACTAACAAAGGCTTTTATTTATTTAGGACCATTATCAACGCGGTCTTGAAATTTGTAGAATAAATAGAAGTTTAAAATTAAAAATTATCAAAAAAATCGAAGACTACAAACAGTTTCAAAAACAAGATAAAAAATTTCAAATTCAAAAATCGCATATAAAAACACTTTAAATAATTTTTTGTATTTTTTCTAAAAAGTATGTAAAAAGACAAAAATGAAAAAAAAAAATTAAATTTGGACCATTTTTGAAGAAGTTATGAGCAAAAATTCGAAATTCGATATTTTTTAAACCGGTGATCAAAACAATTTCAAAATTTACCAGGAAGAGTTTTTTGATGGGTACTAAAAAATGTCAAAAAATGAAGGAAATCAAAAATTAAATTTTTTCAAACCGTCCGATTTGGCGCAGAATGCCTCATTTAATCACCCCATCCAATTTACACACACAAACGCAGAATTTTCAGACTAGAAGCTGGCTAAATTGTTAATGAGGTCCAAATTTTTTTTTTTAATATTCAGTTTACACCTGAAGAAAAACCATTTGCATCTATGCATGGACATAAAGTGTATTTTTCGTGAACTTCTAAAATTTCCTCCTCTATTGAGATAAGGTAAATATAATTGTTATTCACCCTTAAAGAAGCTCGAATTATACACGAAATAATATGACAAGAGGAGACCTGAGTGTGATGTTTAATCGGCACAATTGATTGTGTCGAGGAGACGGGGTTTGGTTGGCCAGTGAGCTTGGCCTGAGGAGTACTTTTTTCGTGGTTGCTCGGCTGGCCGGGAGGAATGTTGGTTGGTTGGCTCTGTTATTGGACTAGCTCATTTTTCGAAAAACTGGCTTGGCGACAACATCAGACGGCAGCAACGTCGTCATCTCGAGACCAACTGGAATATTTACAGGCAGACATCAAAAACCTGTTGACAGCAGGAGGACCTGCAGAGCTTACAATACACCACCACCACTCGCAGTCCGAAATAGAAAATATGCCACACATGACACATTCAAAATCGACTCTAATCGCATTGAAACAAAGTAATATTGGAAATCCTATTATTATTAAGAAAAAGTCATAAGAGTTATTAAATTAAAATAAAAAATTGATGTGACATCTCATAACACAGTTCGCTAACATTTAGGTTAACTGTGCAAAATTCGGTCCAAATCGTACAGAGGGTTTAAAATTTTAGCCCCTCTTCACCTAATTTTTAGTCTGAATTCAACCAAAATCTAATCAGCTCATAAACTCAATATATAATATCTAAATATAAAGTTTACTTTGGATACCTTCATTGGTTTTTGTGCTAGAGCGGACACATTGGTAACAAGCACATACTAACAGACAATTAAAAAAATAATTAATATCTCTTAAAATGAATATTTCGATGTTTACTAAAGAAGGCTTTTATTTTAGACAGAAACGCCGTGATTTCGTGTAATTTTTGTTATGAAAATAGTTTTATAAGGAGAAATTAATGAGACCTAATTTTGATCCAAATAAACATATATTTATTTATTTGTTAAAGACTAAAGTTTCGGAGGTTTGACCTTAACCATCAGTCTATTTATTTCTAAATATTCTATTTGTTATTCTCATGGGGTCAAATACCCGATTGGATGTAGGTAAATTCGTTTTTACTTTACCATACAGGGTATGGTCAAGTATTGCAATCGTGCATGAAAAAAGTGGGTTTTTTTCCTTCTCTTTTTCAAAATATCTCAAAAACGGCTGAAACTATTTTGATTTAAAAAATTGAGCGCAACCATGGCATTTCGGTCTACAAAAAAGCCCTAATAACTGAACATCGAAAAAATTATATTTTTCGAGATAATAATTGTGTTTTATTAAAATGTCTGCTAGTCTGTCTGGTTGTCTGGTTGTGTGTTACCAAATTTTTGTGGACGAGCTAACTCAAAAACTAGTGTGAATATCAAAACCAAATTTCACACGTAGTTTTGGTCCATTGGGATTAAGAGATATTATTATATTAGATTTTGGTGCATATCGACCCAAAATTAAGGGGGTGGAGGGGAGGTTAAAAATTAAATCTAGGCCATTTGAGCAAACTCAACCAAATTTTGTATATCTAATCAGTGAGACCACAGAAGTCTAAAAACGCAAAAACTAACCGCCCAAAAAGGGGGGGGGGGGGTCAAAAAATGAAAATCTTGGCCATTTACCAAACTCAACGAAATTTTTGTATATAGTACATAATCAGTGGGACCCTAGAAGTCTAAAAATGCAAAAACTAACCCCCTACATGATTATAAATAATTTTAGGGGCAGGTTGTATGGTAAAGTCAAGTGGATGGCCACATCAGAACACGTCAGCTTATTTTAATAGTAAGCCGATCACCTAATAAACGATATAAATGTTTGTTTTCATCAAGCAGAGGAAAATCTCATTGTGAATCAATAATTCTGCCAATTTTGGAAAACTAAATCCTTTCAATTAAGTAGTTTAAGCCGTTTTTGAGATATTTCGAAAATACGATTCACTTTTCATGCACGATTAAAATACTCCATCATACACCATATGATACCATAAAGTACAACAAAGATAAATAATCGTTTTTTCTTCAATAATTACATGAAAGTTTTGAAAGACCGACTTTTATCCTTTTCCGAGGGGTGAACAGCAATTGGAATTATGTGTACACATCTTTGGAATTATGTGGAATTATTTTGGAATTCATTAGATAATGCCCCTTCATCTATTGTTTTCTACTTGGAAATAAAAGTGGAAGTGGAAGTAGGTGTACACGATATTAAGTCGCGGTTCACCCCTGTTTTTTCCAGTCAAATACTGAATTCATAGTAAACTGAAGATGTATTGAAGGAGACAATAAAAGAGTGTGTCTTCTGCTGGAATTATAAATTTTATTTATTTATAACGAGACTATAGTTTCGAGGGCTTTGCCCTCTTCATCAGTCTATTACAATGAAAGGTTAAAATCTTTCATTCATAAATTAATTCCTGTGAATCCATTGTAATAGACTGATGAAGAGGTCAAAGCCCTCGAAACTATAGTCTCGTTATAAATAAATAAAATTTATAATTCCTGCAGAAGACACACTCTTTTATTGTCTCCTTCAATATATAAAAATTCTGCTACTCTCGGCAAAAACTTTCAATTTAAACTGAAGATGAATAGTTCTTTCTAAATCATTGAATCAAATAAATGACAGAGGAAACATTCATTTCTGTAAAACCAAAGATATCCTAAGTATTGCCGGTTTAGAACTGGTGCTTTAGATTCAGACTCTTCTCATTTCTAATATTTCCCAAAAATAGAAAATATATACGATGAACGTGTGAGGACTGTTTATCTGTCCACTATCAGATCTGATATGGCCGTCTATTTGCCATGTAGACACTTTTCTTAGAAATCCCTTACCTGTAGGGCCAGCAAATGGAATTTATTGATATAAAGTGACATAATTTTGTCCCTTTGACTCCAGAAGACTACACCCTCGCCTAATGCAAATAAATAAACTTAAAAAACAAATATGTTAGCTACTTTTTTATGTATGACAGATTCATTTTATTTACCTTTTCTTTAGTTTGTCTGAATTTTCTGAATGGGTAGAATCTTGTAATACAATTTTGATCCCAACTACCGAGATTATTTTATTGAGATTTCACATAATTACCTATTTATGAGGACAATATAATATTTAATCAATTGTTGGAATTAATAAGGAAAAATACAAAATTTAATGTAACAGTAAGTAGAAATCTCACGGCTTACATGTCCTCTTACACATTTGTTTAGTATATTCGAAATATCTCAAAAACGGCTAAAAATATTTGGATATATAAATTGAGAAAAATCACGGCGTTTCGGTCTACAATAAAGCCTTGTATACATATAAAAATGCATATTTTAAGGATCATTATTTTGTCAAAATATCTGTTAGTGGGTTAGAAAAACTAATTCAGATTCAAATTATTATTATTGGGGGTTTATAGGCAAATCGACTGCTAAGGTCATTAGCGACGAAAGTTTCAAAACAAAATTCGATTAAATTTTCATTGAAATCGGTTTAAATATTAGAGGGGGAGAATTTTTATAAAATTTGAACCCAAGGTTCGATTTGGACCAAATTTTGAAAAGCTACTTAAAATGTCATAAATGATTTAATTTGAATAAAAAAGTGGACAGATATATGGTAAAAACATTGAGATGACCAATTCACACATTAAAATTTATGAAAAAAATACATAAGGCCAGTATCAAAGTTAGTTATCAAAAGGGTTCACCCCAGATTGAGCACAATGTATATTAATCATCATCATCATCATCATCATCATCATCAGCCTGTCGATAGCGACAATCCACTGCTGAATATAGGCCTCTTCCATCAAATGGAAGGGGGTTGGCATTAATGTATATTAATACTTAATTTTAAATTAAAACAAACTGAAAAGCACAAGTAAAATAAAAAAATCAGTTTATTTCCTTTAGTTGTTACTTTTTTTATTATTTTTCTTTTAGAAAAAACAAATGGAGAACAAACAAGTAACAACAACTTGAACTTGTCTTTAGATAAAATCTCTTAAGTCGATATCCAGACAGGACAAACATCTTTTTCCTTTGCATCTTTCGAGATGATATGGAAAAAGAAATAAAATTTACTAAAACAAAAACAAATAAATAAATAAATGAAAAATAGAAATAAAAAAATAATTGGACAAATGAATTCTATACATATAGGCAGAGAGTTTGTTTTGGCTTTGCATTTCAATCAGTCATCCGCAATCCGCAGTGAATTCTATTTGACATTTATCTAGCAATTATTTCGAGTTTAGTTTGAAAATGGAGGGCAAGAGATTAATGGATTTCATCAATGGATTTTACATTTGACTTGTGAACGATGGCTTAATCATCGAAATAGATGGCAAGTGAAAAGTGGCTGAAAATGCCTATTTAAACTCTCTGTTTTCATTACTTGCAGTAACTAAATATCATATAATGTTATAGATATGCTGAAAAGAAAATTGTTTTAGTTAATTAAATTTATACAATTTCAAAACGTTTATTTTATTGTCAAAGTGTTGGGAGAAATTCTTCCTTTATCAATGTAAAATTTGAAAAAAAAATTCTTTATGTAATAATTATCTTTTCTTTTCTTATTATATTAAATGAACAATTCTTGTATACTAGTATAGGTATATATAGAATCGGTTTTTCGAAAACGGCTCTAACAATTTTGCTAAAAATTGGTGAACTTATCAAGTCTCATGAGTTATTAGTTGTGTATAAATTTTAATTCGATTGAAATAAAGGAAGGGGATGTAAATAAGTCATGTCGCAAAATAAATATTTTAATCGTTCATATCTCGTCTTCGGTAAGTCGCAGAGCCTTGAAATTTGAAACTTAAACTATTTAGAGGCGAAAAGTTACCGAGCATCGCTCGGTGCTCCAGGCACTTATTTGTTTAAAGATATCACTGGCTAAATAGCAAAATTGAATTATCAACTAATCCTCTGTTAATTTTTTTTTTCAAAAATTTAAAATACTGAAAAGCCACTACCTATTCTTTGCTTATACTCCAGGCAGGTAAGTACGAGTAGAAAAGATTGATGTCCTCTTAATTCTGCATTCGTTTGTAGAGTGATCAGCTTCCTATTACAACAAAACAAATTTACTTAGATTCAATCGGATATTATATTATATATATTTGGGAAATGACATATATAATATTTCTAATTAAAAAGACTGATAATGAAGGTCAAACCTTCCAAACTATAGTTTATATATATAATTATTTATTTATTTATTTATATGAATCAAGCAGAGAACAGCCTCATTGATTTCTCTTTATGAATCATCAACTCTGCTACTCTCGATAAACTAAATTTTTTCAATTAATTATTTATTAGTTGTATTATATATTATTATAATTATAATTCTTCCATAAAAAAAATATTTTTCGAATTGTCTATTAATAAGGGAAGAATTTAGATTTAATAAACGTTTTGAGATTGTTTACTATATAAAAATATTATTTTAATTTGATATATAGTAGCTAAGTGTAAGTAAAAAATCACCATAGCTAACTTTATTTTGGAGTTGAATGAAACTGGCTGTAGGTATATAGTAATTATTCGAGTTTATTCGGGATCGAATCTCGCTTCAGTCAGAACGATTTTCACCATTGTCAAAAATGCAACGCACCTCAACAAATCCAGGAAACTACCCCTGTGAAAATTTCCCGAGGAAAATTACTATGAAGCGGAAACTTTCCATAGTCCAATGCCATCATTCAAATCCAACATGGCACTTTAAGAAGAAAAATATATCTAATATATATGTATAGCCTATAGGGTTGATATAATATGATGTAAGCCTTTTTATTATAGTCCCTGATGAAAGCTAGAAGACCTAGCCGAAACATGTTGATATAAGAACAACACTAAAACATCGAGGAAGTGTTTCCGCGCTTTCTTTATTTTATACTATTACGGCAGGTGCTCTGAAGAGTTAAAATCAGTAATTCCCCCTAAATCGTAGCACGCGTTTTGCCGATTCCCAACACTATTTCGAGGTAAAATTGGAAAAGTGCCGAACCACTTCAATACGTTTGTCCCCATGACAAGTAACTGGAATACACTCCCGGCCTCCATCTTTCCCAACACTTATAATCTTGCATTCAATTGCATAAAAAAATCATAAGTTTTAATATTTTTGGCTGTTCATAATCAAAATTCAGATCGTTAATATTATTGATAGAAAAACAACTGGAGAAATGATCTATTCCTGAGTCCAACTGTTGAAAGGTTTCAAAATGGCTTCACTTTTTGACATCGAGGTGTATCGCCTGATGCTCTCCAAGCTAATAAATCGCTCGTTAAAGGGCATTAATCACCTCCGCCCTTTAGCACACTAGCTGTGATTAATCGTCGAGACAACTCGAGATGTCACCTGCATATGATAATAAGGATAATAACTGGCGAACGAAACGACACGAGATGTTGATAGGATGACTAATAGATATCACCATGATCACGGCATGTGTGGGATCACATAAAAAAAACAAGGGAACTACCTACCCTTCGAATGCTAAAGACAGCCCTAATTTGCTAAAATTTAATTGTAAATTTCAGAATGATGGAATTTTTTTTAAATACATATTAGCTGCAAGGCCCGCCTTCGGCGGCCCTCTTGCTAGCTTCCACCCTCCCCTCCCCGAAACCCACCAAACACGCCCACCCCCCGCACCAAGCACCCGTGCCCAACATCCACCCCCACCCCACCACCCCAACGTACAGACAAAACTTTAATTTTATATATATAGATAATTTCATTTAAATTGGTAACCATGACGACTGTTTTTGTTGGGGAGGGACATAGATACATAGGTACAAATGCGGTTTAGAAGTATAGGATAATTTGATAAATACCAAGTATCTTTTTTTTAAATTTTATACAGTAATTTCACTGTTGAATATATTGGAAGTATGTTGTACAATGACTGGTAGAATTCAATGGAGAATTGATGGAAAGGCAGCCCAAAGATAATGAAAAATAAAATTCCTAATAAGAGAATTTTCAAGAAAAATAAAATTCATAATAAAATAATTTTTAATAAAAATCAAATTCCTAATAAAATAATTTTTAAGAAAAATAAAATTCCTAATAAAAGAATTTGTACGAAAAATAAAATTCCTAATTAAAGAATTTTTAAGGAAAATAAAATTCCTAACAAAAGAATTTTATTTTTCATTATCCTTAGGCTGCTTTTCCATCAATTACCCATTCAATGTTACAATTTTAATATATAATAATAAATATTTTAGGACAAAAGTATAAGTCATTATTTTGATGTAGCCTTTATATATAAATTATTAAATAGCCAAATTGATAACAATTTAATATTATACCAGCTAAAAATAAATGTTTCATGTCGTAGTTTGAGATCGCAAGACATATTTTACATTGATTGCCCGAGATCAAATTACATCATGCCTTCACCCCTAAACCGAATGATGAACATATGTAATGTAGTGTTCATTGGCGTTGACGTTAACAATTGTTCTCTTGTTAGTATTAAGGAACTGATGCTGGGAAGATAGATTATACTCTTATAAGTAGTCTGAATTGTAATTTAATATGTATATGCTGATAATATGTAAAAGGACTTGTTCCGTTCGAATAAACAAATAAATAAATAAGTACAAAAAAATGATCAGAATTAAAAACTTGATTAAATTTATCGCTAAGTTTTTGTGGACAACTGGGAATATTATAAAAAGATGGAAAAGAGCTAAAAATGCTAAAAATTATGGCTTCATTTAAGATAACACAATTTGTCCGGAACTACAAGAGTTAAAAACTTAAAATTTGGTATAAATGTTAATTTTAAATCCTTAATTCTTGAAAATATATATATATATATATATTTTAATTCAAATTTTAAAAGAATGAAACAAAGAAAAACTTCTTCGGTTTTATCATAATTTCTCCATAACTACTATGGTTATAAGATGAGAATTTCGAAAGAAGGTTAATTTTACAATGTAAAAACTGGATGAAAATGTTATTTTAAAAGTATTTCTTTGTTTAACTCCTTTAAAATTTCAATCATATAACAACAACAAATTTCTTACCTACATTTTACATCATAAAACTAACGTTCATATCAAATTTTAAGTTATTTGGTCCAGTAGTTCCTAAGAAATCGTGATATTTTAAAATGAAGCCATAATATTTGTCTAATTATTAGATTTTAGCTCTTTTGACATAGTTTAGACATTTCTAATCAAAAAAAATATCACATTTTGGCAGCTATTTGGTCAGCAGAGCTCGCTGAGCGTGAGCATACCAGGAAAAATAAGTTACTCTAAAATAAATTAAAATACCTAACCATTATCCAAATATTATTCACCGAAAATAATAAGAATAAGATTGTGAAAAAAACCTTTGCTTCTCACCAATCAATTTCTGAATGTTGTTCACAACAGTCTAAAATAGACAATAGTTTTTCAGACGATAATCATCCAAAAACAATTCACTGATGTGTCACTTTCACGATCAATTGCAACTAAAAAAATGCTAAATTCTAAAATAACTGGTAATTTTTGTTAAGTTTGAACTCTTATAATTCAGCTAAAAGACCGTCATTCTACATGTTGTTATATGTATATGGTCGTGAAACCTGAACCATGATAAAACATGAGAAGAATTTCCCAGAAAATCTTTACAGCTATTTTGTGAATGTTATGGACCCGGAGACAGGTCAACATAAAATTCGATCCAATCAGGAATTTAACGAGGCACAGTTCATCAAAGTCAGAAAGCTGGCATGTGCATAGGGCCCTTAGTTAGAACCAATACCGAAAGAATCATCAAAACCATATGAGAGAGTTGTCTTAACGAGGGGTGAACAGCGATTGGAATTAGGTGTACACATCTTTGGAATTATGTGAAATTATTTTGGAATTCATTAGATTCATTTTTGTGAATTATTTTTGTGAAACCTACCTAGAATTTTAAAATTAAAATTTTATTTATTTTTTATTTTCTTTACCTTAATAAAATATGTTTCACCAAGATCCTACACCTTAAGGAAGTTCGGGACAGCTTATCTATTTGGTTGATCTTCGAAAAAAACTTTTGTATTTCTGATTACTAAATTTTTTAATAAAAAAACTTGTTAATAATGAGGTTGATTTCGAATAAAAATCTTTGTTTTGATAATATTAATAAAAAGAATATTGAGATAAATTTTTTCTCATTGTAAAACATTTATTTAACACAAAAACGATTTCAAGAAAAAGAGAAATGAAATTCTACACTAGTGCTTTTGTTATATTCTGTTGGGTGCAAATAACTTTTTATTTTTACATTTATGAATAAGTAATTAACTAGACTATCAAATCTATTGAAAAATGTATCATACGATTCATAAAAGTTAAATTATTGATCTGTATAAATTTGTTGGAAATGGTTTAATTTGTATCGAAGTTATTTAAAATCTCAGTCCATTTAATTTTCAATAATTTATTTATCGGTAATGGGACAGACGATCAACTTCAAATTTCGGGAATAAATATTTAATGCATCAATGATTCGATGGTAAATATTTAAGAATTTTTTATAAAAATGATAAACAGTCACGAACCCCCTTAACAAAATATATACATAATATGTTTATTTGAATTAAGCAGAGGATAACCTCATTGATTTCTCCTTATGAATCATCTCCCATCAACTCGGCTTCTCTCGACAAGCTAAAGCTTTTCAACTAAAGCTAAGTAGTTTTTTCAAAAATACTATTAAAAAGTGATGTGTATTGAGTGGTGATTCAAATAAAATCTATTTTTTACTAATAAAGAAGAGGACAACAAAGGAAGCCATGGGGGAAAAAGGATAGAGAACTACTGATGATTCTATGAGTAGATTTTGAAATGTTTTCATAAAATTTCATTCTTGATGTTTTCTAATATCATTGGAATTGACCTTCTAAACTTGCCCTCCAATCCGGTACATTGTTACGCAGATGCAATTCAGAAGCGAGCAATTAAATTAATAGGAGACCCGGCTCTAACCAACTCACTCGACTCCCTAGCTCACCGAAGAACCGTTTCTGCCCTTTCCCTGTACTACAGATACTATCACGGTGTCTGTTCAGTCGAGCTGAAATCAATTATCCCCCCTAATGCCCTCTTTACGAGAAACACGCTGTTTTCTAACGCTCAGCACCCCTTCACTGTCAAATTGGATAAAAGTCGAACAAGCGCTTTCGCCAACTCTTTTATCCCTATGACCTCCAGAGACTGGAACTCGCTCCCTGCCACCATCTTTCCCGCGACTTATAACCTTCAGCTATTTAAGACCCGTATCCACAGATACCTTCGACCCCCGCCCAACCCATAAAATTCTTTCTTCTTCTTTTCACGATGGAGGGGCCAACCCAGGTCTTTAGGGGTTGCACCTTTTTGGTGTAACTCCTTCTCTCATCATTATCATCATAAAAAAAAGCTTCTTCGTGTCCTAGTCACGTTGTTAGTTAAACTCACATTTAGTAGAAATCCCTTTCCTTAAATGAAACAACTCTCTGGTCAAATAATGTGCCCTTGGGTCGATTACTCCATTCTGAAATTTGATCCGCCTAAATGCTGAACTTTACATTTTTCTTTCTATAACATTTATGCTCTTTCTGCCAGTGAGTTACTGACATTGTTAGGTTGTTGTTGTTGTTTGGATTTTTTTATTTAAAAAGAATTCATTTTACGACCATAATTAGTCATTGCAATAAATAGCCTGTTGTTTGAAATAAATTACTCTGGTACTACCAAGCAATGGGTTTAAATCAAAGATATTTTTTATTCATTTTTCAATAGACTAAATAAAAGAAAAAATTTTAATTCTTCACAAGAATTTCTTTCAAATAGTACAAGCTTACTAGTATATTTCTTTTTATTTTATTTTCATTACTTACAACAAATAGAATGTTTTTGTGTATTCAATATTTGGTTTTCTTGAAAATTTTAGAAAATATAATTTTTACAAATTCTAGCGTTTCAAGGTACAAAATAGTTGTTGTTTTTTTTAAAAAAAATATCTGTTTGTAATTTTCCGGCTAGACCGTTGAACCAATAATTAATTTGAAATTTCGAATGTAGATGTTTCAGTAAAAATTGAGCAAGCATCGGTTATCAACATTTTGGGTCAATATCAATTTCCGATTTATACTCATTCTTATAAGTCCCTAAAGGACCAGATAGATCAAATAGTTTATAAATTAATTAATTATTTTATGATAAAATTATTTTTGAACCCCTCCTATTTTAGGACCCGAAAAAGTAATCCCATTCCATTTTAAATATAAAAACTTTTCGGGGTAAATTTTAGTTTTCTTTGATTTTAGTTTTGAAAATTTTGTAATTTTAATTATTTAAGAACTCTCTGCTAATTTTGAGTTTGATTTGAACCCAAATCTAATCAGCTCTTAATCTTCAAATAAAATAAGTCAAAACTCGCATAGGTACCTACATAGGGTTCAGAACTTGTTATCTTCTTTGAGATATCAAATTCTTATTTGTGTAAGAATAACAATAATTTGTGAAAATTTTTAATAATTTTAAGTCATCTATTTTCTAAACGCCGACAGAAAGAAAAATCACAATGGTCTGACGAATGGACATATTGTAGAGAGAGTATTAGGGTTTCGTTTTACTTTTGTACGAAACCCTAAAAACTTAAAGCGGATTTCTTTTTAATAGTGTATTTTCAGTTAGAGCCTACACAAAAAAAGGTATCTAACTCAAAGATAATTTGACGACATCTTATTATATTAAACGAGCAATTATTGTATATATTTATATATATAGAATCGAAAACGGCTCGAACGATTTCGCTAAAAATTGGTGTACTTCTCAAGTCTCATGAGTTATTAGTTGTGTCAAATTTTTAATCCGATTGAAATTAAGGAAGGGTGCGTAAATTAGTCATGTCGTAAAATAAATATTTTAATCATTAATCGTATGTTTCCTATATTTGATTCAATCGCGAATCAAATATAGGTAATTTTTGTCAAATATTAAGTGAAACTAATGTCTGAACTTATTATGAAATAATGAAGTTAAATAAATTTAGAATTTTCTCATTAATATGTTGATTATTCTTTAATATATTAATGAGAAAATTATAAATTTGTTTTAATCATTCATATCTCGTCTTCGGTAAGTCGCAGAGTCTTGAAATTTTAAACTTAAGCTATCCAGAGGCTTCAAGAAGTAACACAAGATTTTGGCTAAAATAGAATTACCGGAAGTTGATGTTTACGTACGTAAGAATGTACCCCTCCGTTTCGCAACCATAAATCTCAGAACTACCAAATTCGAAACTTAAGCTTGATATAGATTAGAAGGGGTACAGGAAGCTTTAGGTTAAAATCGTAACAACACCGGAAGTGGACATTTACATGAAAGATTTTTCGTTTTTTTATTTTTTTATTTTTTTATTTTCTCAAAAACGGCACTAAAGTTTTTTTTTTAAATTGGTGTACTTATCAAGTGTCATGAGTTAGTAGTCGTGTATAGATTTTAATCCGATTGAAATAAAGGAAGGGGGTCTAAATTAGGAGTGTCGTAAAATAAATATTTTTATCATTCACATCTCGTCTTCGGTAAGTCGCAGAGCATTGAAATTTGAAACTTAATCTATTTAGAGGCAAAAAGGTACCGAGCATCGCTCAGTGGTTCAGGCACTAATTAATTAATATCTCCTAAATTTTCTTATAATAATAAAACTTGAGCAAGATGCTAGGTAGGTTTCACAAAAAAAGAAATAAAACAAAATTGAGTTTTGAATTCCATCTTGCTCAAGTTTTATTATTATATTAAAACTATCTACAAGGCACGCCCCCTGGACCCCAGCCCACGAATCCCCCCCCCCCCCGCTTCAACCCCCGAAACCCCTCCAGCAACCCACACCCACCATGCACCCGTGCCCAACCCTCGCCCTCACACCACTACCCGCACCCCACCCCGTGCCCTCCAACCCTGCGCACCACACCCTTATCTAGCCCCCTGGACCCCCCACTCCCCGCTACGCCCCCTGGACCCCTGCACCCCCAGCCTGCTTCGCCTCACTCCCTAACCCCACCCCAATTCCACCCCGCGCACCCCATACCCTAACCTATGCCCACTCCATTCCACCCATGCACCCACCCTCCGCACTTAGTTTTTCCATTTCTAGCTCTCTAGTGACCCACAGAATATTTATACAAAATTTGGTTGAGTTTAGTCCAAGAGAAAGAATTTTCATTTTTGACCCCCCCCCCATTTTGGGTGGTTAGTTTTTCCATTTCTAGCTCTCTAGAGGCCCACAGAATATTTATACAAAATTTGGTTGAGTTTGCTCCAAGGGCAAGAATTTACATTTTATCACCCCCCCCCTTTTGGGTGGGTTTTTGGAGAATTTTTTTAAAATAAAAGTTGTCAGAAATCACATACCATACAACTTTGTTTATCATAAAATTTGCCGTAGGTTTAATAGTTTAGGAGTTATTTGATAATTTTCATTCGTGCGCCCCCCAAACCCCCTTCTGGGGTCAAAATATCAAAACGTTATATAGCTAAAAACGTAAGTTAGAAGACATCTGATGTAAATATGATATTTCGTAATAATCCCTTCAGCCGTTTTTACGTGAATCGTGAGCAACTTTTCGCGGAACCCACTGAAACATACAGACAGACAGATAGACAGACATACACACAGACAGACATACAGACAGACAGGAATTTTGTTGAGGGTGTTTTCGTTCATAACTTTGCTTGAAACGTGTGCAACCAAAATTTGGCGTGATTTGGAGGAATGTACAGACAAAACCTTAATTTTATATATATAGATGTTTCACCTAGAACCAACACCTAAATCCTAAAAAGTTATACTCAGTTTTCATTCATTTTAGAGATATTTCGAAAAAAACAACACTTTTTCATACAAGATAAAGTACTTAAGTAAAAATATAGTATGTATAAATTTGGTAACGAATTTCTCTTAATCTTAAATACAAGTTTTTTTTCTGCTAAGAACTCTTGACTTTGAATAACACTCTTTGACTTCTATACATTCTAAGGAAACTATTATTATATATATATATATTTAAGTTTGAAAACTGCGCGTCAAACTCAAGCCAGCCAGCCAGCCAACCAGTCCCAATGACTTGACATCAATCTCAGCTGACGTGTAACTTAATAAATCAAAAATTATAATTATTAATAAGAAATAATAAAGGACCTGAAAAATCGATTCTAAATTCAATTTCAGGTATTGTTCAAATATTTGATCTGTATTTAATTTGTATATAATTTGTATATAATTTGTAATATATTAATGTACAATGTATCATAACCTATTAAAACTAAATTCAATTTCAGAATTCGATTTTCATTTACCTAAGAAGAAACTTACAAATCGATTTTTCTCCTACCACCAAAAGATGCCGACTAAAGTAAGGATACATCTAAAAAAAGAAGAGATTGAAGGTTCCTTGGTGAATTCGATCAAAAGCATAAAATTAATATCGGATAATCTAGTCTATGCATTTCCTGAAGAACATCAAGGTGAGAAATCACACAAAGAACTAAGCCAAATTACTTTAATCAAGTCAGCGTTTAAAAGCATGTCCAAAGAGGGACATTTCAGAAATGTTAATATAACTTTATCAGATGAGATTAAGAAACTATATATAGATGAAGACAATAATTTTATATTTAAAGATTTTTTTTTGGAAGAATCAACTGAAGGAAGTCTAGATTCTTCAATAAGATCCAGAATCGATGAGGATAAAACTGATACTCTCAATAACCTGGACTTAGAAATTAAAAGAAAAGAAAACATATTATTAGATATCGAAAAAAATTTAACTTAAATAAATTTTATGGCATTCAACAAAATGCAGCAGAATGGTTAAAATTTTTTGAAATAGAATGTGAACGACATAAAATATATGATAGTATTATGAAGATACAAATTATAAGATTCTTCTTAGAGGGCAATTCAAAAGAATGGTATAGAAGTAACTTGAAAAAGATATCTGATAACGATTGGTCAAAATGGACAAAATCTTTTTTATTGATTTATGCAAAAAGAGGTTGGGCTGAAGTTAGATATGCTTACAAATTTAAGTATATAGATGGTTCAATAATTGATTACAGTTTAAAAAAAGAAAGTCTCTTACTAGATGCTGAACCTTCGATCTCAGAAGTGTCAAAAATAAATCACATTGTTATAGGTTTACCTCAAAATATACAAGATATTCTTGATAAAGAAGAAATAAAAAACACAGACCAATTGATTAATATTCTTAGAAAATATGATTTAGAATATTTAAAAAAAGATAGAAAAGAAATAAAAAAAAGCCTAATGACAGATATGTTATAAAGACACCATGTTACAAATGTGAAAAATTAGGATGGCCAAACAGATACCATCCTACTGCTATATGTCGTAATGGAGAAAGATATAAAGAAAAATATGAAATAAATTTAAATGAAAATATTGAGGGGTTTAAGAACCAAAAAAACTAGACGGCCCCGGTAAAATCACACCATTGTTAACATTAAATGTACTAGTTGATGAATCTAGGAATATTGAAGCTGTTTATGACACAGGTTCTAATGTGTCATTAATAAATTATGAAATAATACAAGAACTAAAAAAAATAAAAAAAGATAAAACAATATTTAAAACAATAAATGGTGTGAATTTTGTAGAAGGCCGGGCCCACTTGCTACTTAAAATAAATAAAATATCTGATTTCATAGATATATATGTCGTAAAAAATAATAACTTTTCATACGACATGTTACTTGGCTTAGATGCAATAAAAAAATTTAAACTGATTCAGAATGAAGAATTAAAAATATTTCAAAAGATTAACAGTAAAAATGTAAAAGAAATAAAAAAAGATAATTTTAAATTAAAAGAAATGAATAATAAATTAGAAGAGATAGACACATTCCAAAAAACAAATGATAATACAAAAATAATTGAAAAAGAATTAAAAATAGATAATATTGAATTAATAGAAAATAATAAAATAAAACAGATAAATTTAAATGAATATATAAACATTAATGAATATGAACATTACTTAAGTCATTTAGACGATAAAAAAAGAAATGATATAAAAAACTTATTATTAAAAAAAGAAAAAGGTTTTGCTAAGGATAAATATGACGTTGGAAGAGTCCAAAATGTGGAAGCTCAAATAAAATTAATGGAATATAAATATGTGTCAAAGAAACCATATCGATGCTCTTTACCAGATCAAAAAGAAATTGACTACCAAATATCAAAACTTCTTGAAGCTGGATTAATAGAAGAATCTAGTTCACCTTTTGCAGCCCCAGTTACATTGGCATTCAAGAAGGATGAAGGCAGAAGATCACGTTTGTGTGTCGATTTCCGAGAACTTAACCGGATCCTTATTCCGGAAAGTCATCCTTTCCCAAGGATTGAAGACATAATGGTGAAAGCGGGTAGTTGCACTTGGTTCTCAGCTTTAGACATAAATTCTGCATTTTGGTCAATCCCAGTGAGAAGTAAAGATAGAGACAAATTGGGATTTGTTACCCAAAATGGTCATTGGCAGTGGACTACTTTGCCATTCGGTCTCAAAGTGTCGAGTAGTATATTCCAGAGAGTGTTAGCAAACATAATAAGAAGAAACAAACTAAGTGATTTTTGCATAAATTATATTGACGACATATTGATATTCTCTAACACCTTTGAAGAACATTTAAAGCATATCGACTTATTAATAGATGTGATCCAAAAAGAAGGTTTCAAATTAAAACTTTTAAAATGTAATTTCGCCAAAAATTCAATAAAATATTTGGGCCATATCATTGAGAAAGGTCAAGTGAGACCATATAAGGACAACCTTATAGCAATAAAATGTTTTGAAAGGCCTAAAAACAAGAAAAATATAAGACAATTTCTAGGGAAGTGTAATTTTTATTATAAATACATTGAAAATGCAATAAAAACATTAGAGCCTTTACACAATTTATTAAGGAAAAATGTCAAGTTTGAGTGGAGCGAGAGTTGCGAGCAAGCATTTAACTCAATAAAAGAATATTTGTGTTCAAGCCCAATACTTTCAATTTACGACCAAGACAAAGAGGTTTTTATATACACCGACGCCAGTGTTGAAGGTCTTGGAGGTGTGCTTAAACAACCACAGGCAAATGGTGTTCTCCACCCAGTAGCCTACTTCTCAAAAAAATTGAACCCCACCCAAAAAAAGCACAAGGCTATATACCTAGAATGCCTAGCTATTAAAGAGGCCATAAAATACTGGCAACATTGGTTAATAGGTCGACAATTTACTGTAATAACTGACCATAAGCCTTTGGAGACTTTGCGAGTAAAAGCAAGAACTGATGAACCTCTCGGAGAACTGATATTCTATCTGTCTCAATATAATTTTAAAATTATATACTCTCCAGGAAAAACAAACTTAGAGGCTGACTCTCTATCAAGAAACCCAGTATTAGAGAGCTTTGAAAACGAAGAAGACATCTTAAAAGTAGTAAATATAGTATCTTTGGAAGAAATCATGAATGATCAGGAGTTAAACAAAGAAGAGTTAAATAATTCTAAGAATGTAGTAAAAAAAGGTGATATCGCATTCAAAGGTTTGAGAAATAATGAAAGAATATTTGTATCAAGAAGATTTGGCGATGAATTAATAAAAAAGGTTCATGACTTCTATGGACATATTGGTGTTAAGCATTTGCTAAATAAAATAAGACCTCATTATTATTTCAAGAATATGGACAAATTAATAAGAAAATTTTGCAGAACATGCTCGACATGCATTGAAAACAAATCAAGAAGAGGCAGATTAATAGGACAAATGTCACAGCTTGGACCCGCAAAAGAACCATATGAAATCATGTCAATTGACACAATTGGAGGATTTTCTGGGAATAAATCATCTAAAAAGTACATGCACATCCTAGTGGATCATATGACAAGATATGTATTTGCTCTGACCTCAAAAACACAGACAGCAAATGATTTTATAAAATTGATTGACCCAATAACAAAAAAATTCAATAAAGACATTATTGGGCGATCAATATGCTGGAATAAACTCAAAAGAGCTAAAAAACTACCTCAAAGACAAAAATATCAAATTAATATTCACTTGTGTTGATTGTCCTGAATCGAACGGTTTAAATGAGAGGGCAAATCAAACAATCGTAAACAGAATAAGATGTAAAATAAATGGGGATAACAAAAGAAGAAATTGGTCTGTGATAGCAGATGAATGTATCAAGGAATATAATAATACTGTTCACAGTGTTACAGGATTCGCACCAGAATACTTACTTTTCGGAAACAAATCCGAGATAATTCCAAGAAGTCTCCAACAGGAAAGTAATATGGAGAAAGACAGAGAGCAAGCAGTAAAGAACTCGATCGAAGAATTCAAAAAAAATAAAGCCAGAGTAGATAAAAGAAGGAAGGAATATGAATTCAAGAAAGATGAAATGGTATATGTCGAAACAGGCAGCAAATTAAACAAAAATAAACTAGACAAGATCAGAAGAGGACCTTTCCGAATTGTGCGAAAAATTTCAAATTCCATCTATGAAGTAGCATTTAAAAAAAAAGGGAAGAAAACAACATTGTTTCACAAAAGAAAGTTACTGCCAGCTGATGTCTCGGAGGGGGAGATTTAAGTTTGAAAACTGCGCGTCAAACTCAAGCCAGCCAGCCAGCCAACCAGTCCCAATGACTTGACATCAATCTCAGGTGACGTGTAACTTAATAAATCAAAAATTATAATTATTAATAAGAAATAATAAAGGACCTGAAAAATCGATTCTAAATTCAATTTCAGGTATTGTTCAAATATTTGATCTGTATTTAATTTGTATATAATTTGTATATAATTTGTAATATATTAATGTACAATGTATCATAACCTATTAAAACTAAATTCAATTTCAGAATTCGATTTTCATTTACCTAAGAAGAAACTTACATATATAAGAATGAAGAGTGTTTGTGGTAGTGGTGGTGGCCCTCCACCGGTGGGGGGAAGAGAAGAAAGGTTCGAGTTCAACTCCATTAACTGGATTCTTTCTTCTGCTTTCAGGCAAACTGGACCTAGACTACGCAGACTGGAATGGATTGTCCTCTTCCTAAGAAGAAATCGACAACAAAGCGCTCGCTCCACGAACATATATATACGAGGAGGATAATAAGAATGTTTTTTTCGTTAAATGACCATTGATGGAGAATAAAAATTACTTTTTATTTTCAATTTATAAATAAAACTAGAAGTTCAAGATAATTATGATGCTATTGTGCGCTTGCTCACTGTACAGACAGACAGACAGGTTCAAGTCGAAATCAATCGACAGGCAATTTCAGAATTAGTTAGAAGAAATTTCTATAAATGGCTTTTAATGCGAATCTCTTCAGAGACACAACATCATCAATTAATTGGGTCTCTAAATAGGATTTCACCTTTCACTGTGAATAATAATACGCAAACTACAAATAACAATAATTCATAGAAGATTATTTTTTTCCATTTGAATAAATCTTTCAATCAAAGAAACTAGTTTCTTTGAGAATTGACAAGATGGTCAATCCAAAAGGTTTTTTAGGCTAACTAGCAAATAATGATAATGAAAAAAATAATTAAAATTATCTATTCTACAACCTAGTGGCTAAGGTGATTAACTTACAAACCCTCTGACTCAAGATCCAATCCCGTTTCAATCAGAATAATTCGTTTTCAACTCAAAAAAAGTAATTATTTAATTAACTATGCATTAATAATGAAAAATGCATTAATCCCTCACGTTTTTATGTTTATCTGTTAATTTAAATAAGGTTTTTTAGAAATTCGTTAATATAATATTTACTATCAAAAATTGAAATAATTCATTTTTTACAACATAAATGAAACTTAATTAATTTTAATCAGTTAAATTAACTTAATTTAATATTTATATTTAATATATTTGTGATAAAACTACCAAATTTGAACAAAATCTGTCATTGGAAAGAGTTTGATGGTGTTTTAACAAGTATTTAGATGAGAAAATTTTTATTGAAAAAAAAGTTTAAAAACCAAATGAAACGCAAAGTTGACTTGTGATATGGAGACACTAAACTATTAGAAATTTGAAAATGTGTAATTGAATAAGAAACCTATTCATTTGAATATCTTATTTGTGTCTTTTCTTTTTACTTGAATTAAAAACGAAACAAATAATTGTGGCCAGCCGGAAATCACATTGATTTAATTAAAATATTTGTCGATAACTTTATTAGTGCCCAAAGTGAAAATTGAATCCGAAATTCTCAGCATGACCTTCTTATCTCTACAATAGTCAGATAATACTAGGTATCAGTATTTAATGCATACTCACTTTGGTCAACTTTGGATGAAATTAATTCTATATTATTTTCAGGCATTTTTCCATTAACTAATATTTGTAAATAAGGGGATTAAACGTATTTACTATATTTTATTTCAAATAAGTAAACATTCAAGTCTTATTATTAGGGATTTTATTTGTCGTTTAACTAAGTATACTGTTACATATTTATATTATTTTCAGACTGTATATGAGCCTTGCTTTAACAATTAATAGCATCTGTTGCTTTAATTAAGAGTAGAATTAATATAAATCCCCTATCCAATTCCGAGTGTGATTTCTAGTAATCAACTTAACTTCTGCTTGTATCAAATTAATGGTGTTCCATATTTTTTAACCCTCTCTTTTATTAGATATAAAATTAGAGGGTTTTCTTTAACTGCAATCTAACAGATGACATTTAATTTTTAGCATCCAATCAAACTAGAAAAGAAAAAGACCATCTGGGATAATCTTTTTCTTTTTCTCTTTTTTTCTGAATCAAAGGGTTGGTTGTCAGCTTTGCCATTTGGAGAACTCCTATACAGGTAGAGAGAGAACTTTGTCTTTGTCTGATCAAAGCGCGGCAATGACAAACAGATAGAATAATAGGGAGGCCAGAAGCTCTCTCACTATTTCTCTCTTCTCTCTTGAAATGCGAGGACATTAGATACCTACTGATTTTATAGGGAGTTTCTTAATAAAATTCAACCATTTCAGAGAAATGCAAATTGAAGAATTTCACCTTAAACGACCTAGGGACGTCTTCAAAGATAATTTTTTAAATAAGATAGTTAAAACAATTTTTATACTAAATTTTATAATAGATAGTCAAAATTATAAAAAATAGTAAAAATCGAAAAAAATTAAATTGAAACTTACATATGATGATAAATAAATAAATAAATAAATAATTATCAAGGGTTTCACAGTAAAAGTGAAATTTCTTCGAGCTATATACTAATTACATGAAATGTAATAGTGAAATCAACCCCTTGACATCTCGTGGCAGAGTTAGCTATAGGGAAACAAACTCTATTCTCCCATAAGAATAGTAAATTGAGTTCCCCGTTTACAAGCCCCTAGGATGCAAAATAATTTTCAACAACATTACTCATATTTATATATTTTCATTTCAAGAATTTTAACAATTTTTTAAGTCAAAAGGTTCCACAGGGTAGGGGGAAGTACAATTCGAAGTAGCTTTATAGTCTCATAGCGAGTGACTAGGGTGTCACAATACTATTTGCAACATAGGTAAGTACGGGACCCTAATAGGATATAGTGTTCATGCTTAAGGCCAAAAAACAAAACAAAAATGCACATGAGCTGAATGCCAAAGCTGTTAATCATTAATCATAATTTGAATTAATGCAAGGATTCAAAGTGTGGTAAAGTCTAATCTCCTTAATAGAAACCTATAGCTGTATATGAAGATCAATCTCTCTATTGGTATATTTGTTAAGAGCCTAGACGATAACGAAATATCTTTGAGAAAAGAAACTTTTCAATACTATTCTTGGAATAGTTAGGTACTTTCTCAGCGGCAACATAAAATTCAGTCCAATTGGAAATTTAAGGATGTGTAGTGATGCCCTAACATTGTTTAGCTCATTCAAGCCAGAAGGCTGACATGTGCGGGACACTTAATTAGAAGGAATGATGATAGAATAATCAAAACCATATGGGAGAGCAAGCAGCCCCATTGGAGGACTAGAAAGATCTGGGCTGCAGTGAGGAAATATTTTCAAAGATATACTGAAAATTTTCAATGTTCATTGATGTGAAAATAGAGAGTAATATTTTAACAAAAACTAGTCCGATCTTCTGACATACTCTAGTGTCAATTCTACTAAAAAAAATTCATTTGATTTTTGTTTGTCTAGTCTGGCTTAAAAATGTCTAAAATGTAAAAAAAAATTTTTTAAACATTATTTTTTATGTCAGTCTCTGGTGTGTGAATTCTTATACCTACGATAACTCAAAAACAGAAAGGTCGAAAAAAGTTCGTTCTGGTTTCAAAATAGTTGTAATTTCAATTATTAAACTTCGGGATTTCTAGCTTTTTCGGAAGCTTTCAAAAAAATTGTAATTTCAAAACAAAGAAATGATTAAATTTTGACATTTCTAGCTTGTTCTGAAATTTAGAAAATGTTTATAATTTCAAAACAAAGAAACGATAGGATTTCATAGCTATTAGTTAAAACTGTAGAAACATTAATTAAAATAAAATTCAGATTTTCAGATAGATCTCAATAGTTTTACTTATTATATTAATATTTATAGAATTACATTTAAAAAAATAATAATTTGCATTTTGTTTAAAAGTGGAATTCTATCTAGCCACTTAACAAACGTTAGGGCTAGCTTACTGGTACTATAACAACAAAACGATTTTTTCCTATACCTTATAAGGTAATTGAACCCGTGAGAAATAACAGATTAAATATTAATATATATAAAATCGGTCAATAACGACGAGTTCTTGTCCTCAAACACCTCTTAATTCAATATTCCAAATAATTAAAAAACAATTTTGAACACAGACTAAAATAATCAGCATGTATTCTTGAATAATGAACATTCTTGACTTTAAGTAGATATAGCTAGTTATCAAATAGGTATTATGATATGATGTCAATATGCAAACGAAACACCCTGTGTTTATCTATCGCCTTTGGAGCGTGTGTCAGTGTATTTCCAGTAGCGTTCAACAGATTGAAGGCGGACAGAGAGAGGATTGTCTACCGAGTAGTATGGGTGTGTATGTGTGTATGTGGGTGTGGGTGAATGCTGGTTGCCTGGTCGGAATTAATCACATTCCAAGCGGAACACAGACGGACAGACGGAAAGAGACCACTAACGGAGCGAGACCAATTGAAATCGAGCCCTAAACAAAATTGCATCCCGAAGTCATTTTTTTACCTTCTCCCTCCCTGTATCTCTATCTGAAACAACTTATGAATCGAGTTTTTGGATTTTTTAAAATCCAATAATCTAAAGTGAAAACCAAAAATTTTTTTAAGAAATGTCGGGAAATTCAGGGTTTAGTTCATAAACAATAAAACAAACACTTGTAGAACTATTTAACCCTTATTAGACCTTTTTTTAGACTGACGGGGTACAGATCTACCCCAGCATTTTGAATGTATATAGTTAAATACGAGGGGTGTACTGCGGACCTAAAATCGTGTACAACTACTTCCACTTGCACTTTCATTTCCAAGTAGAATACAATAGATGACAATAGATTATTATCTAATGAATTTCAAAGTAATTCCAAATAATTCCAAAGACGGCGTACACCTAATTCCATTCGCAGTTCACCCCTCGGTTAAATATAATTTACTGATTTAGCAAATTTGATTTAACTACTTAAGTTATTCACTAATTACTTAAGTTCTATGAATACACACCTGGTTTGAAAATAATTATTTATCTATTAAAAGAACCTTTGTGTAAAAAAAATATTACACGTGCCTGTGGATGTAGTTGAATTTCGTATTTTTTGGAGTAAAATCATAAAGTTTTTTTGTTACTGTAATTGACATGCGCGTAGTTAAGGGGGGCGAGGGGGCATTGCCCCCTTAGAAAACTACTTGACCCCCTAGAAAAATCCAGTAAATATCTCAATAACTATTTATGCTATGAGATTAATTTTATGCTTAAAAAATCAAGAAAACTACAGATTGAAAAAATTCATAAAAAAATTATCTTCCCATATAGCCCAGTAAATAGGAGGGTTTCAGCTTGCATTAATTGCGGGAAAATATTTTTTTCAGGATCATTTGGTATGGTATGGGTATGAGAAATCTAAGTTTGCGACCTCAAAAGTCTGGGGAACAACTTTTGGCGGCCGAAAAACCTCAAAATTTTCAGACTTTTTCTAGTTTTTCGCTTATAACTCGAAAACAGTTCATATTTTGTAAATAACCGTTTTATAGTAAATTAAAGAGGACAAATTTTCACATCGATTAAAAAAAGAAATTCAAAATTTGTCGGGTAGTTAGATTTTTAATGGGGATCCAAATAACAACCCCCGGGATCACTTTTGAATATCCCAAAAATTTGAACTTTTTAAAATTTTTTCCCATTTTGACCACGAAGGATCACGTTTTCAACAGAAACTACTTTATACATTTTTAAACTAGATTAAATTTTCTACAATCTAAACAAAGTTTCATATTAATTGGATAATGGTAACCCGTGCCGCAATGAGGTTGAATTTTTGAAAAAAATGCAATTTTTTGCAAAAAATCGAAGTTTTTCCTTCATAAAAGGAAAACCACTCATCCTAGAAACTTGATTGATTTCTATCTGATTGTCTAGAAAATTTTGTTGACTTGGACGTTTACTTGGACCACTTCAGTCTTTGATTTATGGATATCCTACATTTTCCGGTCAGGATATGATCCGAATCCTCAAAAGCGTCATGGAAAATGCTAGATAACTATAAATCTATAAATTCTATCAAAATAGTTGTCCAATTAAACGTTTAAGTCAATAAGATTTGCTACAGAATAAGATAAGAATTAAGTTTTTAGGATCAGTGGTTTTCATTTTACGAAGGAAAAAAATTACACTTTTTCAAAATTTTAACCTCATTCTGGCACGGATTGCCATTATCCAATTAAGATGGAATTTCGTTTAAATTGTAGCAAATTTAATCTAGTTTAAAAATGTATAGAGTGGTCTTTGTCGAAAACGTTCTCCTTCATGGTCAAAATGGGAAAAAAACAATCGAAAAAAGTGCCAGATTTGGGAAGGTATTCAAAAGTGATCCGGGGGGCTGTTTTTTGGATCCCCATTAAAAATCGAGCTACTGGACCAATTTTCCATTTCTTTTTTCGCCGAAATGTAGTCCTCTTTAATTTACTATACTAGACTGTTATTTACACAATATCGACCGTTTTCGAGTTATAAGCGTAAAACTGGAAAAAGTCCAAAATTATCGAGGTTTCTCGGCCACCAAAAGTTGTCCCCCACACTTTCGAGGTTGCAAACCTAGATTTGGCATACCAAACGATCCTAGAAAAAAATATTTTCCAGCAATTAGTGTAAGCTGAACCACTTTTCAAATCCTCTATTTAATGGGCTAATAGGCACCGAGAATTTGCAAATTTAAGGCAATGAGAATATATGTCCCACGCGGTCTCGCCGCAGCAAGTCGATGAGAGAAGGCAATTGTTCTCAGTCAGAGGACTCTGCAAAGTTTTATGCAAAAATGGAAGAGTGAAACGATTCGAAGGTTTTGCCAATGAGGTGCTTTGTCATCGCCGCATTCGTTCGTTAGACCTTTTCTCATTTTGGTCCTCATCTCAAACGTACATTAACTTTTTTTATCAACTATTCTATAACCAAAGGTCACTTTTATTTTAAATTTAGCTGCATCGTCAGACTTTCGAAAAAGATTTTAAAGACAAAATTTTTTATAAATTCGATTGTTTTAAGGCTCTCAGACCAATATTTAGGGCGATAGAGACATTTAAAGATTTTAAAGACAAAAAATTTTCAGAAATTTTTAAAAAAATCTTATAAATTCGATTGTTTTAAGGCTATCAGATCATTATTTACGGAGATAGAGACGTTTAAAGATTTTAAAGACAAAATTAAAAAAAAATCTTATAAATTCGATTGTTTTAAGGCTCTCAGACCATTATTTACAGAGAGAGAGATGTTTAAAGATTTTAAAGAAAAAATATCAGAAATTTATTAAAAAAATCTTATAAATTTGATTGTTTTAATGCTCTCTGACCATTATTTACGGAGATAGAGACGTTTAAAGATAAAATAACATTCGTCATTAAATACTTCACAGAAGTTATTTTACTGGCCAAAATAGAGGGAGCTCCAACAACTTGGCCGGAACTTTGAAAAAAAAAAAATATTTCACTTTTATTTAATTTTGAGTGCATATAAAAATCGATCTTTTTATCTGAATTTCAAATTAAAATTATATTAATATATCACGTTTAACTAAAGCACAAAATTACCGTGAGGTACTTAATATAAAATACCTAAATTGAAAGTTTTTAAATTGAAAGTTTTTGTGCCGAGCGTAGCAGAATTTTTATATATTGAAAGAGACAATACCTAGTAATATACGGAAAAGTATAGGGATTGTTCTGTAATATGTCATTGTTTCGTTTTCTTGAAACATTTTTCTTATTCTTAAGTGAAAACGAGAATAGATTAAATGATTGTAAATGACACTAAATTTGTTTTCAGTGTGTGATATTACTTCGGAATTGTTTGAGAGACTTTAAATTGAATAAACATATAGTTGGCATTGCTTTTTATCACAGCAATTTATTTTATTATAGTATATTATTGATGGCACTCGGCTGTCTAACATCAATCTGCTGAGGCGGCTTTAATTTTAGGTAATAGTAGTAATGGAAATAGCTCACCAAACGTCGATACAGTCACTTTTGGTAGAATATAATCCAGGATATTAGAAATAGCGCAATTCTTAAAAGATTCACTCTGGATCTGATATTTGGAGTGAATTAAACATTCATCAATGACACATATTAATAGACAATTTTGATTAAAAAAATATTTAGGCCAGGTTTGCCCAGAATTGTTTAGTTAAACTTTGCTTTTACTATAGAATCAAAAAACTGTAAAATTTTAGCCATCTAGAGCTATAGCATTAAAAGTTTGCACACATATCTAACTACAACCGATTAAAACTGCCGATAAAAGATATTTGACTGAAAATCAGGACCTTAGTTAAAGAAATACGAAAATAAATAACATAGATTTTACGAAACTTCCTTTTTCTTAATGAATATTTATGTGAAAATGCCTAGAAAGTATCATCTATTAGATCCGAGATCTATTGATTATTTCTACTAGTTCAGCTTTCGAAATCCTTGTGATATATAATTAAAAATAATCCATTCCAACTCGAATCTAATAGACGACAACCACTTATGATCTTCTTAGAAATTCAAAGTCTATTTCATCGGAAATTTGAACTCTTATATTGAATATTTCTGGGATACTTTGCAAGTAAAAACTCAAATATTTATGTTAGTACCTGAATTTCACTTACAATCACCCCTTCTTTGATTTAAAACAAAACCGTTAGAACAATTTTTGAGAAAATCATAAAAACAAAAAACACTGTGAGTAATGGAGTATTTTCAGTTCAGTCTTTAAGTAGAGTAAGCCGAAATCATTGGCGAGACGTTAAATAAACAATATATAAGTATTTGAGGAAAAAACTATTTAATACGCATTCCTAAGAATCAATTTTTAATGAAAATCTTGGCCATTTATCAAACTCAAGCAAATTTTGTATACATAATCAGTGGACCCCTAGATGTATAAAAATGCAAAAACTAACCCCCCTTACATGATTATAAATAATTATATGGACCATGTTGTATGGTAAAGTCAAGTGGATGGCCACATCAGAACACGTCAGCTTATTATATGAATGCCAAAGAACATACTTAGGTCTTGATAAACAAACTAATTAGTTTTTTTGCGACACCCATAATCAACCTCCCACCCTAATGTCAAATTATGAATAAAAACTTTACTCTGCTTACTATACTCATACATCCATTGTCCTATGCATTTTTGTTCTCGAATCAATTCACTCATGAATAATGAAATATTTATATTGAAATAGAACATTCCCACAATATTTTTGGGGCATGCATGTCCAGATCATTTGGATTTCATCAGGGATTCATCATCTTAAGCTGTTCCCTGATTAAATGGAGATTTGCTTTTCGAGATGATTAATTAAGAGAAGAGCGAGCGTTGGTGATCCTTTTGGATTCCCGAGGGAACTGTTTACCATTTCAACAACCGACCACATATATATATTTGATCGATCGTCAGCAGTTTAGATGAATATGAAATCTAAAATAAATTGAATTAGAATAAACTAGTTTACACCCTACTCGAATTTAACTTAACACTTTTTTCATTTAAATAATAATCATAAAAGGAATCGCAGGGAATTGGATTAATTCTCTTTTTTACATTTTTACTCAATTTTAGTGAAGTCCGATTGAATATTCTCCCTCCCTATAAAGATTTTTTGTCCAAATCCAAAAGACAAAAGGCTATTCCTAGAATAATAAAAGTTAAGAAACTAATCTCTTATCTTATAGTCTAAAACAGGTTTGAACTTGTATCTGGCATCCTTGAAATCCCTCGAAATGAAGAGAGATGATTCTATCTGCATCCTTTTTAGTCATTTTCCCTGAACTGAATCTAATGAAACAATCACTCACCCGCACATTTATTAAATACTATATTTTTTTCAAGATTCAGTACGCTAGAGCCGTTCTAGTAATTATAATAATAAATTTGAAATAATTAAAACTCGAAAGTTAAATAGTATAATCAATAAATTCTTATGTTAATTCTATATATTTAGAAATTATTTTATTATTTATTTTAAAGGAAAAATGAAATTCAGCATACATAAGAAATTATTGATTAAATTATTTAACTTTCGTGGTTCAATTATTTCAGAAAAAAATTAAAACTAAAATATTAATTTGTCTAAATAATCCAGTTCGTGGAGCGTTAAAAATATGAAAACCTCGGATTTCAGTTACAGTGAATGAAATTTAAAAATTCAAAATGGAATGTTTAGCTAATAATATATATATATATATATATTTTCCTATGATATGATTCCTCCTATAATATTCAATCTAAAATAAATTGAATTAGAATAAACTAGTTTAAACCCTAGTCGAATTTAACTTAACACTTTTTTAATTGAAATAATTATCATAAAGGAATCGCAGTGAATTGGATAAATTAAAACACAGAGTTTTTATTAATTGGGCAAGATGTTTTGTCAATTTATTTCGACTTCCTCAGGGACTAATTTTATAACTCTTTGTCAAAAACAATTTTTCTATAAGATAAAACATCATATTGTAATCAGTGATGAAAAATTGAGTGATTTTAGTGGACGTTGCCAAATTGCCATCTCTCACTTGCCATGCCTTGAGAGAAAAAATGAAATCCATCAAAAGTAGCTAACTTTTAACATTTTTCATAGAAAACAAATACCGCTTGAAACAATTATTTTAACAAGAAAATATTTGTTATACCTTCAGTTAATGATTCTCAGTTTTTCAAAATAATATCAAGAAAATTACGATTGTTATTTAATGAAACAGTCGCTTTAATAT
Organism: Forficula auricularia; assembly: GCA_024734495.1. Lineage (NCBI taxonomy): Eukaryota > Metazoa > Arthropoda > Insecta > Dermaptera > Forficulidae > Forficula > Forficula auricularia. The sequence continues at coordinate 2,548,553 of JALMQS010000092.1, read as the reverse complement.
CAATCGGGATAGGGTTCGCGTGTTAAATATGCAAATTTCAATGGTCAATATTTATAAATTTAGGGCTATTGAAAAAATTTCTACGTATAAATTTCTACTTATAAATATGTGTATTCAAAGTTTTAAAAGTATTGCAAGAAAATCGATTTATTAGGGAACGTCCTTAATAAAAACTCTGTGTTTTAATTTATCCAATTCCCTGGGAATCCTTTTATGAAATTTACTATGGATACGAATGATGTAACATTAATTAATAATTTTTCAAAATAAAAGTGAAGGATTAAGTAAAATTAAAAAAAAAATGAAATTAACTTTTTCATCTCTGAGATAGAAGCTCTCAGAGTTAGGACCCAGGCAGGCGATCGCAATACTTCACATTACTATATTCTATAGAATATAAATGTGAAAGTAAAAAGTATGTGAATTCAATACTATGGCCGTCCGGCAGTACCAATTAATATTTTCATTTGTTTTGAATTAATTATAATAAAAAAATCTAACAATTTGACTTAATATTTTTTTAAGTGAGAGTGTCTCTTCTGTTTTTTTCCTATCTCTAGTAAATTGGTATAACCATTTCTGTAATGGCTATTAGCTCTTAAATATGATATCATCTTTGATACTTGAGTTAGGAGTGCACATGTTTTTTATTTGAATATTATTTCTACAGTAATAAGGAAGTCATTTTATTCGAAAATGTCCACTCAGTTATCTTCTCTCTCTCTCTCTCTTTTCATTAAACAATCTTCCCTCTCTTAACTTTATCCTATTCTCCTTTCCTTCTCTCTTTGTCTTTCTTTTCCACACACATTTGTAATTATATTAATAATAATGGTAATAATAATCCAAAGATATTTAGTCAGTATTGGATTAATAAAAATTCTTCTATCATATCAAATATTACTTAATTTTAATTAAATACACAAGATTACTATTTAGATAAATATTTAAACGAGCTTGGATTCAAGCAGATCTGCAAATTAATTGTTTGTCTGTCCATCTATTCAAAGAATTTAATTTGAATATGTAAACAGCAAAAAAAAGGAAATTTTATTGCGAATTGGGTTGGAATTCGGTTAAAAAAGCATCAGCAACTGGAAAGGGTTCAAATTAAAAAAATTTAGCATGAGTTTGATATTAAATTGAAAAAATAATTATATTCAGGATGTTGTTGTTGGTACCTATAATTTCTGAACACCAAGCGTCTTCATATGTGCAATATCGTGCTGTGCACGACGGATCAATGCCTTAAAGGTGACCATTGACCATGAGCTATATTATACCTACCGATCAAATGAATAAATTTTAAAGAATTTAAAAAAGTACTATCTTGCTCTAGGCTAAAGTACTTTAAAATATAATTTTATTAATAAATTTATATAACCTTTTTTGTGGCCCTCCAGATACTTAATTAGAATATTAAATTTCATCATTGGTTAAGTAATTTTCAAGATATTTAGAAAAAATATTTGTGGGACAATAGGTACCAAAAACTAATCAGCGCTTCATTTTGTTAAATTAATGGTAGATTTTCAATTTCATTTTAATCGGTTGAACGGTGTGGAAAAAATCGTCGACGAAAAAAAGGATAACATACGTACATCCATCCATCCATGCTTCGCATTGATTAAAGTAAAAATATAAAATGGCTTGCGCCTTTTTTTCAGGGTACTCATACCCTTAAATGATCTGGTAAATGAGTTGTCTATATAGCAGGGGCTCCTATTATACGCGGTGTTGCTATTGAATGATTATTAAGTCATTTTCACTTTTGTTTTTGAATGTAATTTTATAACATAGAGCTAAAATATTATTAAAACTTGTAAAATCATGCATCTTTAGTTTGTTCTAGTTTTAAGCCTGAAAAAGTCTCAATTTAAAGCGAAACACATAACAAATTAACCCTTGATAATTGTAAAAACTACAAAAATACGCGCTATGAGTATTATTTAAGAGAATATTGTATCAAATAGAATAATGAAATAAAAGTAGGTAAAATTAAAATTAAGTAAAATAAATTTAAAAAAATACTTCATAATTAATTAAAAGATATTTCAAATTAAAAATAAATATAAAATGCCTGAATCTAAATCTAAAGATACCCTCAAACCAAATTTTTAATTAGAATATTTTGAGGGTTTCGATTTTTGAAATATGTTCAGAAATTAAATGGAAATGGTATGATTATTCTTAATTTAAATAATAAATTTGGCTTTAATTTTAGAAATGATCAAAATTTTTGATAACAAAAAATTATAAAGATGTAAATTAAAAAATTTATTTTTCCAGGAGAAAACACACTCTTTTAAATTCATAAAAATTCTGCTACTCTCAGCAAAAAGAAACTTTCAATTAAATATAAAGATAAGGTCAGATATTGACTGTTTTTGTAATATTTATGAGAAATTTTAATTAAAAAATTATTTTTTGTAAATATTTTTATCTTTATTCAAGGTACCTACCTAATTTCATCTACAAGACAACTGTATCATTATCTATTTTTGCAATATTTATTTGTTTATAGTCGTTTTCTAAAGAAACTATTTTTCCAAATTTTCATTGATAAATGGAGAATATCTCACGAAAAGTTTGAATTTCTAATAAGCGTTTTGAGATTGTTTTATGAAAGAATGGTATTTAATTGATATTAAATAACTAAATCAAAATTTTCTTTTATATTTCCAGGCAAAAATTGCAAAAGGAATATCTCGCAACGTAAAATAAGATCAAGCAGGCAGCTTGAATCTTCTGCGTAGTTCATTATTCTCATTATTCTATTCTTTATTACAATAATTGTAAATGAAACGGAGTCATTCATTCAAATGTTGATGAGCATCTTTTTTATTCAATCACAAATCAAAATTATATTTAATTGAACTATAGAAAACACATTCGCAACGCAATGGCTTCTTTTGCCATTTCTTTTTCTCATTCATGCTAAAAAAATATTTTCATGACTCTAGGAAGTGAAAAAAAAATGAAAAATGTACATTTTAATTTTATCAATTGAGAGAAATCTGAATATTCTTTATGTTTATTCTTTTGACACTCATACAGACGTGACATGGAATTAAATTTCTTCTAGAGAGGTTATACAAGAAAAATTCATAAATAAAAATTAATAAAAAATAAAATAGAAGAAAGGTGCCAATTCTTCTTTTTTTCTTTCAATTGAAGTTTTTCTATAAGAAATTGGCTTTTTATTCACTCATAGATCAATCAAAGGATCCTATTGGAACAGCCAAACGACCACACCTCTGCCATTGAATGCTTAGCTTTTATAAATAAAAATAAATAAATATTTTTTATGTATTTGTGAAACCATAGTTTCAAAGGACTTGGTTTCTATTCTTTTTATTGTAAATAAAATAAGGAAAAAGTGAAAACAAGAGTTAAAATCGCACATAGAAATAGACTACGACATTTTAAGAAAAACACTAGTTGTTGCCATCAAAGTTTATTTTTAATTATATTTCAGAAGAGCTGTTTTAACCAAATCGATAATCTAACCCGAGTGTCAAAATTAACAATCCGGACCAAATGGCTACTCTATAAGATTTCGATTCTCAACGGGCTAAAAACAACCCTTCTGGCATATAATTAAAAATAATCCATTCCATTTCGGAACTAATAGATGACATTCTTTTGTGATTTTCTTAGAATAAGTAAAAACTTTGACTCAGTCCTCAGATTGTGGAGCAGGTTATATTGTCACAAACACCTAGAATTAGAGCCCTTGATAAAAAGTTTAATTATAATTTTTGGAAAAAATGAACACTCTCTGTAAATTTTGAACAGAGTAGGTGTAGCAATGAGCTTCCGCAGTTAGCTATTAGCTGTTTAATCTATTTCATGTAGGTAATATAAAATTGAGAAAAAAAGTGAAAAATGTTTCCAACCAGAGTACAATTTGTCTATTAAAGTATAACATTTTTTCCTACTAGATCCGAGATGGAATGTATTATTCTTAATTATTTGTAAGAAGGGTTGTTTTTACTCCCTCGGTATCGAGCCCGAAAACTGTTCTTAGAAATTTAATGTCCATTCTATCGGCAATTTGTGCTCTTATAAAAAAATGTTTTATTCTTTTATCATAAAACATAGCAAACAATTAGAAAATCAATAAAATCATTTAAAAATATATTTCTTTGGGGTCCAGATATACAAATAGGAGAAAATGATTTTACTCCACGTTTACTTAATAATGTTAATTTTTTTTACTGTATGACTCTTGTGGTCATGGATTCCTTTAGAATATCCTTATTTTTTTAATCCAAACCAATTTAAAATTCGGGGCCATCTTATTTGTTTTATGCATGGTGGTATTCTTAGTACCTATCAGCGTTCACGCCGAATGCGATAACTCGTTTTAGGATTGTTCTAGAAATTTGAAATGAACAACATAATATTTAGGAAATTTTAAACTCTCTTTTCTATGCATTATTATTGCAGTTAGTCGTTAGTGAGTGAAAATAAGCTGACGTGTTCTGATATGGGCATCCACTTGACTTTACCATACAACCTGGCCCCTCACTTATATTTAATATTTAATAAAATTATTTATAATCATGTAGGAGAGGGGGTTAGTTTTTGCTTTTTAGACTTCTGAGATCCCACTGATTATGTATACAAAATTTGGTTGAGTTTGGTCAAATGGCCATGATTTTAATTTTTTGACTATGCACCCCCCCCCACCCACCCCATTTTGGGCGGTTAGTTTTTGCATTTTTAGATTTCTGGGGTCCCACTGATTATGTATACAAAATTTGGTTGAGTTTGGTCAAATGGCCTAGATTTTTAATTTTTAACCCCTCCCCCATTTTGGGCGGTTAGTTTTTGCATTTTTATATTTCTGGGGTCCCGCTGATTGTGTATACAAAATTTGGTTGAGTTTGGTCAAATGGCCTAGATTTTAATTTTTAGCCCCCCTCCACCCCCCTTAATTTGGTTTCGATATTCACATCTAGTTTTTGAGCTAGCTCGTCCACAAAATTTGGTAACGCACAGACTAACTAACAGACAGACTAACAGACATTTTGACAAAAAAATTATTATCTCGAAAAATATAATTTTTTCGATGTTCACTTATTGAAGCTTTTTTGTAGAGCGAAATGCCATGGTTTCGCTCAATTTTTTTAGTCGAAATAGTTTCAGCCGTTTTTGAGATATTTCGAAAAAAAGAAGGAAAAAAAACACTTTTTTCATGCACGATTATAATACTTGACCATACCCTGTATGTTAAAGTAAAAATTGGATTTGAAATTCACTGTAGGAACATTCAAAAAGCCTCTATTTTACTAATTGTTTCATAATGAAGGAAATCATTTTCAAGATTGTAATTTTTACAGTAGAGAACTAGGGATGCTTTAGATAAAGATGAAAAAATCAAATTTAGTCTCCTTGTCCCCACCCCCCTCAAAGGGGCTGTGAGGGTGTTATTTACATAACTGAAATACTCACTAAAAATTCAACCTTTTTGTAATTCGAAACACACTCTTGTTCCTTTTTGAAGAAAATATTTGTTTCTTTTCTTTTCCATCTGATAAATGTTCTATAGTTTTTATCTCTGGATCATTTACAATTATTATAAATACATAAACGTTTGGAATATTATATTCATGCCACTTGAATAGTTTCATTGTATTTTCACTGTTTATAACAAAATGTGAAATTAAGAAAATTTCATTTTATATATGGATATAAAAAATAAAAAAACATATAATGATCAAAACACATGTGATGATTTACGACTTAGAGAGAATCGCTAGCTTAGTCCGATGTTTGAAAACAGAAGCCCAATTATATTTGGTCTTGACGGAAATTCTTTCCCATAAAGATGATAAAATATTTCTTTATTTTTTGTATGTTTTTGTATAAGACAATGAATAAAAATATTTATTTAATTTTATTTCAATTTAATCTTGCAATAAAAGGTGACTATTTCTAAATTTTTCCATTAGTTCTGTTTATAGAGAATTTAAAATACCCGTAAGTTCTGTTTATATAAAAATTCGGATTGCCACGAGTAGTATAATCTATTGATTTCTGAGGAAATCACGAGAGGAGGTCATCTACTAGATAACGATAATTTTTAATTGTACAATATCAGAAGAATAATTCTTATTGTGTTCATCCCGTCGAGAATCGAACCCGAGTGCCAAAATCTTAGCTAACTTGTAAGTGGGACCCCCTATGACATTTATAGTGCGTTAAATATTTCCTTCAAAGATTTAATCTTCATTTATAAAATTAATAAAATAAGATATTGAGTAAGTATATAATAGTATCCTGTAATGTTTACCTATATTTTATATAGAGTTAAAAGAATATATTTTCGTTGTAATTTCTAGAATTTTTTTTTTATGCATATCATAAAATAGACAGTGATATAAAGGGGGACCCTTATCAAATTGATTAAGAATTTCTAGAAAAAATAAAATATTAATTTTCAAAAAATTAAACTCAATTTTAATAGTATATTTTATACAGAGTTAAAGAGTAAATTTTCGTTGTAATATCTCGAAAAAAATTATTTTTTAAACCTCTCTTGGAAGGGTAGTTGATACAAAGGGGGATTTAGGGGACTCTTATCAACATGATCGAGAATTTCAAGTAAAAATAAAATATTAATTTTCAAAAAACTAAACTCATTTTTAATAGAATATTTTATACAGAGTTAAAGAGTATATTTTCGTTTGAATATCTCGAAAAGAATTACTTTTTTACCCCACTCTTCGAAGGGTACTTGATACAAAGGGGGGGGACCCTTATCAACTTTTATGAGAATTTCAAGGGAAAAAACCTTTAATTAAAAAAAAATTAAACTCATTTTTAATAGTAAATTTTATAAAGATTTAAATGAGTATAATTTCGATGAAATATCTCAAAAAAATACTTTTTTTACCCTCTCTTCGAATGGTATGTGATACAAAGGGGGACCCTTATCAACTTATATGAGAATTTCAAGGGAAAAAAATATTAATTTTGAAAAAATTAAACTCATTTTTAATAGTAACTATAAATTTATAGGTTTATAAATATTCCACTTCCATAGTGCCTGTTTGTAAGGGCGTAGTTAGGGGTTGAGGGCAAGGTGGGCTGCCCACTTACAAAACTCATTGCCCCCCCCCCTAGAAAAATCGAAATTCCATTATTACGAGATATCCCTTATGTATTTCTCATTAAATTAATTCGATACTTCCAAAAATTGTCAATTCTACTAAAAAGTTAGTTGATTTCTAATTGGATTACCGAAATTGAAACCTTGTGATGGCTTATCGGATGTCCGGCTGCCTTCCCCACCCCTCCTCGATAGGAAAACTCCCTAACTATGCCAAAATATGTTTGGGTGAGTCAAAAATTAACTCCGAAAGCCTCGTGTCCATGAAAAACAAGATTTCCCAGCTTTCAAAACAATTTTAATTATTAAAAGTATACTATATTTGGGTGTTCGATTGCTCTATTCACAAGTAGGTACTAAAAAAACATCTTCGCTGTTAGAATTACCCGAGCTTTTTAAATTTTTAATCATGTTTTCTTATTAGTGCGTTGAAGAATTGTTTGTTTTTTTCATTTTTATTTCAATCAAATATTTTTTTTAAATATTAGTTTTTTTTTGTTTTAGAGTGTAAGATATTTGTGAAGCTGTAGTTATAGGGCGGAAGATTTAAGGTTCGAAAGGAGAAAAGGAATTGAAAACTAAAGAATTATTAAAGAATGATTTAGAGTAGTATTACTGAATTTATTTAATTAACCTTTGTGGTAGTTAACTAGCATATCAAAAAAGAGAAAGATCAGAAACGTTTTCTCGATGATTGATTTACTTTTAAACCTAGATCTTCATTTCCATTTTAAAAGTAAAAATTTTCGAAAAACCATATTGTGAATGCCGAAAAACTTACGAAAATATTGTCGTTGTCTTGAGAATTTAAAATTTAGGTTGTACTAAACTAAGAATTATTTAATAATTCGTCAAATTCTTGAGTTTGAGAAGTATCTCATATTAATTTTTAAATTATTACATTATTTTTTATAGTCATCTCAAATCTTTTAAACTTTATTTACTGATGACGACTACATGAGTATCGTACAAAATTAAGAATTTAAAGTTTTAAGTAGCATAATATACAATTTTGGCATTATTTTAAAAAGCAGTTCAAGATTTATATATATATATATAGCTACCTACACAGACAAAAGTGAGATTAAATCAATTAAAGGGAATTTTGTGCTCTTTCTCTCCTTTTTCCCTCATGGTCCATGAAAATAAACTCATTTTCAGGACACTTTTATTGTATTCCCTGATGCTTTTATAGACCTAACCGGGGCTCTTTTAAATTAATTAAAGAAAAAATAGTCAAATTTATTCTCTGATAGCCTCTAGTAGATTTTTATTATCATATTATTTTTCTCAATAAAAATAATAATAATAACACAAGTTTTAAAAGTCTCCGAAGATGTCGTTTATGAAGAGGACATGGCGGGGCATTAAACCCTCATTTTATGAATCTTAAGTCCCACTCGAGGGTTAAAGAAGAGCGTAATCTACTGCAAATTTGACTTGGAAATAAGGGTGAAGATCAGAGGGAGGCGGAGCTGTGCCGGCGCTGCGACAGTGACCTGCCTTCACTTAATAGCATCATAGATGATGATTACGTCGTTTAACTTATTATTTTATAACATAATTAGATAATAAAAAGCTTTTAGGATGCCAATCATTCAGAGGGAGGTGGAATAAAAAGAATTTAATTCGTTATTAATTACATAATATCCTGGACGAGTGTATATAAATATGCAGGCGGTCGCTGCCTCTAACAGTCCTAATTCAGTTCCCGGTGACAATAAATGTAGAGGCCGAGAACAAGAATAGAAAAGGTGAATTCAAGTGGAACTTGGCAATATAATAGAACGGTACATTTAGAAAAGAAATACGAGGAACTTTATCTAATTAGATACAGAGAGGAAAGGACCGTTTTATAATTTGAAAGAAGGCAAAATACAATGTTTTGATTGTTAGTGATAAAAATAAGAAAATAATAGTTCTCATGTTGGAAAATAAAATAAAGTATGAAGCAAAAATGATAAATATACCAATTGTTCACTTGCCTTTACCCGGTCATTTTTCTCTATATTGCAATTATAAATTGGGGGATAAAAAGAAACTTTTTCAAGATAAAGAACCCTGAAGGAGACAATAAAAGAGTGTGTCTTCTACTGGAATATATATTATTAATTTGTGAATTCATAAATTAATTCATGTGAATCCATTGTAATAGACTAATGAAGAGGCAAAGCCCTCGAAACTATAGTCTCGTTATAAATAAATAAAATTTATAATTCAGCAGAAGACACACTCTTTTATTGTCTCCTTCAATATATAAAAATTCTGCTACTCTCGGCAAAAAAACTTTCAATTTAATAAAGAACCCTGGTTAGAGTATCGGTAAATTACTTAATTTATTAAATGGTAATTAAAATCATTCGATTGTTTGTTATTTTTTACTATTGGTAAATGGTAAGTACGGTGTTGACGCCATGTGGTAGAAATTGAAACTAACGGAATCGGGTCGCTGTCACAAATATCATTTGAATAATCAAAGAATAAATAAACATTGGTTTTTGCTTATATGCCATTTAAACACTTATCAATCAGCTGTCAGAAGACCCATTTGTGCTAGTTCAAGCTTTCACCATCACTTGGAGTATTTGCAATTTCCAGTTACCAAAAGAGACAGATTAAAATCTCAAAAAATATATTTTGGAATAATTTTGCTTTTTTAGTCGGAAGATCTGTAACTAGAAAGTCTAAAATCCAAACATTTCTCCGCATATGAAATGCAAACATTTTAGCACAAGAACGAACTTTCTTTTAGTTGGTGTTCTCAATTTATCATGGGTATCTGAATCCAGTCCCATATACAAAAAAAATATCATGGTTTAAAATAATTTTTCTTCACGACTTTTTCAAGACATTGAGGGAAAAAAGTTAAACTAGGCAAAACACATAATTAGAAGGTTTACTTTAAATTGAAAATTTTTTGCTAAGAGTAGGAGAATTTTTATAAATTGAAGGAAACAATAAAATAGTGTGTCTTCTGCTGGAATTATACATTTTTAATTTATTTATAATGTTATAAATAAATTAAAAATGTATAATTCCAGCAGAAGACATTACTATTTTAAGTGTCCGCTTCAATTTAGGTTTACTGATGAAAATTTTTGTTTGTCAGAATTATTGGTTCAATAGTCTAGTTAAAAATTAGTAAGAGGCAAAGTTTAAAGTTTAAATAAATAAATAATTTAATTGAAACGATTTTGTTTTGCCGAGAGTAGCAGAGTTGTTGATTCATAAAGTGAAATCAATAAGGTTGTCCACTGCTTGATGCAAATAAACAAATACATATACAGAAAAAAGAAAAAGTTTCTTTTCTAATGAGTAAAAAGCAACACTAGTGTGTGAAATTCATTAATTTTTTTCTTTTTTAACCATTTAAAAAATTACATTGATAAAGGGAGAAATTCTCCCGAAACTTTTGAGTTTAACACTTAAAGATTGTTATTTAACAGATTTGTATTTATTTTAATTATATAACAATCAATAAATTTTTTTCCATATCCAAGAAATGCCTGGAAGATATTTATGTGTGATCCTAGAAATTAGGCAACCTGGATCGCCAGCTTTTTCATAACTTGTTTTAATTTGCATTGCTATGGAATTTATGAGTAAATAAAAGATTATTAGCTCAGATTATTATAACACACACTATAATATATACTAGGTAATTTATTTGTTTGAGACTATAGATTCGAAGGTTTGACCGTCATCATCAGTTGCTATAGCAAGCTAGCGATATAAATAAATTTTTTTATAACTTATTAATTGAAACCATGAGAAATAACAGATAAAATATTTCTAATTGGAAATACTGATGATGGAGGTCAAACCTTCGAAACTATAATCCCTAACAAATAAATTATATATGTGTATACAATACATATTCGCTATATATACTAGTATAAATATGTTTATTTGTATCAAGCAGAGGACAACCTAAGTGATTTCTCTTTATTTAACAATTTAATTTAATGCGAAACTGATATTGATTTTATTTTATATAAGATAAAAGAATTAAGAATCTCGAAAATGTATTCTGTAATGGAAATTCGTCCCTTGTGCGAATTCTCTAGTAGTTCCAGTTTAATTATTAGAATGGAATCGCTGCTCCTGTCGTTGTTGTTGTTTATTACCCGTTGCTCACTCGGCTACTTGACTTACTTCTAATAAAAGTAGGAAGTTTTATGTGATGTTTACATGTAATCGAAATATCTCAAGTTTATTATTAAATTGGTACCGAATGGAAATCTAATAAAATTCCACCCCTCAGGTCAGGTAGCCAGACAGACACATAATCGGGTTTTATATTTTAACCCTAAAACTAGACATTAAAATAACCATAAAATTAACTTTCAACAACGTTTTCAGGTGGGCAGTAAATAAAATGGAATCGAATTTGAATAGAAAATAAATGTATTTCGTTGTGTCAATTGATTTTGCAGATCACTTACTTTGATTAATTGCTGAATCAGGAATGTTTGTTGCTCGGGCTTCCCCGAATCAATTTCAACTCTTCTTTATTTCTTTTAGAGATGTTTTTGATTGTGGATACATCACGTAAATTTCTATCAGAGATCTGGAACAAAGGAAACAAAGATTATAATTAATATTGATTTTTACTAGTAAAGAATAGAACAGTGATAAACCAAAAGCCGAATTTTCATTTCGAATTTTATTATTTTATACATATAAGAGCTCAAATTGCCGAAAGAAATAGACTTTAAATATCTAAAAAATCACAAGAGGTTTATCATCTATTAGATCCGAGATGATCAGGATTATTTTTCATTAGAGGTATGTGAGAAAGGTTGTTTATACTGCATCGCAATCGAATCTCAGTGCAATCCGGTAATTGGCTATTCTGTAAGAGTTCGATTCCGAATGGGCTAAAACAAGACATAGAATTAAAAATAATTCATTCCATCTCGGATCTAATAGATGAAAATCTCTTGTGATTTTCTTAGAATAGAAATTTCAAGACGTAGAGCAGGTTAAATCAAACTAGGAACTTGGTTTTGCTTTCTTTTATTTTAAATAATTTCCCCCCAAATAATAAAATATATAGGACGTGGGAATCTATAATACATGATGGCAATGATTAAATTTTAATGCTGAATTTTTGAGGTTTCTCATATTTTACATTTGGCAGTTCTAAATAGAACTCAAAATACTGACCATTTCTTCATTTTGGAAATATACATATTTTGGCATCAGAAGGAAGTTTTTAAGATATTTCGTTTTTTAATAATCGAGGATTCGAAATTCAGCCAAAAAGACATTTTTTCATAATTTTTTTTTGACATTTTTCAAACACATGAAATTATTTCAAGACTTGGTAGGCCGTTTGCAGTTTCGGTGAATTAATAATTTTAAATGATATCTAATTCTGATATTCATTTCGATTTAATATTTTCTTACTTAGAGTCAAACGCCCTTTCCTAGAATAATAGTAATTAAGAAATTAATCTCTTTTAGTCTGAAACAGGTCTGGACTTGTGTTTTGCATCCTGCAATACATTAGCTCTAAAGGAAGAGAGATCATTCCAACACCATCCCTTTTAGTCATTTTCCTCGATTAGATTATAATGAAAGAATCGCTCACCCTCACATATATTAAAATTATTTAGCCTAGGAATACTTTTATAACTAATTAATAATAAACTTAAATATATATATATATATATTATTCTTTATGTTTTGTATTATAAATACATACCTTAAAATTTCGAAAAATGATGTTTTCTGCATTTTTGAGCTTTTTTTTTTTTTTATAAAGATACTGATACAAGAAGAAGTTGCACCAAGAAGGTACAACCTCTGTAGTCCGTGGTGGACCCTTGTAACGTGAAGATAAGGGGAGATTTAGTGATTGGGTAGAAGTCGAAGGTATCTGTGGATGCTGGTCTTGAAAGATTGAAGGTCATAAGTTGCTGGAAAGACGGTCGGGGGAAGAGAGTTCCAGTCTCTAGATGTCATGGGGATAAATGAATTGGCGAATGCGTTTGTTCGATTAGTATCCAGTTTAAGCGCGTAGGGGTGTTGAGTTTTAGAAAATCGTGTATTCCGCGCAAATGAAGCCCTTGGTGGGATTATCGATTTAATTTCGTCAGAACAAAAGCCATGGTAGTATCTATAAAAAAGGGAAAGGGCGGAGACAGATCTACGATGGGCTAGGGAGTCGAGAGTGTCAGTTAATGTAGGATCGCCTATCAGTCTGATAGCTCGTCTCTGAATTGCGTCCAGGGTTTCAAGAGAATACTTGGAGGACCCTCTCCACAAATGCGAGCAATATTCAAGACAGGGGCGAATTTGAGCCTTGTATAATATAAGGAGTTGAGTGGGGGTGAAAAAATCGTTTGGTTCGGAAAAGAAAGCCAAGCTTACATGCTGCAGCCTTTGCTACTGAGATAATATGGTCATCTAGAAGAGTTACAAAGCTAGAAAGCCCAAAATCTAATCGGTTACGAATTGGAAATAAAATATTTTAGCACAAGAAAAAACTTTCTACGACTTTTCATTCTTCAGTTATTGTGGGTATCTGAATCCAGAAACACCTTGAGTCAGATAGGTAAACAGAAAAAAAATTACATTTTTCAACACAATGAGATTGAGTGAATTCGCCTTGGGCGTACCGAGAAATATACCGAAAGATAAATTTGAAAATGTTTATAGGGATTGATTATTTCTGTAGCCCGGCGGGCTTATATGAAAAATGTTTTTCCGAAGTCGGTTTGTCTCATTAGTAAAGCATAGTGGATAATTTTCCAAATGACTCAATGTGAATAAATGGCATAATTATTTGATCCAAATATCAAAATTTTATTTTTGAAAATTTGAAAAAAATTCCATGAGGTGGGGGAGGGGTCCGTAACTAAAATTAAAATGTAACTCATATCTGGAACAAAACCCTGGAGGCCGGGAATGTGACCCTCGCGGTAGCTTTAGACATTTCAAAAGCCTTCGATATGGTCTGGTACAAAAATCATCTTGCCAAATTGACCTCCGTCGGCCTTGCACCGAAACTCGTAAGTTGTTCGAAAGTTTTCTTTCAGACCGTAGTATTAAGGTTGTTATCGATAGAATATCATCTTCCTTCTTCCACAACTACGGTGGAGTTTCTCAGTGATCGGTTATCTCCCCTATGCTTTTTCGTATATCAACGAACTTCTAAACTTGCCCTCAATCCGGTACATTGTTACGCAGATGACAGCACCCTAGATAACGGCTCTGTATTTCATAAAAACCGTGCAGACATTGCCTCCTCAATTAATTTAGAGCTGTGAAAACTTAAAAACTGGGGATCCCAAAACTTAGTTAACTTCAATGCAGTGAAAACTCTGTGCAAGGGCGGATCCAGGGGGAGACCGCCCCCCATAGAGGCTCGTGCCTGGCAAAAAAATTTGTAAAAAAAACATTTATTTTTTTTAAAAATTTTAAAATTAAAAATAAAGTTCTATGTGTGTGTGGGGGGCGTCTCTGGACCCCCCCCCCCCCCGCTTGGACAATTCGATCGCGACCCACTTCCGAGATAAAAAGTAGATCTACATCGGGCACCTTATATACATCCCCCCATAAAAAATTCCTGGATCCGCCCTTGACTCTGTGTTGCCTTATTTCTAGGCGCGTCGATAGCAACCTCCCAGACATATCATTCGATTCAAACTCACTGGAATTCAGGGGTAAAATTTCAATGCTAGGCGTCACACTAGGGTCGGATCTTTCTTGGAATGACCATATCTCAACCTCTGCTAAAGCTGCTGGTCTCCTATTAGGTTTAGACGCTATTTTACTCCCAGTCAACTTCTTACACTGTATAAGGCTCAAATTCGTCCTTGTCTCGAATATGGCTCTCATCTGTGGAGAGGGGCCTCCAAGCATTCTCTTGTCACACTGGATGCGATTCAGAAGCGAGCAATTAAAGTAATAGGAGACCCGGCCCTAGCTAACTCACTTGACTCCCTGGCCCACCGAAGAAACGTTTCTGCCCTTTCCCTGTACTACAGATACTATCATGGTGTCTGTTCAGTGGAGCTGAAATCAATTATCTCCCCCCCCCCAAAAAAAAGCCCTCTTTAAGAGAAACACGCGGTTTTCGAACCCTCAGCACCCTTTCGCTGTCAAATTGGGTAAAAATCGAACAAGCGCTTTCGCCAACTCTTTTATTCCTATGACCTCCAGAGACTGGAACTCGCTCCCAGCCACCGTCTTCCCCGCGACTTATAACCTTCAGCTGTTAAGACCCATATCCACAGATACCTTCGACCACTATCCAGCCCATAAAAACCCTTCTTCTTCTTCTTTTCACGATGGATGGGGCAACCCAGGCCTTTAGGGGATGCACCTTTTGGTGTAACTCCTCCTCTCATCATTTTCATTAATAAAAAAAATGATGTTTTTATATATTTTTTAATAGCATTCCAAAATATCAATATTCAAATTTAAATTTAAATCGACTTTTCATTGTTTAGAATTGTTGTTATTCAATTAATAATGATCAAGAATGAAATCTGCTCTTTCACTAACTTTAATTAGAATAAACAAAACAATCTTTCTTATTTTCGTATTTTTCACTATAAATCAACTAATAAATATTAGATTTTGGACAATTTTTATAATATTTGGTAATATTTATTTATATTAATTAATGTTTTGCTTCATATTAATAGTTAAATGAGAAATATTATCAAAAGTTATTGTGAGATCAATTAACCTAGAATAAAAAAAGGTATGTATTGAAATAAATTCAATTCATTTTTATAATATTAATTAATTCTATTATTAGTATGAGTACTATTATTACTACTAATATATTTATTATTAGTACTTTTAATAATTCCATTAAATCAAAGAAATTATTAAACTTATTTTATTATAATTAGCAAAATGAATTATAAATCTGATATGCAGTTTATAAATATCATCTCTCGAACATTAATGAGGAAATTCTATAGTAATAAATCTGATAATAATATAAATAAACTTGCTATTGAGACATCTATAATGAAATTGAAATATCCATTTTTGAATGAAAAACAATTAAGAGGAAAAGTTTATGATAAGTTCAACATTCCAAATTATTTCGGACGAATTTTGTAAGTATTTTGCTAATATAAATGTTAGAAATGGGGTCGTAAATCTTCATTTTAGCTAAGGGCCTAATTGAATAGTAACATTTTCTCATATATAAATCCGGGAGTTGAGTTGTCCGAGCTGGCTAAGGCGCTGGGCCGCTTCAGCATCGTTGATGACGATGCTTAAGCGGGAGACTCGGGTTCGAGCCTGCCTAGCATATAAAAATTTCGACTGGCTAAAACTCGGCTCCCTCACTAACCCTACTAACACTTTACTAATGTGCTATCTAAATGGACTTTGTTCCCGGTGACAATAAATAAATTTAAAAAAAAAGTATTAAATCCTTCGTAACCTGCCTTTATTTAGCGGATAAAATCAAAAATAATAATTATCAGCTTAAATTGAGTTAAAAGTAAATTTTTAAATGAACTTTACTGATGTAATTTATGTCTACCAGCTGCGAAACCCGCCTTCGGTGGGCATCTTGCTGCCCAGGGGGCTCCGAGGTACCTCCTACAACGGCAAGCCACTGATAGAATATTATAAAATACCCCCCCCCTCTCTCCTTGGTACGCCACTGGTAGGGTCAAGATTGAGAACAGGCCAAAAAATTTCTAATGACCCCCCCTCCCCATAACAAAATATTTTATACAAAAATACTTGAAATGGCTTAATTATGATTAAAAATAGGTGAAAATACGTTTCACCGACTTCAAAAAGTAATTTCATGTTAATATTTCGTCGTTTAGTTGTAACTAAATAAGATAATAATTATTTTATACCTGTATTTTATTTGTTGCATTTAATTTTTTGAAGTCGGTGGAATGAGTAAATTGTAGACCTCCGAAAGTTGTTGTTGTCGGTGAGAATATTTTGAAATATTTTGAAGGATAAGAAATACAATAGGTATAAAAAAATAATTTTATTTATTGGATGCAATTGTTATTGTAATGTGTGAGCCTGAGGATTGTTGATTTGTGTGAACTGATTTTGCAATGTTTCTGTTTTTAACCGACTTCAAAAAAGGAGGAGATTCTCTATTCGACTGAATTTTTTTTTGTGTCTATGTTACCTCATATCTCCGCCAATTGTGAACCAAATTTTTTTGCTTTGTGTTCAGTCTAGCTTCCGATTGGTCCCATTTTTTTTTTTGGTATTAGACCTTTTTTGTTAGGTTTGTTTAGGCCTAACTTCTTTGTTTATGAACCGATTTCGATGATTCTTTTTTTATTGGAAAGGGGATATTTTAGGGATGGTGCCATATTAATTTGGTCAAGTTGGTTGTTTATGAACCGATTTCGATGATTCTTTTTTTATTGGAAAGGGGATATTTTAGGGATGGTGCCATATTAATTTGGTCAAGTTCTGATGATAGGATTATTATTAATAACATCACTGAAAAGAGAAAAATAAAAATAATTTTTAAGAAAAAAATAAAACCGACTTCAAAAAATTAAATGCAACAAATAAAATACACTAAAAGGTATAAAATAATTATTATCTTATTTAGTTACAACTAAACGACAAATATTAACATGAAATTACTTTTTGATGTCGGTACCAAACTAACTATAACTATAAGCGAGCATACTCTCCAAACGTACTAAGTAAGATCCGTCGAGTGCGATTCATAAAAGGTATATGTTTGGCACCGACTTCAAAAAGTAATTTCATGTTAATATTTCGTCGTTTAGTTGTAACTAAATAAGATAATAATTATTTTATACCTGTATTTTATTTGTTACATTTAATTTTTTGAAGTCGGTTTTATTTTTTTCTTAAAAATTATTTTTATTATGAGGACATGACTGGGCAACGCATTATGTATTTAAGTCGTCCTGTACCTTTGGTTATGATTACTTGCTTTTTATAGACGGAGACTGATGATGACAAGGGTTTCCTGTCGAAACATGTATCTGTTGTATGTATATGTATTAGCTTTCTAATATTTTTAATTAAAAATTTTAGATTTTAAAACATTTTTAAAAACTCTTCCGTATATATTTAATTAAGAAAAATTAATTCGAATCAACTTCCGAGATATTTTTATTTATTATGGATGATTGAACCCTATTTTTTAATTTTATATAAAAATAATAAATTTTTAGGCCTCGAACAATTCGAACGAAAACACCAAAGAAAAAGCCAGCACCAGCAAAGAAAATAGAATTGATACCAGGTGAAGTAGATAAGAAAAGAAATGAAAGATTAAATATTAAAACTCTTACTAAGACAAATTCGAAAAGAAATAGCTCTCCACAATTAAAAAGTAAAAAAATAATACAAACTAATACTACAAATACAAATTTAAATGAAATGGTATCGGTTCAAAAGCAACAAGATTCGGATATGAATAATAATAATATGAACTTAGAACACAACAAGGAAATAAATAAAAAATATTTAAATGATAATAATAATAATAATAATAAAGAAGAAAATATTTTTAATAAATCTATAAAACAAGAACCTGAAGAAAACAGCTTATTATTTTCAGAATATTCTGAAAGTTCTTATAACATTCAAAATGAGAATTATACGGATAATTTGATTTATATAAATCCATTTCAAAATTCATCCAATAGATTAGAAAAACTTAATGGTACTATAAAAAATCCAAACGAAATGTTAATTGATATACACCCAATTGGAATAGAAAAAACTACACTTCCATTTCCCTTTTCTTCAATTAAATCTCCACCAATGCTGGTCTATTCCCAAAATGAATTTCTTTCTCCTCGTCATCTTCCAAGTGAAACCGAAAATTTTCAATCTGATAATTCTTCCTGTTCAGATTTATTCGGAATTGATTGTATAAATACTTCTAATAGTGAGGTAACAATAGTTTTTTAAGAATATTAATAACAATTTGTTTAAATAAAAAGGCATAATTATTTTTAATTCTTTTGCAGTCCAAATTAAATAATAGTATTCCAGGCGATCTTTTAACTAATCTTTATGAATCGCCATGTGAAGATAATATTAGGTAAATATTCTCCATTTATTTTAATAAAATACATATTTTGCAAGACCACTTGGATAGGTAGATATTATTGGGTAGGTCCAGTGCCGGCCGGAGGCAAGTTTTAGGAATGAGCGAGACCCAATTATGACGTCCCCGGAGCTTGTAATCAAAATATCGAGAAAAAAAATGTTCTTTTATTTTTATTTACCACTGGGACTTGGTGCCTGGAGCGACCGCTCCGTTCGCCCTATATGGTAGGACCGGCCCTGGATAGTTCATTTTAAGAGAAAATGTTATATGAACAATGAACATAAGTCATATTTTAATCACTTACACCTATGGCTGGTCAAGATTTTATTCAGAAATATACCGGGTGAGTTTTTTATCTTGAGACAATCTTATAATTCGAAAACACTGCATTATATGAAAAAAAGTTTCAAATAAAAGTTTGTTTATATCGAGGGGAAACTAAACTACGCTATTGTTTGTGGACCTAGAACAAGCTTTCAAGGATATTTCAATGTCAAGATCTGTTTTTAAATGGAAACCTATATATTTCTTTACGGATCCTTAATCTTCAATAAAAAAACTAAACAACTTTTATAAGAACTATTTTTTTATCCGACCTCAAATAAAAAAAATATTAAATCAAATCTATTCAAAAAATAATAATTATTTTTAACAATTATTCAACTTAATTATCAAAAAATAATGATCAAATATTTAATTATTAAATAAATAATTTAATAATAATTAATAATCGTCGGTAGAGCAATCGGTTAAATCACCAACTTTTCTAATCCGATTAGGAGAACATCAACCTAGACTTAATCAGTTCGATCCCAGCAAGAAGCAAAGTGAATTTATTTGAAAATAATAAAAAACCGGCCCCTCGGCTCTAGAAACTGACAATCTCTGGTTCGACAAAACCTCGCGCATGCTCAGGACAAAATTTCGTAACAAGCAACCAAGATTCGTGAGAGGCAAAACAAGATTACCCCAGGTGATAACCAATCCACCCACCCTCGAGTGGCAACCGGGCATTCAGATTCTGGGGGACCCAGACCATCACGAAATCAAGGAAGAAACAATGGAAGAATAACGCCAAAAATCCATACCTGGGCACCTTTAACATCAACACACTCATCCGGCCAGGCAAATTACATTACCTGACCATGGAACTCGATAACACGTTCCGGAAAAAAGATAGAGGCGTGGTAGTTCCAACCAGAAAGAGACATCAAGCTTTGCGTGATCCCAAGGGTCCAAACGCAAAAAAAATAAATTATAATTTAATAATTTGTCGACACTCTTCTGTGACATTCCAGAGTGTATCGGAAGTCTTCTGGATGAATTCCAGTTCCAATTTCGTTATTTTGGCCTATTGTAGTTTCTTCGTAGCTTTTACACTTCCTGTTTTTTTAACAGATTTACAACTCGATAAAATGAAGCTTGTGGGGGTGTATTCGTATCAAGAAAACGCTCGGCATTCATTTCAATGGCAGCCCTATAACACTTCTTCCACATTCACCCCATAAATTAAGACGATTTTAATTCTTTCTTCAGCAAAAAAATGCTACATTTTTATTATGGTAATACAATATAACTATCTACTGGATTGACACGATAAATAAACTTTTTTAAACTCAAAAATTTTAAGTAGTTCTATTAAGAAGAAAATAATCTCTTAAATCTGAGTATAACGAAGTTTTACTATCATTATAAAGATTTATTTTCATTGTTGTGACTTATCGATTTAATAATTATTTATTTAATAATTAATTATTTAATCATTATTATTTGATAATTAAGTTAAATAATTGTTAAAAATAATTATTAAGATTTTTCTTTTGAGATCTAATTGATTAATGTATTTTGTTCATTTGATGTCGTATAAAAAATAGTTCTTATGAAAGTTATTCAGTTTGTTTTGTAGAATAAGTAGACGTGTAGAAAAATATAGGGTTCCATTTAAAAAACAAAACTTGACATTGAAATACCCTTGAAAGCTTGTTCTACGTCGACAAACAATTAGTTTAGTTCCCCTTGATATAAACAAACTTTTATTTGAAACTTTGTTCCATATAATGCACTGTTTCTGAATTATAAGACTGTCTCAAGATCAAAAACTCACCCGGAATACATAGATTTAATATCGATTTAACAAGAAAAACAACACTTAGGTAATTAATATTAATTGTTATTTGAAAACAGAATATAATATGTTTGGGGTCACTTATTGTACCTAGTTAACAATGTTGAAATAAATACTCGCGATCAGTTGTCACTATCACTCAAATTTGCAATAACAATATGATTGACCCAATGACTAGCATAAATTTCAAGGAGCAAATTTTGAGTAGATTTTTTGAGTATTAATATTCTTGTCAATTATATTAATAATGTGTTGTTTTCAGTGTTAGATATCAAATGTAGGTACATACTAGTATTTTTAAATAATATTTTGACCAGCTGTAATCAGTAGCAGAACAATAAATTTATTCCAGAAAGATATTCTTTAATCTTTGATTAAAAATGAATTTTTATTTTCAAAATTTCGGAGGAGCTAAGAGACTTACTTTTCATTAAACGTTTGAAAATAATAAGTTAATTATTCTCAAACGCCTCCAAATCGATAACAAACCCAGGGGTTGAAAATAATTTTTCTCTTTGCCCCGGGGCGCAATCACAACGATGAGGCCTTGTCGAAAGACAATGATTAATTAAATTAAATTAGGGAACGAAGAAAATATTTTAATATTATAGACAAAAGGATGAGCCGGGATTCGAACCCGAGAGGATAATAGCTAAGGTTCTTATAAAGGCGTCGCAGCGCACTTGTGAAGAAGATCCCGGGTTCGAATCCCGGCTGATCCTTTGTCTATAATATAAAAATCTTTTCTTCGTTCCCTAATTTAATTTAAATAATAAGTTAACTTTACTATAAGTAATATGATCACTGATCATAAATAAAAAACCAGAAAAATATCAAATTTTAATTAATTTTATTTAACTATCTGTTTTTACTTTGTTTTGTTTTAGCTTAATTGATTATTCATAAAGGAGAAGAGAAATCTTAAAATAAAATTTTTAATTCATTTCAAAATTGTTTATTTAATTATCCACAATATCTATTAAAATGTTGATGAGAATCATATATATTTCTTTTGATATGAAAATTAAATAAATACTACTTAAGTTTTCATTTTTTAATAAAGAATAATATTTTTCGAAACGATTAAATATATGTTAGTAAATTTTCGAAATATTTTTTGTATTGAAATTATTATAAAAATAAAAATGTTTTTCATTTGTGTTATATTATATTGTTTATCTGTGCCTACAACAAGATCAGCCTATAAAATAGTTGTAATATAAGCTTATTTTCATGGTTTAGACATTTTCGGGTTCTTATTCTATACGCCAAAGGTAAAAATATAATTCAGCATAAAATATAAAATCTCACGAGGTTTTTTAAATGTTTTTGTTGGAAGTTTATTTTTAGATAGATTCTGTAATTAAAAAAATAACTAAAATAAATCTCTACATATATGTATATTGTATATATAATAAATAGTACCTGGCCACCAAGCGATCCTCGGTAACTTTTTGCTTCTAGTTAAAAGCTATATATACAGTATAGTACACGCCACCTGGACCTCCCCGAGAAAATTATGTCTGTACTGCTAGTCATCTACCCTCAAGGGGTTTCATTCTATGAATTTCTCGAGGAAATAGAGGGTCTCGATGAGCATTTATACTAATAATTATATTTTTAGAAAAACTATCATAAGTAAAAAGAGCTTGGGAAATAATGTTCTATAAGTAAATTGAAAATATTTTTCGAAAAAGACTTATTAAATATTTATAATATTCAAAAATTAAATTGCCATTTTTAAATTAACTCTGACGATGAATCTATGGACCAAACAAGAAAAGGACGTTTTTTTAATTGTTTTTATTGTTTGCTTGAAACGATCGTTATTTTCTATATATTTTCAAATGGGAGAAATAGGTCTAAGTAAACCTCTGACGTCACGTCTTTGTTTCTTGTAAATTCGGTAATAAACTATCGATTAATATTACATTTTTTTAAATTTGAATTTTTTGTGACTATGCCTCTTTAATAAGCCAATAATCCGTAGTGTTTTAGGTCAATGACGCGACGACACAAATCGCCACATCGTTAACGCTTAACTTCCAAATATATTGAAACGAGTGTTTTCAACAACCGTTATTATGCTAAATATTAAAAAATAAATAAAATCTTATATTTGGACAAGTAAATTTTATTTTTCTCTCAACTAATAAAAAATAAACTTTTTGATGAAATGCTTATTAGAAATAATAATAATATAATTTTTTTATGCATTTTCGTGTCTTTTTTTACTACCAGTTATAAGAAATGACTCCAAGTATTGTGTTATCCTATTTTGAAGTATATATGCCATCTGGTTAGACACAAAGCTCGGTTTTTCCAAATTGAAAATATAAACAAAATCCCGGGAGATAATCCAAACACATGAAGCGCGCGCGCAACTCACAACGCAATGATAATAAAGATGCATTATGGCCCTGAAACGAAGGGAGCCATCTCTTCAATCCTTATTTGCCTTTGGTTTCTCTAAATCCTATGGGAAATCCTATATATTCCTTTGCTCTATCTCACTCTATCATTCTTCTTAGTTTATATTTTAGCCATGGATTTAAGAATTTCATACTTTTTTTAATAATGCATTTCTAGAAATATATTTTGAATGAAAGACATTCTTTGAGAATTATTATTATTATTATTATTTTAATACATACTCAGTGTTGCCTTATTTCTAGGCGCGTCGTCAGAAACCTCCCAAACATATCATTCGACTCAAACTCACTAGAATTCAGGGAAAAATTTCACTGCTAGGCGTAACTCTAGGGTCTGACCTTTCATGGAATGACCATATCTCAACCACTGCTAAAGCTGCAGCGCGCAAGCTTGGTCTCCTATTTAGGTCTAGACGCTGTTATACTCCCAGTCAACTTCTTCTACTGTATAAGGCTAAAATTCGTCCCTGTTTCGAATATGGCTCTCATCTGTGGAGGGGTGCATCCAAGCATTCTCTTGCTACACTGGATGCAATTCAGAAGCGAGCAATTAAACTAATAGGAGACACGGCTCTAACCAACTCACTCGACTCCCTGGCTCACCGAAGAACCGTTTCTGCCCTTTCCCTGTACTACAGATACTATCACGGTGTCTGTTCAGTCGACCTGAAATCAATTACCCCCCCCCCCCTAATGCCCTCTTTAGGAGAAACACGCGGTTTTCAAACGCTCAGCACCCCTTCGCTGTCAAATTAGATAAAAGTCGAACAAACGCTTTCGCCAACTCTTTTATCCCTATGACCTCCAGAGACTGGAACTCGCTCCCTGGCACCATATTTCCCGCGACTTATAACCTTCAGCTATTTAAGACCCGTATCCACAGATACCTTCGACCCCCGCCCACACATAAAATTCTTTCTTCTTCTTTTCACGATGGAGGGGCCAACCCAGGCCTTTAGGGGTTGCACCTTTTGGTGTAACTCCTTCTCACATCATTTTCATAAAAAAAAACAAAAAAAAATCATAGGAAATCGCTTCTTTTTGAAACACATTCACAAATTAATAATTGTCTTTCATGCAAAACAATGATTCAATAAAAGAAATCAATGAGACTGGCTCATGCTTGATGCAAAAAACATACATATACTTACCTATATATATATATAAATCTCCAAAATATAATTTAAAAAATTTTTAATTTTTACTTTTTTTTTAAATTTTTATTTCCTCTTTTTTAAATACCACTATAACCCGTCAAAAAACTCCTCTGTTTAATATGTTTTACTATAAACCAACACCGCTTTCCTAAATGATTATAGACTCAACCAACATCACTAAATTCTAGTTGCCACAAAGGTATTCAGTGAAACTCATTTTAACTAGTAAGAACTCCGTTTTTAGTAAAAAACGGGTTTTTACTCCAACATGGGTAGGTATATAACAAATATAATACATATATATATATATATATATATATATATATATATATATATATAATTTATTTGTTACAGACTATAATTTCGAAGATTTGACCTTCATCATCAGTCTTTTAATTAGAAATTTTTTTATTTTTATTTCACATGGGTTCAATTTCCCGATTGCATATATAAATTGTGGCTAGTTTGCTATAACAACAAAACGAATTTATCTATATCCAATTTAACAAGTATGTCTTAATTTTATTAATAACAAATAAAACTAGACTGTGTGAACAATTATAGGGTTGTCAGTACGTCTTGGAAAAGGGAGGACAGAACTAGCCCCGAGCGTGTCAAGCTCGTTTCTAAGCTAAAATTGTCTTAGAGTTCCGGTCATTATATATATATCATGATAAATAAATATTTTGTGAGTTAAATGATCAGAGTTATAACATAATATCATGGATTTTTTGGGCGTTTTCTGGTGTCAGACCTCTTTTCGGCGTCCAGTCGTTCAGCATCACTTGTACTTGTTCGGCCGCAATGAAAGTCAGAAAACCACTTTTGAATCATCTTTATCGACGGTGCAGAGTCCGGATAATACTTATCTAGCTTGGCTTTGGTCTCGGTTATCGTTTTCTTGGATAAATAATAGTGTTTATCAGAACAAGAAACTCAGATTTTTTCATTTTTAAAATAACACGGAAGTTGGTTGCTTCTCACTGCTGTAACTTGTAAATACGAAAACATAAATGGCTGAAATTTTGACAGACTTCTAATGAAGAATGAAGTTAGTTATGAATGATTCACATTGGTACATACTAGCCCCATATCATAGGATTATTCCAGACTTTTTGATCTGCCTGGTATATATATCGAAACTATATATCTGTATATATATTATTTATTTGTTTGAGACTATAGTTTCGAAGGATTGGCCCTCATCATCAGTCTTTTTAATTATAAATATTTTTTTTCATGGAATCAGTAATTTTAATTTTAATTCTACCTGGCTCACAAGCTAAGAAAGAAGGAAAAAATTTCGCGATACTGATCCCATGAAAAATAATATTTATAGCTAAAAAGACTTATGATGAGGGCCAAGCCTTCGAAACTATAGTCTAAATATATAGTCTTCAAATTTTAATTCTGCCTGGCTCACAAGCTGAGAAAGAAGGAAAAATTTTCAATATCCACGCGATACTGATCCCATGAAAAATAATATTTATAACTAAAAAGACTTATGATGAGGACCAAGCCTTCGAAACTATAGTCTCAAACAAATAAATAATATATGTACAGATATATATCTCTCTTTTATGGTGTATCTTTTCCCTCCTGCTGGCTCTCTCACCTTCCTCTCAACTTCCTTTCGCTGGAGCTTTCTTTCTTTCTTTTTCGCACACACTTGTTTTTATTTTTCTCCTCTTTGTTTTATGTTAATTACTATTTTATTTTACTGCTCATATGAGGCAAACTGCCTCAGAGCATTGTGTAAAGTTAAATTGTAAGAATTATGAATGAATAAATAAATAAATAAAAATATATAATTTCGATATATGTGTGTATGTTTATTTGCATCAAGCAGAGGAAAACCTCTTTGTTTCTCTTTGTAAATAAATAAATGGTTACAACTTGTGAATCTATTTATGTTTAAATTCTAAATCTTTCATCAACAAATTTTTACGATGAAGCTGTTAAGATTTTTGACTCTTTAGTGACTAATTATATAATATATCAGACGTGTATGCCTTGAAGGTACCATCGGCCCGGATAACTTTTTTGACACTTTGGAATTCGATGACATCGAGAACGCTAGCCACTCTGTGATATGTAAATAAAATTATATATAAGATTATGATATAATAGACAAATGTTGAAAGTAGCAGAGTTAAGATTTCTATAGAAAATCGAGAGGTGGTCAACTATTAAATCCGAGGTATTATGGTAATTTTTATAATATCAGAAAAGTTGAATTCAGTTCCTCGAGAACTAAACCCTATTGTCAAAAATGCTGTCCGGCCACTTGGCTCCAAGATATAACCAATCTGACATGAAGAACGAGTAAACTTTTTACTCAAAGATTTAATCTTTATCGTTAAAAAATTTCACTGTTACTTTTTTAACGATGAAGATTAAGTGTTTGATTGAAAAGATTTTGTTTTGACGAGAGTAGCAGAGATGTTGGTTCATAAAGAGAAATCAATGATCTGGTCCTCTGATTGCAAATAAACATATATCTACAAATCTACATATTTTGATATTTCAATTATGTACTCTTTGTATTTATTCGGTTAATCATGTTAAATTTATTTTATTTTACCATACAGGGTATCGTCAAGTATTGTAATCATGCATAAAAAAGTGTTTTTTTTTTTTATTTTTTTTTCGAAATATCTCAAAAAATGTTAAAAGTATTTTGATTAAAAAAATTGGGCGAAACCGTGTAATTTTGGTCTACAAAGAAGCTCTAATAAGTGAACATCGACAAAATTATATTTTTTGAGATAATAACTGTTTTGTCAAAATGTCTGTTAGTCTGTTATTCTGTGCGTTACCTAATTTTTGTGGACGAGCTAGCACAAAAACTAGATTGAATATCGAAACCAAATTTCACACGTGGTTTTGGTGCATTAAGATTAAGGGCTGATTAGATTTTAGTGCATATCGACCCAAAATTAAGGGGGGGAGGGGGGTTTAAATTTAAAATTATAATATTTTCAAACTAAAAAAAGTAAGAAAAATGAAATATACTTACTATTAATATAAAATGACCCTATAATAATGAACATGTTTTTTTTTCTGCGGCCAAAATTAGGAGAGGGGGTCAAAAAATAATTGAGCAAACTCAACCAAGTTTTGTATACATGATCAGTGGGCCAAGAACACTAAAAATTCAAAAACAAACCGCTCAAAATGGGGGGGGGGGGTCAAAAAATGAAAATATTAGGTCATTCAATAAGTCCGTAGGATGACAGATAGATGGCGTTACTATAATTTTTCCAATATGATTTTTATTTAGTACTAACCTTCAAACGAGAAGTGTATAAATTTGACAACAATCTGAATATTGATTGGTGATTTATAGCATTTTGTGTGAAGCAACTTTTGTTATTGAAAAAAAAGTGAATTTCGAGTTTTAATAAAGCATTGCTTTTTGATGAAAAAAAATACAGTGGAAACCAAACAATGGCTTGATAAACATTATATCCGAACTCTGCTCCATCGAGACAAATGGTAGAGAAGTGAATTGCTGAATTTAAACGTGGTCGTACCAGCACAAATGATGCAGAGGGCAGAGAACGCCCAAAAGAGGCAGAAAAAATGAAAAAAATTCACAAATTGGTTATGAACGATCGCAAATTGAAGGTGCACGAGCTAGCTGACATTGTAACGATTTCAGATGGTAGTGTTTTTACCATTTTACACGAACATTTGAGTTTGCGAAAGCTCTGTGCAAATTGGGTGCCGCGTGAGCTCACAGTCGACCAAAAACAACAACGAATCGATGCTTCAGAGGACTATTTGGCGCTGTTAAACCGCAATAAAATGGAATTCTATCGTCGAACTGTGACAATGGATGAGACATGGCTTCACTATTACACACCAGAATCCAAAAGAAGTCCAATGATGAAGTAATCGCTGAAACTGAGGCCTATTTTGACGAGAAAGAGAAATCGTGCTATAAAAGTGGTATCGAAAAGTTGGAAAATCGCCATACTCGTTGTATCGCCCTCGAAGGCAACTATGTTGAATAATAAAATCGAGTTTTGTCAAAAAAAAATTTTTTTCTTACTTATCCTACGGACTTATTAAATGACCTGTTATAGGCGCTTGGACCAAACTCAACCAAATTTTGCCTACATAATAAGTGGGGTACCAGAAGACTAAAAATGCAAAAACTAACCGCCCAAAATGAGCGATGGGGGGGTCAAAAAATGAAAATCTAGGCCCTTGTACAAAACTCAACCAGAAGTGTATGGTAAAGTCAAGTGAATGGCCATATCAGAACATGTCAATTTATTTTAAATAGGTATTAAAAAGCTTGATAAAATTTATTTTATTTATTTATTATTTTGATAGTTGATATGAACTTTTTGTCTTAATTAGGTTAATATAGTCAAATACATATAGATAGTATATATATTTTTGTAAATATCAAAAAGGTTAATAAAATATTAAAATTAAGCATAAATTTCACATGTCGGGATTTTGGCTGTCGAGGTTTTAACTTTTTGGGATTTTGGGCGCTACCCCTACATATGTACATATACCAAATATAAACATGTATTATATATAACTTTTAAGGAGTTCGGTGTTGGTTCTAGGTGAAACATTTTAATATAATAATAAAACTTGAGTAAGATACGAGGTAGGTTTCACAAAAAAAAAAAAAAAAAAATGTATTATATATATCTAATTTATTTGTTTGAGAATTTAGTTTCGAAAGTTTGACCTTCGTTATCATTCTTGTTAATTAGAAGTATTTTATCTATTATTTCTCATTGGTTATTCATTAAAGGTTTGAGTAAAAAGTTTTGAATTGTATGTAGGATTGGTTATTCTTCAGAGTGAAAGTCAAGTATCCGGACTGCATTTTTGGGTCTCAGATTTAATTCCCGAAGGAGTGAATACAACCCTTCTGATGAAATAATTATTATGCATAACATCAATGATTTAGAAGTCGACCTCTCTTGATTTTCTATAGATCAGATTATGATGAAAAAATACAAATCTTTATAAAACAATCTTGGAACGTTTATTATGAAACTTGACGTTTCAGGAGAAATTGTCTCTTTGTCAATAGAAATGTTTTTAAAAATTGAAAAAAGAAAAAAAGTTGTTGGGCTAATGTTTCGAAAATAACCCTAAGAAATTAATTATTTTGATAACATGCAATTGTACAAATTGTCCTAGTGAACAGATTACTTTTAATTCAAATAAAAAATATAAATTTTTATAGATTTTTTGAAAAACATTCCAACTATTTTCAAAAAGAAGATTCTCAAATCTTTAGTTTTATATTTAAATAAGAGGAATTGTATGAAAAACTTTTTTTAATTTTAAGCTAAATTTTTTAATTTCAGCT
This sequence comes from Forficula auricularia, assembly GCA_024734495.1. Taxonomy (NCBI): domain Eukaryota; kingdom Metazoa; phylum Arthropoda; class Insecta; order Dermaptera; family Forficulidae; genus Forficula; species Forficula auricularia. Next base: position 2,518,308 of record JALMQS010000092.1, on the reverse strand, counting down.
ATATAATAATGAAGTAAAGAATTTTCGTGCTTATATCTTATATTACGTTTCAGAGAGAGGTTTTTTCGTCTCGAGGGTGTGAGCTGACTGCCCGGAAAGCATTTTAGTTCTTAGGTTCGACTCCTGGGGGGGTGAATCCCCTCTGATGTCGCAATTTGTTAATATTTCTACTAAAATCTTAGAATCTGTCGTAAAAATTAAATTCTTTCTCTTTTAAAATTGATTTGTTAATCTGAACCCGAGCTAATTTTTTGAAAAACATTGCAACTATTTTCAAAAAGAAGATGCTCAAATCATTACTTTGATATAAATATCTATTTATGAAAAATTATTTTTCTCTAAAAAAAACATCCAGTTTCAAAATAAACCTTCCAAGATTGTTTTATAAAGATTTGTATTTTTTCATTATATTAAAAACAATTAATAATTAATTTTTCCGATCAGATTATGTTGAAATTATTCATTGATTGTTAAGCAACTATTTTGATAAATTTCCATTGATAAAGGGAAAATATCTTCCGAAGGTTTTGGAATTCTAATAAACTTTTTAAGATTGTATTTATAAAATGATCTCAGAATATGCAGAGAAATATCTCGTTGATTTTTATTTTAGAAATTTTATGATCGGTTTATGTTTTCTAAACCATTAATTTGATTCAAATAAATCTTTTCAAAGATGTAGTTTTCACAAGCCCGTGTGAAATAATTTCCAATAAATATGTCTATACTATTAAGTATAAGTAGGTAGTTAGGTGAGAATGCGATAAGGAAATAGTTGTAGAGAATGGATGAATATATAAATGGGAGAGTAGAGTCGAGGGCACCGGAAAGTGGACTGGATAAGCAGAGAAGAAGAAAGGTCATGGGAATAGCAGCAACTGGAGCAATTCCCGTTGGAATCCAAGTCGGGTGAGAAACCAATTGGGGAGTTCAAACAGTGTTTGTTTTTTTATCAATCCGATACCATAATGATTTTAAACAATTGATGGATATATGTTGGAATAAAAGTGACTCAATTAAATTATATATATCAAAAACTTTCTTTTTAACCAACTTTGAAAAAAGGAGGAGGTTATCAATTCAACGGAATGTCTTTTTTGTTTTGTTTTGTGTTTGAACATTTATTTCTCTTTACCATGTGGACCGATTTCGATAATTTTTTTTGCATTGGGTTCGGTCTAGTTCTCAATTGGTCCCGTTTAAATTTCATTGATATTGGACCTTTTTTGTTATGTATGTTCACGTATAACTTCTTTGTTTATGAACCGATTTTGATGATTCTTTTTTATTGGAAAGGGTATACCTTGGTGGTCCACCAACAGTAATTTGGTCAAGGTCTGATGATATGATCAATGACAAAATAACGGAAATCTCCAATTCTTCTGTGGAAATAATCTAAATTATATTAAATAAAAACGTTCATTTAAAACCCGCTAACTTTTCGAGATAATTTCTCTATTTATGAATTGAATTTTATTATCAATTTTTGATGGAGAATATGGATTGAGATATTGATCCCAATAATATGGAATTGGTATAATTATCGGAAAAGAGGTTTTTTATTTAATTAGTTTTTTCCTCTTATTAAAAACAAGGACTAAAAAGATGATCAAGGACAGTCGATGGTGGAGAAGTAATCTCCGGAGTCGAAGCTAAAATACAATGTTTACATTGATTCAAGTAAAATAATTGGTTTAATAAAATTTATAAAAAAAAAAAAAATATATCAATTTCTGATGAGAATAGGAACGGAGAATGAATATGGAATTGGAATAATTATCGGAAAAGAGGTTTTTTCTTTAATTAGTTTTTTCTTCTTATTAAAAACAAGGACTAAATGATGATCAAGGACAGTATGCATAAATTCATGTAAAATAATTGGTTTAATATCAATTTCTGATGATTATTGAATTGATTGAGAAATCGGAAAAGAGGTTTTTTTATTTAATTAGTTTTTTTCCTCTTATTAAAAACAAGGACTAAAAAGATGTTGGCAAGCTCAAGAAGATCAAGGACAGTCGATGATGGGGAAATAATCTCCGAAGTCGAAGCTCAAATACAATGTATATATTAATTCATGTAAAAAAAAATATCAATTTCTGATTCGTTCGCTTGAATCTTTCTCTTAAGAGATTATCATAAGTAGCTATTCTTAACATCACTAAAAAGAGAAAAACAAAAATAATTTAAAAAAAACGACTTCAAAAAAAATTAAATGCAACAACTAAAATATAAGAACTCAAAAATAAAAAAAAATGCACTAAAAGGTATAAAAAATTATCTAATTTAGTTACAACTAAAAGATGAAATTGTTACATGAAATCACTTTTTGAAGTCGATGCCAAACAAACTACATAAGCGAGCTTACGCGATGTTGTCTGTTTGGTACCGACTTCAACAAGTGATTTCATGTAACAATTTCATCGTTTAGTTGTAAGTAAATTAGATAATTATGTTATACCTTTTAGTGCATTTTATTTTATTTTTGAGTTCTTATTATTTTAGTTGTTACATTTAATTTTTTTGAAGTCGGTATTTTTCTAATTTACACAGCTGATTTCAATTTCTTTATCAATATTAAATTCAAAATACCGAGAGTTGACTAAGTAAACTTATGATATAATGGTGAAAAGTATTGTAATATTGTTGTTATCACTGAAAAGAGAGACAAATGGGAGACGAGTTATACTCACTAATCAATAACTATTCAATACCCTGAAGAAGGAGAGAAAAGGTCTCCGAAACGTTGGAATTTGAATAAAAAATTTAAATAATTTGGACTGCCTTTCATTATAACCTACTTATAAAAATTTAGGCCATTTGAGCAAACTCAACCATATTTTGTATACATAATCAGTGGGCCCCCAGGACATCAAAAATGCAAAAACAAACCACCCAAAATGGTCAAAAAATTAAAATCTAGGCCCTTTTACTAAACTCAACCAGAAGTGTATGGTTAAGTCAAGTGGATGGCCACATCAGAACGTGTAAATTTATTTTTTATCTAATTAGTTTGAGCCGTTTTGAGGCATTTCGAAAACCGAAGCAAAAAAACACTTTTTTCATGCAGTTAGTTTGGTGAAGTAAAAAAAAAGTTTTTTCGTCCTTTGTTCCACTTGTCCGTTGTTCCTCTTTTTTTTCATTCAATCTTTTCTAATAGTGATATCAATGAGTTATTGTGAATGAATGGAAATGTTTTTTGTTTTTTTTTTCTTCTTCTTCTCAATCTTTATACTGTTGCAGTGAGTAGTGAGTGTGCGTCCCCCCCCCCCCCTTTTACCTCTTCAGTTCTTGAGCTCTTCATGCACGCTCCATCTCTTTACTGCTTTCCTATTACCCAGTTCGTGTCTCAGTTAACACACATTTCCTCTTCGGCGTCCCACCGACATCGTTGGTCTCCCACAAACCATCTTCACACTCGCTTACGACTAAATTAAAAACTTACTCTCGAATAATAATTTTCATTTAATAGCTGAACTTCACATGAAAAAACATGATTGATTAAGAATTCATTATTGAAAAAAAAAATGAATAATAATAGTAATAATAAGTTAGGTTTTACATACTATGCATTTCAATTTCAATAATCCCGTTATCTATATTTATATTAAGAAGTGACCTGGTCCTTTATATAACTCAGAGACGGGATAAGCTGAAGGAACTCAGATTTTGCATAGTCAACTATGTTGAAAAAAAAAAATAATAATAAGCCGAACAATTTTGAGAAAAACTTGCATACCGAGGGTTCCGTAACCTCATATCTTTCAAAATACTTAAGATTCGTTCTTATAATTAGTCGTTAATAAGGAAAGAATGAGGAAGATTGTGGAATTTTTCATAATTTTAAGTTAAGCCACCTCTTATCGCCGACACGTAGAACCTGAAAGTGAGCCTTTTAGGACCCTCTTACATAGCTATTTTAAAGTGGGAAAATTAAAAAATACCTGATGTGGCCATCTCATGACATTATTATACCTACACCTCCTAGGTGTCCTTAAGGGAGTTCGGGACAGCTTATAACTATCTGGTTGGTCTTCGAAAAAATATTTTGTATTTCTACAGAGTGACAACTTCTGCCTACTAAATTTGTTAATATTGAGGTTAATTTCGAATAAAAATCTTTAATTTGATAATATTAATAAAAAGAATATTGAGATAATTTTTTTCTCTTTATTAAAACTTTTATTTAACACAAAAACGATTTCAAGAAATAGAGTTTGAATTCTACACTAGTGCTTTTGTTAAATTCTGTTGGGTGCAAATACCTTTTTATTTTTACATTTATGAATGACTAATTAACTAGACTGTCAAATCTATTGAAAAACGTTTCATTCGATTCATTAAAGTTTAATTATTGATCTGTATAAATTTGTTGAAAATGGTATAATTTGTATAGAAGTTATAGCCCTTTTAAAAGCTCGGTCCATTCTTCCTAGGATAAAAGGACAATTTTTCAATAATTTATTTCAGACGTATCAACTTCAAATTTCGGGAATGAATATTTAATACATCAATGATTCGAAGGTAAAAATTTGAGAATTTTCTCATAAAAATGATAAACAGTCCCGAACCCCCAATAATAACTGTGCAAATTTCATTCAAATCGGACAAGAGGATCAATTTTTTAAAAACACTTACCCCTGCTAAATTTTTGGTCCGATTTCAAATACAATTTAATCCTGTTTTATTCTCAATATAAAAAAATATCTAAATAGAAAATTTCGTTTTAATACCTAGAATGCATATAAAATTTGATAACACGTTCATGTTGCAGTTAGAAATGGATTTTAAATTTCTAAATAAATCACTAGTTATATTTAGTTATGTTGTGTTATTTGTTGTTGTGATTAATAAATAGTTATAAATAATTAATTTCAGTTTTTGGGTTTTCGTCACCGAAAGCTAAAATTTGGAACAAGTTGTAAATGATTCATACAAACTTTTGGTCAAATTTCTACACGTTATCAAATTTGTTTGTTTTTTTTTAAATATTTTTAACCAGTAAATTAAAGAAAACAAAATTTTATTATTTATTTATTTATCGCTTATTTTCTCTTTTATTTTATTTATTTATTTATTTTTTTGATATTAAAAATTTTAATTATGTGATGTTTATAAAAAATTTCAATCTTCCAAATCTGAAATATCCTATTTAAATTTTTACCTTATTAGGCAAGGAATTAATTCCTATAGCGCCAGCCAGATCTTTTGTCAATGTTGTTGCATTTTTCTGTAAATTGCGTTGCAATGATTTGTTTGATAAAGCCAAAGAATGCCAGCGCTTTTTACGAAGCCAATCTTGAAACGCGTCTCTCCATTTGATTTCCATTAAAAACAACTAAATTTTATATAAATCTCCATATAATAAAATGGGCGCGTTATATTTTCTTCATTTTATGATCCTTGATGGTAATTAAAAGTCTCATGAGGATGGCTTTAACACGTGGGGCACCAAAAAATCTTTAATTATCGTCTCGATGAAGTTGGCCATTCAATTTAATAAACCCCTAAATCCCTAATAACAATTTAATGAAGAGCGTTTGAATTCCATTAAGAAGAAAAAAAACCATGAAAAAAGATTATTTTTATTTTTGTTTGAAGAGCTTTAAGTATTCAAATTAGGTATATTGGGAAAATAATATAAAGTTTTGGAAATTTTATTACAGCAGTCTCTTTAAGTTACAGCGAGATAGCTATAGTTATTTAAGTATAAGAGCAGTTTTTACGCTCGAGATTAAAGATAGAGTGTGAGTAGAGTTTAGTCAATGATTTCACTATTAGTTTAATCCACGAATTCCTTAAGATTTGTAGTATTAATTAAATTCTATGACTTATTAAAAAAATAATGAGAGATCGACTTCTACTAAATTCGAGCTGTTTTAGATAATGTCTATTATAGTACATGTCAGAAGTGTTGTATTTATTAAAAATTATACATTAGTTATCGTAGAAGAAGACAAAATTTCGCAATTTTTTAGATATTTTAAGTTTGCTAGCAGCAGCACTCAAGAATGGAAAATAAATTTTACATACTTTTGATCAGCTGAATGTGACATGGAATGACTGTTTCAATAAGAAAAAAAATATGAATTTTTTTTATCAATCAACGAATTTAAATTATATGAAGAATCAATTAGGTTCTCTGCTTGATACGAATAAACATATGCATAGATATAACGATTATAATATACGAGCCCCGTCCCATCTCAATTGGCCCACCAATATTTTTCTTTTTAAATAAAATTATGCTAATTCATGGTAATTTTAATTTAAATATTTATTTTTATTATCATTTGGAACAACATTTTAAACAATTTAAAACATTTTATTGTAACATTTAACTTAAAATTAAGATGGGACGGGGCTCGTATATCAATCGCGTGCGGTCCATGACACATCACTAAAATTTCAAACATTTAGAGTATTTTCATAAATATATTAAGGTCGACTTTAAAATTTCTGGAGGATCTTTAAATTTTCACATTATCATCCGATATTTCAAATATTTCTATAAAAAATATTTTTTGTTTTGAAAAGTATATTGGTTCTCGAAATGAAATAAAATTGTTGCATAGTTCCAAGGGCTATTTAAATGAATGATTTTCCGAAAAGGGTGCCAATAGAAGTTTGATGTCCCTACCTGATAGATATATCTTCCAATTCAATAATGTCAAAAACAAGTCCAGACAAGTTTTAGTCGAATTAAAATTGTTCTCGCTGAGAAACTATTAAAATAGAAATAATACAAAAAAAGGAATAAATAAAGATGATTCGAGAATCTTTGGAGTAATCCATTTCTAAGAACTTTCAATTTATAATATAAGATCGGAAATAATAAGTGCTATAGACAAGTCAAGCTTGCTTAGGTATAGCAAAAGAATTTAGGAGGAATTTAAGATTTTCTTATAGGACAGGCTGATTCATTGTGGAATAGGGTCAATTTTCATCTCATGGACTGTGAGTTTTAATTTCCTACCCTCACTTACACAAAGCAGTATCCGTTTGGGGCGAAGGTCCCAAAATATATTTTTTAAAAATATAAAGTCAAATTTTAAAAATAACGAAAATAATGCCCTAATCGATGAAATTCGCAAAAAAAAGAAGATTAAAATACATTTTTCAAAAAACGGAGGGTACGTTTTTGGACAGCATCCCTTGTTTGAAAAGTCACCAACCGCCACTGATATATATATATATATATATATATATATATATATATATATATAGATAATTAATTTGTTAATGAGTAGCCAGTTTACTAAAACAACAAAAATAATTCATCTATGTACATTCAACCAATGAGAAATAAAATATTTATAATTAAAAAGACTGATAATGAAGATCAATCCTTCGAAACTATAATCTCCAACAAATACTGTAAATTATATATACTCTATATTTTTATTCTTTATATATTATATATGTATATTGTATATGTTTATTTGAATCAAGCAGAGGATAAGATTTCTCTTTATGAATCAACAACAGTGTTACTCTCGGCAAACAATTAAATATAAAGTAATATGTATTTAAATCATATTTGGAAATCAATATAGGTTTTGGTGACTTACACAGAGAGAAGAAAAACTATTTTACAGCACACTTGTATAGAAAAATCTTTCACAAAGTGACTAAAAAGTTTTTTTTATTGAAATCTTTTACGAAGAAATATTAAAAAAGTTTTTTACTTTTTAAATTGAATCTAATCAATGTTTCATTTATTCAATTAAATCATTTACGATACTAGGTATTTAATCATTTCATTTATGGATTTTGTATATTGCTAACTAATTTATTGTCTGATTCATGACGCGATAGAGGACATAAAACAGTTGGATGTTGCATTGGGACTTCAACAACAACAACAACAACAACGTCGTCTTTTCAAAAGAGAAAGAATTCCTTTTTCTCAATGGTTTCAATTAATTGGATTCCAAGAGATGAATTTATTAACAAAAAAAAAAAAAAAAAAACTTCCCGCAAAAAGAAAGAGCAACGGAGGAGTTGATGTTTTTTAAGCTTAAAGGCTTGAAAGTTTTACAGCAAACATTTTTTAAAATTAAATATCGTTACAAAAAAAGCGGGCGGGGGCGTGGGTGGGGAACAGATTAAACTTGTTAAAAGACTGACTTGTGAATCAAAATGTCTTTTATTCTCATCAGTTGCTTTAATCGAATAAAAAAAAAAGAAGAAGAAAAATCATAAAACAATAAATTACTTACAAAAATTGGTTAAATTTAATCAAAAGATTTTTTTTTTGAAATTGAAAAAATAAATGATTATATAGGAATAGAAATTGAAATGATTTTTCTATTATATCAATACAACCCCTCTTAGGAGTAGTCCTCCCTTGCCTTTGTCTGATCCCAGATTCTGATTTATCTAACAAGTTAAAAAGTTAAATAGTGATTAAATTAAAAATTAATTCTTGTTTAATAAAGATAAAAGTAATATTAATTAATATTAATTTACTATGAATTAGGTTTTCTAGGTCACTTGTTGCATGTTAAAAAGTGACCTAGAAAACCTAAATCATAGTAAATTAATATTTCATGAAATATTTATTTACTTTTAACTTTATTAAAGATGTTTCACCTTGCACCAACACCACAATTTCTATTAATTAATTCTTGTTTATCCTTCTTGAGTACTATTATTGAAAATATACCACTCTATTATATTAGAAGTAGTTTTTAAGGAATTTGGTGTGTTGTCAATTTCGACTTATCCAGATCAGTTACTTTCTGTTTCTCCTGAAGATGGGTTATTCACCCGAAAGATATATATCGAGATTAAAGATTCTCCAAAAATAAATTCGTCTTATTTTTTATATCTTAATGTGAAACCTACCAAGTATTTTTTATGCAATAATATTAGAAGTATTTTCTTTTGGAGACTGAATGCTAGAATTCAATTGAGAATTGATGGAAAGGCAGACCAAGAATAATAAAAAATAAAATTCTTTATAAAAAATTATTGGGACTCTATTTTCATTCACTTAATACTGATGAAACGAGGATCTTACCTCTTTCTTCAGTGTTCGTTGACCCATTTAAACTCTGAAGAAGAAGTGATGATCTTTCGAAACGTCGGTTTTGTAGAGGTTGAAAATGACGTCTCAATAAATTATTTATTCAGAGTTTAATTTTTCATTATCCTTGAGCTGTCTTTCCATACAAATTTAAATTTTGCTTAATTACCTAGGGGAAGAATTAAGATCTAGTTAGAAATAAGCTGACGTGTTCTGATGTGGGCATCCACTTGACTTTACCATACAACCTGGCCCCTCACTTATATTTAATAAAATTATTTAAAATCATGAAGGGGAGGGGGTTAGTTTTTCGATTTTTAGACTCCTGGAGGCCCACTGATTATGTATACAAAATTTGGTTGAGTTTGCTCAAATAGCCTAAATTTTTAATTTTTAACCCCCCCCCCCCCCTCCTCTACCCCCTTAATTTTTGGTCGATATGCACCAAAATCTAATCAGCTCTTGATCTCAACGGACCAAGACTACGTCTGAAATTTGGTTTCGATATTCACACTAGTTTTTGAGCTATCTCGTCCACAAAAATTGGTAACGCACAGACTAACTAACTGACATTTTGACAAAACAATTATTATCTCAAAAAATATAATTTTTTCGATGTTCACGTATCAGAGCTTTTTTGTAGAGCAAAATGCCATGGTTTCGCTCAAAATAGTTTTAGCCGTTTTTGAGATATTTCGAAAAAAAGAAGGAAAAAGCTAATGAGCTCGAATTTGGCACAGACGAGTATTATTGATCCGAAAGTTTGTTTTCTAGAACCAACCACTTCATAGTTTCACCACTTTTTATAAGATTTTATTTAACTATGTCTTGAGTCAAATATTTTAGACCAATTTTGACCCACTTAGACATAACTGATCGATTTAAAATTTCGCAAACATACAGGGGATTGTAACCAAACTCAACCAAATTTTGTATACATATTCTGTGGACCCCAGATTGCTAGAAATGCAAAAACTAACCACCCGAAATGGGGGGAGGGTCAAAAAAGAAAATTCTAGTCCTTTCGACCAAACCCAACCAAATTTTTATACATATTCTGTGGACCCCCAGAAGGCTAGAAATGCAAAAACTAACCACCCTAAATGGAGGGAGGGTCAAAAATGAAAATTCTAGCCCTTACGACCAAACTCAACTAAATTTTGTATACATATTCTGTGGACCCCCAGAAGACTAGAAATGAAAAAACTAACCACCCAAAATGTGCTGAGTTTGGTCGAAAGGGCTAAAAATTTCATTTTTTCCCCCCCCCCCCCCCCCTTTATTTTGTCTGATTTAATGTTTGAAATACATGAAAAAAAAATTTATGATCTTTTCAAAAATATATTCAGTTTTTTTCTAATTAAATTTTTTCATTTTTTTATACCTCTTCAAAATGTGGTAGATCTTTATGCCCCACTCTGTACAAGTATTTTTTTTCGTTGAATATATATACAGGATAGTAATTAGCTCAAGATATTCAAGAATTTATTAAAAAAAAATTAAAAGTATCTCAGATTTCCTAGATAAAATATTTACACCCACTATTTCTGGATTTTTGGTCATGATTATGAATTCCAACCTTGTGACAGAGTAGTTTTAGTTGATAACAATCAACTTTAATGAAATTGAATAAAAAAATGCTTCTTATTATGATTCAAATCATGCTTCATTAAGCTATGCATCCAAAGTCCAATTAACAGGTAGTCGATGTTACAAAGAGCTGGTTGAAGACTAGTTCGCGGATCTCTTTAATTGGAATGTCTTCCTTCGTAGTGATAAACGTTTGAATTAATAGGAATGATTTGAATATGATAAGCTATGTATTAATTAGAAAACACCAGGTAATCCTGACTAACTATCTTTGGCACTTAGAAAAACAAATGATGGTCACCCATTTAAGCAATCATCAGGAAGCTGATCCTATTTCAAATAAATAAATAAATTGATGATTCATCTAAAAGGACAAAATGGTGGAATTTCTTATAGGATGTATGTAGTGATTCCAAATCCCCAACGATAATAAATAAAAATAATTTTTAGAAAAATAAACCGACTTCAAAAAAATCAAATGCAACCAATAAAATCAAATAAAGTGCACTGAAAGGTATAAAACAATTATCTAATTTAGTTACAACTAAACGACGAAATTTTTACATGAAATCACTTTTTGAAATCGGTGCCAAACATACATTTTATGAATCGCACTCGACGGATCTTAATTAGTACGTTTGGCGGGTAATAAAGAAAACATGGCGTAAGCTCGCTATATAGTTTATTTGGCACCGACTTCAAAAAGTGATTTCATGTAACAATTTCGTCGTTTAGTTGTAAGTTGTAACTAAATTAGATAATTATTTTATACCTTTCAGTGAACTTTATTTGATTTTTTGAGTTGTATTATTTTATTGGTTACATTTGATTTTTTACTTTACCATACAGTGTATGGTCAAGTATTGTAATCGGCAATGAAAAAAGTGTTTTTTTCCTTTTTATTCGAAATATCTAAAAAACGGCTGAAACTATTTTGATTAAAAAAATTGAGCGAAACCATGGCATTTCGCTCTACAAAAAAGCTGGGGTTAAAAATTAAAAATCTAGGCTATTTGAGAAAACTCAACCAAATTTTGTATACATAATCAGTGGGGCCCCAGAAGTCTAAAAATTAAAAAACTAACCGGCCAAAATGGGGGGGGGGGGGGTCAAAAAATGAAAATATAGGCTCTTGTACCAAACTCAACCAAATTTTGTATACATAATCAGTGGGCCTCCAGGAGTCTAAAAATGGAAAAATTAACCTCCCTCCCTCCCTACATGATTATAAATAATTTTATTAAATATTAAATATAAGTGAGGGGCCAGGTTGTATGGTAAAATCAAGTGGATGGCCACATCAGAACACGTCAGCTTATTTGAAGTCGGTTTTTTATTTTTTTTCTAAAAATTATTTTTATTTTTCTCTTTTTAGTTTTTGGTTGCATTCATCTTGTAAGAGAAAGATTCGTGCGGATGAATCAGAAAATGATAATAAAATTCAATTCATAATTAGAGGAATTCTCTCGAAACGTTAGTGGATTTTAAATGAACGTTTTAAGAATGTTTTTTTTTTTAAGATTTTTTTTTATTATAATTTCGATTATTTATTCAAATGTATTGGAGATTTCCGTTATTTTGTCATTGATCATATCATCAGAACTTTACCAAATTACTATGGTACCAATCGGAAACTATACTGAACCCAATGCAAAACAAATAATCAAAATCGATTCACAAAAAAATCAGTCGAATTGAGAACCTACTCCTTTTTTGAAGTCGGTTAAAAATGTTCAAGATGACGACACTGTTAACTTGAGAGTTAAAAAATGAAAAAGGGTATGTTTTTTTCTTTTTTTTTTTAATTCTCTTAGTTCTTTATCAATTGAAACTAAAATTAGAAAATTTTTATTTTTTTCAGACACCCATAGTGGTTTTTAACCCATCGAAAAATGTTATTCCGAAACCTATGAAACCACAGAGAGTTAGTTATAGGTTATAAGTGAAACTTTATTAAAGTAATAAAATATTTGATGATTTGATTTTTTTAATTTTAATTTTTACAGCAGTTCCTTCATCAACGAGTTCCAAGAGAAAAAATTTATTGAGATTTTAATGCAAGACATAATAATGTCATAAATAAATAATTTTTGTTTAGATTTATTTTTAATTTCTACGACATATCTAGCGACCCAGTCTTGAAAATTTTTTTCAATTTTTTTCCTACCACAATGTACGGGGTGATTTCTTTCAGTAGAATCCTATCTAGAAAAATAAGAAAAAAAGGGGTGTGGATAGAATTATCTAACTTCTTACTTTAAATACAAGTCAAGACTCAGCCCGTACTATTGGAAGATTCAATTTTTAATTTCTATTATTCAGAATGGCCTTTTGTTTTGGATCAAAAAATTATACCTGTTTTAGAGGAAGCAAATATTTAATTGAACTTCAGTAAAATTCAGATAATAATGGGAAAAAAATACTTGTTTTAACTGGCAAACATACTGGGTCTTGAAAAAGGTTTTATTTTTTTCTTCATTTTTATTAACAATAAAAAAGTTAAATTCATAAAAACAAATCGTCTTAGAAAGTTTTATCTGGAGCAAAAATTTTCTATTTTAAATGAGAACTGTTTAGATTTTGGGCTCTCTAAGCCAGTGTTCTTCAACCTGTGTGCCACAAGAGATTGTCAAATGTGCCGCGAGGGTTTTTGGCAAATAATTAGAATTGCATGGGGTTTGTAAATTTAATAAGAAAGAAAGAAAGAAATAGTATTTGTAATTACTTACTTCATTTTTTTTGTATCATACAACTTTTACTTCTTTTTTAAATTTAGGTCTGCCGCAAATGATTCCAGATATTTTTAGTGTGGCGTCAAACAAAAAAGGTTGAAAAACACTAGTGTAAAAACTGCAAAATCTAAATTGATTAATCCAAAGAAATTATTTCTTCTTACACGTTTTATTCATACAGTTACACCAAACCCACCAATAATATTGAAAAATATTGAATCATATATGCCGAGTGATTTCCGGTTCACAAAATCCAAAAATATAATTTTTTCTCAAGAAAAAAGAAAAAAGAAACTATATCCAAATCCAAACGCCTCCCACTCGACCAAGAACCCAAAGGTCGAAAATAATTTTTTTCTTTATTCCAGGGCAACCAGAAATGAGGCCGCGTCGTAAGACAATTATAAATTAAATTAAATTAAGGAACGAAGAAATTTTTTTTATATTATAGACAAAAGGATCAGCCGGGGTTCGAACCCGGGATGCTCGCATGTGCGCTGCGATGCTTTTATAAGCTCTTATCCTCTTGGCACTGATCCCCGAACTCAAGCTAATGTCTATATGAATGTGGAATTTAATTTTTATTTTATCTTTTTAATCTCCTCCTCGTTCCTTTTTCGCAGCTCTGGAGTTGGCTTGACTAATTAATCCAAGAGGATAAGATAAGCTAAGGCTCTTTTAAAGGCATCGCAGCGCACATGCGAAGATCCCGGGTTCGAACCCCGGCTTTTGTCTATAATATAAAAATCTTTTCTTCGTTCCCTAATTTAATAAAAAATTAAATTCCTAATAGTTTATAGGTATTATTATTTAACTTTATTATTTATGCGATTCTTATTAACAAGCGTACCGACTCTTGTAAAAATTTTAACTTTTTCTTTTATTTTAATTTAGAATCAACAATTCCCTAAAAGACGAACAGAAAGACAGACAGTCAGACATTGATTGTATCGACACTAGAAGCGTTCCGTTTTACTTTTGAACTCATCCTTAAGGGAGTTGACACTGTACACTCACTACCAAAAATTTGAGACAGAACGGCCTTTATTTTTCACAGCCTCAAAGCGAAAACTTTTGCGAGTGGCTGTCCTCTTGGAGCTAGACACGCTCACATATGCAAAAGCCATGTTTGTGTATAACACGTTTTGCCGACTCCCAACACTCTTTCGCGGTCAAATTGGAAAAGTGCCGGACCACTTCATTCGCGAATACATATATCCCCATGACTTCAAGGAACTGGAACTCTCTCCCAGCCTCTATCTTTCCCAGCACCTATGATCTTCAAACCTTCAAAACCAGGGCGCATAGACACCTACGTCTACACCCTCTCACTTAATCAACTTTCCCTTCTCTTCGGTAATGCAAGGGTCTTTCGAGATCCATAGGGGCTACATCTTTACTGGTGCACCCCTTCTTGCATTCGATTGCATTAAAAAAAAAAAAAAAAAAAAAAAAAATAAGCACTCACGTAAAAGAAACAATTGGCAACGTCGCTGTATAGCGCATGCGTAATGGATATATTTGAATTTAAATATGCTAGCACAATAGTTATTTATTTTATATTATTCGAGTCAAAAATTGTATCCTCTACAACTTTGCTTCTAATGTAATTTGCCGTAGAGTAAACAGTTTAGGAGTTATTTGATTGTATATTTCGGGGTGGGAGGGGATGCTCTTTTAACAGTATGCGATGTTGCCACGTTTCAACAGTGAATTTGAGGTGTTTTTGAAAGAAATCATTTTTCTTGAATTTATTAATTTTTATCGAGGAATCTAGCGGCCGAATCCCTTGGAATTTTTGTACACAGTTCCGTCAATACTTAAAGAGAGAGTACCTAAAATTTCAACGGATTTTTATTGTCATTAAATATAATTTTTTTATAATTCAATCACAATAAGTCGAAATATAGTAATGTCCCATAAGGATATGTGTTCATTTATAAATTGATTATATCCGGAAGGAAGCGCTCAGATTTCATGAAATTTTCCAAGGATTTTTTTTCATAAATATTTATTAAAGTTTAAAAAAAATCTGATTGTAATCGTTTAGGGGGTCAACTCTCTTAAAAAGGAAAAAATTGAATATTTTCTAATTTATTTTACTTCTTCAGCAAACAAACAGCAAAGTTCGATTCTATTTGATTTAAGTATTAGATCAAAAAAAAAATAGAAAGGAAAATCGATTTGATATAAATAAATAATGGATAGTTTGAAGTTGATCAAAACCCAGTGGCTTCAGTTCAGCTGCCATTTACCGTGTTCCAGTCACGATCTCGAAAACAATATTGAAATTTTCATTTGGAGAGTATGACAGCCACCACGTTCTTTTGCTCTATCACTTCTGGCAAGCTGGCAGCCAGTAGAGCTACAGATACAGGTTTGTTTGGACCTTGATCTGCGAACAGTTGACCTCAACAAAGACACACTCAATGAACTTGTTTCATGGATTTAATCAATCAACTCATTGAATGGATGTTAGATTAGAAGGATTGCACAAGAATGGCTGCTCTAATTAAACTGCGAGAGGAAGCAATCTACTTATCAGCAGTAGGCAAATAGGCCGAAATAATTGATTAGTAGTAATGAATAGGTACTATCGCATAATGAGAACGGACGCTGATTTATAGTGTTTGGTCTATTTATTTATACAAATCTACTCTTCTTACAATATTTACCCACTGTCATTCGATGAAATCCAATTCTGTATTATTTATTAGAGGATTTAACTAGCGATTTTTAACATGTGACCTGGTTTATTTGGGCTATGATAGTTTCAACTAAGGCTAAGGTTACACTGGATAAGAATTCCTACGAAAATTTGTTCTTATGACTTCATACGAACTCATCAGAAGTAAACAAATACATTGTGGTTAATAGAAGTATTTACATTGCTCGAACCATTTTCATACAAGTTCTTACGTAATGTGCACGACTATTTCAATCCGATCAAATAATTTTATTTTTCATCAGCTTTCGTCCGAAATTTGTGTAAAAGCATACTCAACCAGGCGTAATTTACAATCAATTTGTGCTCTGGAGAAATGCACTCCCGAAAGTTTGAACGTTCTCGAAGTTTCATCTCATCAGATTTCAAAATGTAACCAAACGTAGATGGTGTCATAAGTGTATATTCAAAGAACTTTTGATAATTTTCCCTAAGCTATTCATATGACTTGACAAATTCCGAATTTTCACTTCTTGATGCCAAATATTTATGAACCCATATCCGTTTGTTCAAATTTTCCAACAAAAGAAATTTTATGACAGGAGTATCCGATTGATATTCAATCTCACCAAGTCGATCCATCTTTGAAAGAGAAAAATTGTATACTGAACCACTAACAAGTTCGAAATCAATATAACCACTCTATTCCTACAAACTCAGGCGAAATATTTCACACGAGCTAGTAAGAATAAATTTTCCTACGAATTCTTATCCAGTGTAACCTTAGCCTAAAGCGTTTTAAATTTAAATTAAAGTTTTTGTGGTATTTCAAAGAAATGAAAGATTAAATATTTTTTTTTTTTAATAAACCTCTATATTTTTTGGTTTGTTAACCCATCCTAACGAGTACAAAGACTGTCTTCTGAAGATGGCTTAACAATCCGAAATATGTTGAGGTTTATAAAAACTTTTTTTTATAATTTTTCATTTCTGTGAAATACCACAAAACGCAACTTAATTTTAATTTTCATAATGTTTCACTTTAAACTAACACCGCACTCTCTTAGTTTAATTAAAGCATTTTAACTTTATTAGTGTGTTTTTTTAGTACCTATGTTAGAATTTGGTTCGCCCAAGCAGAACACACAGATTAAAAGAGTGGTTTGAAATTTTAATCATTCAACAAAATGGAAAAGACTTCATTATTAAAGTAAAACTGTGTGAAATATAGAGAGTTCAGAAAATAAATGTTTTATTGAAAATTTTTTCATGTTTCGTCTTAATTGCATTGTTATGATTATGGGCAAACAAAGGTGGAGAAATTTGGGAATTCGAACGTAAACAAAATTCACGAAAGCCACGTAAAAAATAATTTATTAAAACTTTTATTCATATACTAGTATTTTATTTTAATAACTCATTTTATTAAATTCTAATTTTGGTTTCAAAAAACTTTTTGGTTAGGTGCCTCTCTCAAAGTTTATTGTACAAAAAATCTCGGCTATTTCATTCAAGAAATGTACATCATTTACTTTGGGTGTTTTTGGAATAACTCATATAACGAAGAGGGTCAGCTGACAAGTCTGGTCAGGCACAGCTTGGATTAAGCATAGGCTAGCTAATTAGGAAATCATTGTATTGGACTAATACATATACTATTAAATAATACAAATAGCTAATAAATTGAAAATATCCATTTAAAAAATGAAAGGGATATTAATAAAATTGTATTCTAGAAAACATTAGCACATTATAAAGTAAAATAATTAAGAGTTTGATGTATAATTGATAAATTAATCAGGTGACACTGTGAAATGAATATTTTTAGAAATTAATTACTCAGTAATTCGAGCATCAAATCGAATTTGATTTTATCCAAAATATTACGAAAATTTTAGTGTTTGATTTCGATAATTAAATTTTAATGTAATTCTTGAATAAATGTTTACGAAGGACTGAGAATTCGATTCGCTAGTGGCGATCTTTTTTTTAATGCAATCGAATGCAAGAAGGGGCGCAGCAGTAAAGAT
The DNA here is from genome assembly GCA_024734495.1 of Forficula auricularia. Classification (NCBI taxonomy): domain Eukaryota; kingdom Metazoa; phylum Arthropoda; class Insecta; order Dermaptera; family Forficulidae; genus Forficula; species Forficula auricularia. The sequence goes on along the minus strand of JALMQS010000092.1, from coordinate 2,500,260 downwards.
GCAGCCTTTATGGATCTCGAAAGACTCTTGCATTACCGAAGAGAAGGAAAAGTTGATTAAGTGAGAGGGTGAAGACGTAGGTGTTTATGCACTCGAGATTTGAAGGTTTGAAGATTATAAGTGCTGGGAAAGATGGAGGCTGGGAGAGAGTTCCAGTTCGTTGAAGTCATGGGGATATACGTATTGGCGAATGAAATGGTCCGGCCCTTTTCTAATTTGACCGCGAAAGAGTGTTGGGAGTAGGCAAAAAGCGTGCTTACGCGCAAAGCATACTTTGGGGGGAATTATTGATTTTATCTCATCAGAGCACCTGCCGTGATAGTATCTGTAAAAAAAGGGAAAGGGCAGAGACATTTCTTCGATGAGCTAGCGAGTCAAGGGAGTCGGTGAGGGCAGGCAGAATCGACAATTAGCCTGACGGCTCGTTTCTGAAAATCTCAAAATAGGAATGACTTGAATATATATTATATAGAAGTTCCTGATTTATAGAATTAAGACGAAAGTCTAGAGAGTCGGGGAAAGGCCAGGAAGAAAACGAAGGAATTTTCAAAGCAGCCTATAAACATATAAAATAGAAGATTATCTTAATATCCAACTCTTTAACCAAAGATTTTTTTTTCTTTTACTTATTACAAAAGATTCTTAAATATTTTTTTATGTATCCCATTATTTTAATAATGATTTTGTAGTGAATACTATTATTTTATTTTATTATATTACTAGCTTCAAGGCCCGCCTTCGGCGGGCCTTTTGCTAGCCAGGGGGCTTCGCCCCCTGGACCCCCACGTGGCTGCATTATTGATGTTTTATTAGTAACAGAGAATAAATATAATTGTTTTATTTTAAAGTCTTAAATAGATATAATTTGAGATTCTATTTAACTGTAATATACAGTCATAACAAATAAGATGAAACAAATATTTAAAATGTATTAAAAATCTCTATTTAGAAAAAATTCTCTTATTCTCAAGCTTGAGTTGTTTATCATAAAAGAATTTAGTCTTATTGATTTTAAGTCGATTCTTCCACGTTTTCAGTAGAGGTTGCCATTAATAGTCAAAACATCAAAAATGGAATGCAATCAGGTTATTCCTCTAGTATTAGATAAGAATCGATCGTTATTTTTGATTTTAAGTCGATTCCTCCATGTCTTCAGCAATGGTTACTAATAATAATCGAAGGGTCAAAAATCTAATGTAGAATTGTTATTCCTCTAGTATTAGATAAGAATCGATTGCTATTTTTGATTTTAAGTCGATTCCTCCATGTCTTCAGCAATGGTTACTAATAATAATCGAAGGGTCAAAAATCTAATGTAGAATTGTTATTCCTCTAGTATTAGAAAAGAATCGATTGCTATTTTTGATTTTAAGTCGATTCCTCCATGTCTTGGTTACCAATAATAATCGAAGGGTCAAAAATCTAATGTAGAATTGTTATTCCTCTAGTATTAGATAAGAATCGATTGCTATTTTTGATTTTAAGTCGGTCCTCCATGTCCTCAGCAATGGTTACAGCTAATAATCAGGTCAAAAATCTAATGTGGGAATTATTCCTCAAGTATTAGATAAGAATCGATTGCTATTTTTGATTTTAAGTCGATTCCTCCAACTGTCTTTACCAGTAGCTACCAATAAAAACCGAATCGTCAAAATCGAATGTAGAATGGTTATTCCTCGACTGTTAAATGAGAATCGATCATTATTTTTTGAAATAAAGTCAACATCAGGCGCGGCTCCAGACCTCTGATTTGGGGGGGGGGGGGGGGGGGCGGTCATAGGCCTTCTTAAGATCTACTTTTGATCTCGGAAGTGTGTCGCGCTCGAATTGTCCAAGCGGGGTGGGGGGGGGTCAAGCGCCCCCCCCCCCATAGAACTTTATTTTCTTCAATTTTAAAATTTAATGTTATATAAAAAAAAAAAAAAAATAAACATAAAAAATGTGATCTACAATGCTTTGAGGGGGGGCGGTCACCCCCATCGCCACCTATGGATCCGCGCATAGTTAAACACATGAACTGCAAATTGCAAGTGATATCTGATTAATAATAAAGGAATAAACATATTATTATTTCAAATGAATTTGGATAAAGTTTAGCAACGATGCAGTTTATTTAATTAAATAACAATTTTTGAGTTCATCAATTAAATTGTCAAATTAATATTTGTGTGATTTAAAATTCATTGTAATTAAGTACCTTGTACCTTGAGGACCACAAAAAAGGTCAAATATAGTTTTTTGTAAAATTATATTTTAAAGTACTTTATTTTAGAATAAGACAGTACATTGGATAAAGTCTAGCAAAGATCCGTTGCACTTTATTTTTTTTATTTTTGTTTTTAAATGTACTTTAAAAAAAATAGATAGTTTTTTTAAATCTTTGTTGCATTATTAAATTCTTCTTCAACGATAATGTGGTTAGATCTCTTTTAAGAATAAATGACAATTCAAAAATCTGACAGATAGGGCTGCCAACACAAAGTTAGTTTGCTATTTAGTTATTTTATTGTTTGGCAAGCTATGTTGGCAATTCAGATTTGGTTTCAGTTTTCCGTGAATTTTCCAATTTTCCGGGCAACTTTTCGGATTTTTTTTTACATATTAACCTGAAATGGACTATTACGAACATTCAAAAAAAAAATTAGCCAAATCGGCCCAGGCATTTGAGAGATCTGCGCTTACAAAGAAAAAGAAATTCATTTTTATTATATAGATTGTAGTTTAACTTACTTATAATAGAGCGATGTTAATTAATTAGTAGGTTTATTTTAGTTCCGAGTATATATAATAGATGGAGGTTTTTTAATTATTCAATTTTTGTGGTTTTTTAATCTCTAATAGATAGCGTTGCTGTTTTGAGTTTCATTCACAGGTGGGTAAAACGTCATCTTTTTTGTGTCGTTACAGTGTCCATATTTATGTCTGACCTGTCGTTAGGAAATTGTAGTTTGTAAACTAAATGAGACAGATAAGAGTGAATTTGAATTTAAAGTATTTTAGAAGATATAAAGTACGGATACCTGAGTTCGACTTGCCCTAGGCTGCTTGTCATTAATTTTAATTATTTAATGTATTTTCTTTTAAAGACGGACTAGTAGAATTTCAATAGGGAATTGATGGAAAGGCAGTCAAAGGGTAAGGAAATATAAAATTCCAAGTAAAAAATTTATTAGAACATCATTATCATCCTATTAAAAATCGACATTTTGGAGAATCACTCCTTCTTCTTCAGGGTTTAAAAAGGTCAACGAAGAAATAAATTCTAATTTTGTAATTTTATTTTTTAATATTCTTGGGGGGCCTTTCCATCAATTCTCTATTAATTTTAATATATAGTAGCTGGCCACCGATGCTAGAACTTTTTGCTACAATTAAAAGCTATATATATTAATCCCCAAAACGCCACCTCGCCCCCCCCCCCCCCCACGTCCACAACCCACTTCACCCCAATCCCGCCTCCACCACTGCACCGCCATATCTACCCACACTGTCACCTCCGCCTCCACCCCGCACCCAGTTTTTGCATTTCTAGCCTTCTAGAGGCCCATAGATTATGTGTATATAGGTGTATAAATAAATACCGTATAATTATTTTTTTAATTAAATATAAATTTGTCGAGTTTTATAATTAATTAAATTGTCAAATTCTAATATATAATATTTGTGTGATTTAAAACTCAATTTTGAATCAATTAAATTGCCCAACTTTTAATATATAATAATAATTGTAATGATCATTTTGTGGGATTTAAAATTAAAAAACCCAATTATTTATTAAAAGGAAATTGAATAAAAATGTAATTATACATTTTTATCGAGACAACCACCTGTGAATAATTATTTTAATTAACAAAAAACCCATCAAAAACAACTTAGCCGAAGATGAGACCGTGTCAGATCGAATGGCCAACACAAACCCCCCCTAACCCGTGAAATTCATCGAAATCGTTAGACCCCGTTTTCGAGAAACCGATTCTATATATATATACAAGAATTGCTCGTTTAATATAATAAGATAATAGCAATTATAAAAAAAAAATCTTCAACATTAGTAAGAAATTTAGTCCCCTTTAGGGGCCCACAAGTGTGTGTAGAACTGAGCTCGACTTGAAGAGAAGGAGAAAGGTCTTTCTGAAAGTTTAAAGCAGCGGTCAAGGCTGAAGAAGTAGAAAAAGGGCGGGATTCAGTGTTTGTGAGTTCAAGTCGATGTATATATATATGTGTGTGTGTGTTCGAGAGAGAAAGAGAGATAGCCTGGCTGGCTGAACTGTGTATACAGAGAGTGGGACTCTCTCAGAATGAGGCTGTTTCTGTTTCTTTCTCGCAGGATAGAGGAAGGGTTGGGCCGCGCAGATGGTTTCCGTATGTTCTCAATAAGTTATGGATTTGTGTACGCATGTGCCGTTAAGATTACCAAATCTGAAAAAAAAACTTTCATATTTTCCATCACGATAATTTTTATGACGCATTCGTTTCAGGTGCTTGCAATTGGTTAAATCGATGAGAGGAAAAATCTCTTGTGGAATGGATTAAAGTTTTGGAATTGGATTTACATCTGGTTCAAATTGGAATTAGAACGATTGATTTTCTAAATAGATAGAAAAAGAATGGTATGTAACGGATTAGGTTACAGAGGAAATTGAGAAGTAAAGTAAATTATTTGATCCGTAAGTGAGGATTGAAGATTGATTTTAGAGATAAACTCATGAGAACCAATCAAACAGAGAATTTAAAATGGAAGCAAATGTGAACCTTTTTTAAAACTCGGTACGATGTTTGCTAGTTTTGGTGAATTAATAAATTTAAATGATAAATATCTCAATGTAATATTCATTTCGATTTAATATTTTCTTACCTAGGGGCAATTCATAAAATACGTTCGCAACAGGGGGGGGGGGTATTGCTTACCGTGATGATATATGACAAGGGGGGCGGGGGGTCTGAGGAAACCTGTGACGTTCGTAATCAATTTTATTTAAAATTTTTCTTAACTTGTCAGCAACAAATCGTTATAGGTCGGTGGGTCTAGCTTTTGTGGCGTTATATTTGTTAGTGTGACGCAGCGTAACTAAGGGTGGGGGGGGGTCCAAAAAAGGCGAAATTTTGCATGGCGAATTTTATGAATGGATCTCTAGAGCAGGGCTGTCCAGACCGTGGCCCGCGGGCACTGCAATGAGTGTGGCCCAACATAAAATCACAAACTTCCTTAAAACATTGAGATTTATATGTAGAAATATATTTATTCCCTTTTTCGAATTATGAATGTACATTTGTTTCATTAAAAGCAAAATTATAAAATCAACTTATATATAAGATAAAAAAAATAATGAAGTTTCGAATATTTAAAAATTCTTCTTCTCATATCTTCATTTTCTAAAATATTTATTATTTCAGTAATTTATATGCTACGACACTAACCAAGTCTATAGTTATCATTCTAGTGCAGGAGGAATTTGGGGTTTTCTAGAACAATCACAATTAATTGATAATTTTTCTCCTGGACTAAAACTTGTCAGGACCTGTCTTTTAGATCTTTGCACGTTCTTACATGTCAATAGAAATGGATAGTCAGGGATTATTTTATCCATGACCGTTTTAAAAAATAAACAAGGAATTGGGGTTTTCTAGAACAATCACAATTAATTAATAATTTCTCGCCTGGACTGAAACTTGTCAGGACTTGTCTTTTAGATCTTTGCACGCTCTTACATGTCAATAGAAATGGATAGTCAGGAACTAATAAATTCGTGACCCTTTTAAAAAATAAATTATCATTCCTCATACCCTTTTTTAATACCATTTGATTTAAACCAGGGTGGCCCAATATTAAGTTATAATATTTCGTAAAACATTGAGATTTATTTGTAGATACTGGAAAACACACAACAATTTGTTCTGATAATTTTTTTTCTCTAAAATAAGAAATCTAAAAATCTACTGTGAAGTCATCTGTCACTTACATATGTATCACTTATAAAAACTAGTAACATATTTTATTTATTTAGTGATGAAACCCTGAAGAAGACGGCAAAGTCGACGTCGACGAAACGTTGCTGGAAAATAAAAAAATCACACAAACCTGTTATTTAGGCAAACTAATTAGCAGATTAGTTAATGATTATTTCAGATTATAAACTTTCAAATTAATACACATTATGGACGGAAATAATAATAATATTTATATTTTATATAAGCATCACAATGGAATATGAAAGGATTAAGTCAAGAGAAATATTTTTCATTTTTATTTTCGAAGAAGAACCAAGAACCAAAAAACGAACTATCAGTGTCATTTATACCTATATCGAATGTGAACTAGAGCAGATTGTTTTGGTTATGTTATGTCGTTTGTTTGTTGTTTGTTATCTTGCAGCATCCAAGAGGAAGGATCTGACTTGGCCCGGGCCAGATCTCGCTCGTTTGTCTGCTTTAGCCTGTTTGGAGTTTGGTGTTTGGCCCTGTGTTAATTCCAGCCGGGATCTGGCAACGCGGCTGGGCGGCTGTTCGTGATTTCTCCGGGGGAGTCGGCAGTTATTCATGGGAGAAGTGGAAGAAGAAGTTGAGTTGGGAGAGTCAAGGGCATCCGACAGATGCACTTCAACTTCTCTTCAACACAAGCCCATCTATCTATCTATGCTCTCTCTCTAGCAAACTATCTAGGATCATCAAATTTTTCAAAAATGTTGCAATCCAAAACAAATTGATGAAAGTATGATGAAAATCTCTTTGACACAAACACACAAGAACATATAATAAAATATATGTTGAAAAATAAGGGCCACCCTAATATATATTGTACCTGGCTGGCTAATCCAGCATAGCCATGGTACTGAACCTGCCGGATTAAAGAGCGTCTACTCTACCCCTAATTAATTAAATTTCCTAATTTTAATATCTAATAATGATCAATTGGTGGATTTGAAAATTGAAAACAAATTATTTAAGGTAGTTGTTTCGCGACAAAACAATCAAAAAGCTAATACTAGAGTATATAGAACAGACAATAAGGATTCATAAGCCCAAAACTTTTTGCTGTTTATATACCACTACTAGCTAATCCCGTGCTCGTCTGACAAATCTAGCAACATTGTCCGAGGTTGAATATTTGTTATCATCGAAATGACAGTCGATTTATTAAACAAAAAGTTCTCAATAAACAATTAAAAGCTGTTGCGACAATGGCTGAAGTGAAAAAACGTCAAAAATAGTACTAAAGTTAATCCACTTTTTAGGTTAAATATATGGGTTGTTGCCAGCTTGAATTTAGTTCAAATTTTTCATTATGCACTTTTCATTATTTATTCATTATTATCTCAGAAACTGTGTTGTAACTATGAATTAAAATTTTCTTAAAAAATGTATTAGAAATAGTTTAATGTTGGTTTAATTTTTTATAACGATGGAAAGAAGAGTTTCTTACTTATAAATAAATATGTATGTAAACTTTCGGATATCCCGTATAGTGCAATGTATAAGTCTGAAAAACTCCATCTTTGGAATTTAATATCTCCGGAACTATGTATATTGTTCATCAATTTCGTTTTGCCACCAATTGATGCAGAAGTATTTAAATAATAATCTGTCTAAATTTCAAAAAAATCCTAAGAAAACCCATATGGTGAAACAACTACCTTAATTAATAGAAAGATATTTAAAAAAAGTAAATTATTGTACATTTTTATTGGCACAGCCGCCTGTGAATAATTAGTTTAATTAAGAAAATACAATATATTAAAAGTTACCCGAAGATGAGATGCTGTCAGTCAGGCCGAATTGACGAGTAAACCCCCCCCCCCCCCCCAGCAACCCACCCACCCATCGAAATTATACGAACCGTTTTCGAAAAACGGATTTTCTAGAAATATATATATATATATATCCATAATTATGAATGTGGTCAAAGTGAAAAAAATAAAAAAATGATTTTTTTTTTATATTTCTTGTTGCATCCTTTTAAAGCTCATTTATGAGATGTCAGTTTTGCATAATCGCATTAAATTGGACCGTCAGATGGAATTCTAGATGTGTCGTTAAATAGAATTCAAATTTTGTTTATTTTACAAAACTTTAAATGTCTCGAAATTAGCAATAAATGACATACCACTTTCATAATTATGGAGACATCATAATATTATGTTAAGGAAAAGTGCATATAAGGATAATTTGCACATTGACCGGGAAATGTATACACATTTGACTACACCTGAAGTACAAATTAAGACTCATCAACTGACAGTTGTCAACTGTCAAAAATCTTTTAAACTTCATTATCATATTGATTTTTTATCCTGGAAAAAATATCATAAAACGAATTTCCTCTTATATTTCTAAAAGGGACGCGCCAAGTCTCTGTTGCGCAGTCGTGCGAAATACTGATTTATTATATGCACTGAGCCCAAATTAATGGGGCCACAACATTTTTTCTTTTTACAAAAAGAACTAATAGGGCGAATAATAAATAGTTTCAGCCGTTTTTGAAATATTTTGAAAATACAAAGTAAAAAAAAAAAAAAAAAAAAAATAAATGCTTGATTACAACATTTCATCATACCTCATATATCTATAATCTAGTAAACGTAATAAGCGTGAATTTCGAAGAGGTTTAAAATGTGAATCTTTTAAAATAAGAAACGCTTGTAGGTGAATTCAAATTGTCCTAATTGTAAAAATAAATTTGTTCATTATTTATTTTAGCTCAAAAGTATTATAGTTCTTAAGAAAAATTATTTTGAAATTTTTTTCCCATTTCGCCTTCCTCAGGTTAATCCGTTGCTCCATCTGACCACTTGACATTTTTCCGACGCGTCACTGTCGAAGAGACTACTACGGACGATTGCTACAGACAATCTGAGCAACCAGAGGGTGGGGGAATCACATCACACAATCATGTTCAAACCTGTCGCGGCACGCTCGCTGTTTCCCAGTAGCACCATCAGACCGGTCATTTAATTGCTATATCTCATATAATGGGAGCCCCTGTTATTTAGGCAACTAAATTGGCAGATCAGTTAAGGGAATGTCTAGCCTAAAAAAAGGCGCAAGCCATTTCTCTATTTTTACTTTATCCAATACGAAGGAGATAAAGTAAATGGATCGGTTTTTGCATTATAAACAACATTGTCTTGATTGCGATTTTGTGGTGAGATTGAAAAAATTCTGAGCTTGTTAAAATAAGGACCATCCTAATATATAGTTGCTGGGACGTGAAAAATCTCCTGGGTTTCTTGTTTCAAATTCCGTCCCAGAAGTAATGTCCTTATTCCAAGAAAGGTCAGAGGAAATAAAGACGCCTAACATGGACAGCTTATCAAACATCATATGGGGTTTAATGCAAAGACATTATCTGGAAAATATTTATTCTCACGTCTAGAAATTAGACAGCTTCTTGGCAACATTAAATCGAGAGCCCTATTTTTCTAAATAGTTCAGATTATAAAGTATTGAGCAAGCAAAAGTGCTACGATTATTAAGCTACGGTGAAGAGTGGTCTCGTGGGAGTAACAGTGAATGAGATTAGAAGTTTGAATAATTATGGCGTTCGGAACATCAGCATTTATTGAAAATGTAGTAGTGGAAAATTTGTTGATGATATTGATATAAAACTTTTGAAAATATAATTTTTGATATCTCGATTTCATATTCGGTCTAAGTTAAATTTAAATATCATAAATAAAAAATTCAAGATAAAAGAATAATTTAAAAGAAAAATATTTTTTGTTTTCATTTGTATATTTACACATTGACAACTATTATATTTAACTTATGGTGGTTTCGTGCCGAAAAATATAAGCTTCGAAATGTTTTTCGACTATAAAAATTGATTAATACTATTTAAATGAGGGAGAGAAAAAAAAGGAATTTTTATTTGTTTTCACAAACAGAATAAGGACCTTGAGACCGAAAACTAAACAATTATCTTAAAAAATATGATTACATGAAACTAAAAATAAACAAGTTATAAAGCCATTACTCTCAGTTGTAATTAATAATTGCGTCTTATTTTCCAGTATACTATTGCTCAAGCTTGAGTTGTTTACCATAAAAGAATTTAGTCTTTTTGATTTTAAGTCGATTCTTCCACGTTTTCAGTAGCGGTTGCCATTAATAGTCAAAACATCAAAAATGGAATACAATAAGGTTATTCCTCTAGTATTAGATAAGAATCGATCGTTGTTTTTGATTTTAAGTCGATTCCTCCATGTCTTCAGCAATTGTTACCAATAATAATCGAAGGGTCAAAAATCTAATGTAGAATTATTATTCCTCAAGTAATAGATAAGAATCGATTGTTATTTTTTATTTTAAGTCGATTCCTCCATGTCTTTAGCAATGGTTACCAATAGTAACCGAAATGTCAAAAATCCAATGTAGAATTGTTATTCCTCGACTGTTACATGAGAATAGATCATTATTTTTGAATTAAAGTCAACATGAACAGCAAATTACAAGTGATATCTGATTAATAATAAAGGAATAAACATATTAATTTTCAAATGAATTTGGATAAAGTTTAGCAACGATCCGTTGCAGTTTATTTTGTTTCTAAAATGAGAAGTAATTAAAAAATATCCTCCATTTTCAAAGAATAAAAGGGATGATTTTAAATTTTGAATGTGAAACAAAAATCAAGAAAAATAATCACTCTTTTGTTATATTTTCGTTACTATTTTCATTAGATATAAAAATATTCAGTGGTATAATAAATTAATTTATAATCTCTCTTGAAAATTTTAGATTTTAGATTATTTTTGAATTCCCTCTATTTATTTAACGTCAAAGCACAGTCAATCAGAGAGATCACGCCCCCATAGTAATAATAGATTTCAAAAATTAAAACTTTTTTAAATGTCCAATGATTTAAAGACAAAATTCCGAAGGAAAAGTAGTCAAAGATGAATTATGCTATGACGTTTTCGCTTCTTCGTCATGGATATCATTATTATACCTACAATATTAACTATCTTATTTTATTAACAATATTTTTTTAAAATATTATTTATTAAAATATCGATAGTATTAGTATATTTTATATGCGGCCCGAGACATTATTTTGTATTCAAATGCGGCTCGTGTAAGCCTACGGGTCTATTGAGTATTGATACGGTCGACCGCCCCTGAGTTTTATGGCAATGAAGTATTTCAACGAATTAAACGGTTGCCTAACTATAAGGCGCTGTCTGTTTATAATATACCGAGGTCCTATTGGAGTTTTTCTAAATCGATTTTCAAATCATTTTCATAATTTTTCATTAATTTGAATGTTCTTTATGAATCAGCAAAAGAAAATATACTAGGTTATCGTTTAAAAAAAAGATATCATTTAAAATTTTTTTAAGAAATTGATATCTCGTCAGAAGAAACATACAGAACAGAAGTTTCATCATAGCAGCTAAAAAATTCCAAGATGTGTTTTTCAAAATTTTCCCACAATTAAAAATTAAAAAAAAGATTAAAATAATTAAAAAGACATTGTTGTAAATATGTACAAATGTAGTTGACTCTGTGGCCAAATTATTGTAAAAATAATAAAAGTGTTATTTTTGAAATTTGAGAAATGAACACATATTAATAAAAAATAATGAACACAATTAAATCTTGTAAGAGTTCGTGGCTGTGATGAAACTATACTAGATGAAGGAGGAGGTATCAGCCAAAGATGGAATCACTGGGTTCAATAAAACACCTTTAATGAGACGTTTCGGCCTAAATTTTATTTGGCCATCTAATTGACTGAAGATGGCCAAATAAAATTTAGGCCGAAACGTCTCATTAAAGGTGTTTTATTGAACCCAGTGATTCCATCTTTGGCTGATACCTCCTCCTTCATCTAGTACACAATTAAATCTTATTAAAATCAAAATCATTTAAATTGAAAGGTTTTGTGTCGAGGGTAGAAGAATTTTTATATATTGAAGGAGGCAATAAAAGAGTCTTCTGCTGGAATTATAAATTTTATTTATAACGAGACTATAGTTTCGAGGGTTTGCCCTCTTCTTCAGTCTATTACAATTGATTCACAGGAATTAATGTATATGGAAAGCGAACATTTCCACGTGGATGAGTTGAGAATTGTCACTTATAATTTATAATTGCAGCAGAAGACACACTCTTTTTTGTCTCCTTCAATAAAATAATTTAATTTAAATCATACATTGTAACTACAAAGTTTCGATAGGCTTCTTCTGTTATCGTTCTCAAGTATGAGCACTCATTCCTATTTTAGGTTAACTCATCGCTATTTAAAGTCAAATAACTCGAAATTGAGATATCAAAACGTCATCTCTATCTACTCTTATTAAACGAGCAAAAATTGTATATTTATTTATATATTTGTATCTTGGTTCTATTTTGAAAACGGCCCTAGCGATTTTGATGAAACAAAATCTATTAACAAGTTTTGAGGATGAAAAAACGATCTGGCTAGGTCTGGACCTCATCAAAATTCATCTTAATTGATTTTTTCTTAATTAAAGTAATTATTGATAAATGGAAATCTCAATAAAAAAAATGATTCGCCGGATGTCATATTAGAACCTGAGACCTCTTGCATCAGATGCAGACACTCTCCCACTGGACCAAAGAACTATTTTAAAAATTTTTGCTTTTTACTTTTACTAAAATGAATATTTTTGAATTAGACTTTATTATAAGTGTGGAAATAATTGAATATATTATATATAGCTATGTATTTAATAACTATAATTTATTAGATATATTGCGGCGCGGCAAATTTGAAATATGTATAATTGAATTAAGCTGAAAGAAAGACAACAATTAATTTTAAATCCAGAAACATTAAATATATTAATAGCTATTCCTTTGCCCCCCCCCACTCTTCTGAATAAAATTAAATATTCAATTCTCTTTTCTCCGGGCAATTATCCTTGCAATTGTCTTCCTAAAAGAATACTTGGTTGGTGAAAGTTATCACTTCTGTCGCACGTCCCGAGTCGCACACATTTTTTTTAATTTTGTTTTTATTTCAGATCCTATACGATTATTTTTTTATTATTATTTTCTTATGTATTTTTTATAATGTTTATCAATATGAACGAATGTGGGCAAATTGGTGTACGAGTAAACAAATATACACATAATATGTGGACCATTAAAAAGATAGAAATGCAAAAACTGGGTCGGGGGTGGGGATGAATGTGGGGGTGCAGGAGGTGGGGTGCAGTTGTGGGGGGTCAGGGGTGGGAGGGGCGGTTGGGGTGGGGTGGGTCGGAGTGGGGGTGCAGTGTTGGGGGCGAGGTGTATGGTTTCGGGAGGGGGTGGGGGGGTCAGGGGTTACCGAGCATCGCTCGGTGCCTCCAGGTACTATTCGTAATCTGGTGGAAACTATGCAGTGAGTAAATTAGGAGATAAATGAAAGTTTCGGAGCTCGTTTTGAAAATGGTCTCGTTTCCATTAGACTTATAAAATTAGTTAAAATTGTCCTCCTTACGTTCTCTTAATATATACTATTAGTTAACCCTTGGAAAAGGACCAAGATGCATTGATAATGAAGCCAGCGTTCAGGTAGGAGGTAGGCAATATCCAGCCGAGCCTGAGGCCAAAGCGAGGCTCACAAGCCAAGTAAAAAATATCGTAATTTTTATAAATGCCCTCCTTTATTCTTCGCCGACATCCAGAAAGAACAGACTCCCCTTGGCTCTTAGAAGAAAGAATTCCCTTCAGGATTAATATTTTGATGCTGCTTTTTGTAGACTGATTTGATTTTAGAATGAAAAGGATTCCAAACTGTAGGTGGAAAATATTGGTAAGAGCCTATAAAATATTATCAAAATAAGATGTACAGCGGCCTAGTTAAACTCCTGTAAGAGGCAGTGAACAATTATTTAACCCGTGAGAACACGCGTTTACGGTCAAATTGACCAGGTTTTTTTTAGTTTTCGTGTTACGTCGCATGTAGCGTTAAGAAAACTAGAAAAAAAAAATATAATATTTTTGAATAAATGTTATTTTCCAATAATTTAAAAGATTTTCTTGGCTAAATAAAAGAGAGTGTCTTCTATTTGATGCAAATAAACATAATCATAAATATATAATATATCAGTGGCGGGCGGTGACTTTTCAACCAGGGGATTTTTTCCAAAAAATAGATCTTCATTTTTTCAAATTTTATATTCTTCACTCCTTTTTGCAAAATTTATCGATAACTGAATCAATGAATCTTTCATTTTTTTTTCAAATTTAACATTATATTTTTTATCAATTAATATTTAAACAAAGCGGATAATCTATTTATTCACTTCAGCTTCTTATAATGATGTTTCAATTCTTTTCATATTAGAAAACTGACTCTTGCGCTCGTAGAAGGCTTAATGCAAATTAAATGTATTAAATAACGCATAAAAATAAATTTTTGCTCATTCTGCTTTAAAATGTCTGAAACACGGAGAAAAATATTTTTCAACTATAATTTTTTCTCTTTGTGTGTCTGAATTCCGATACCCACGATAACCCAAGAACGGAAAGTCAAAAAGTTCTTTTGTATCATTACATAGTAATTACTGATTAGATTTTGCAGTATCTGGTTCAAAAGGCAGAAAATATTTTTTGAATTGTTTTATTGAGATTTTAAAACTATGTTAAATTTAGTATAGCCCTAAATGAACAATTTAAATTTAAGTTTATTAATAATTACTAGGGCAGCTCTATGGACCGAGTCCTGAAAAAGTTTTCACTTTTTTTATTATTTGATGTGCGGGAGAGCGATTCTTTCATTTAAATCTGATCGATGAAAATAACGACAAAGAGCGTGGATAGAATGCTCTCTCAAAGAGAAACAAAGAGGTTTTCCTCTGCTTTTTTTGATCCAGGTAAGCTCGTACGTCCCTGTGATAGTGCGGCGGGGCACCATCTTGTTGAAAATAAAAATCATCATTACCGTATAATGCACGAATGGCAGGAAATATGGAATCAGCAAGCATTGTTAGGTAATTAATAAAATTTGTCGGGCCAGTGGATAGGACGCAGGGGGCCAATCGAGTTTCCAGCACGCTCTCCAGACCTTACACCACTGGATTTCTTCTTGTGGGGCACAGTAAAAGATGAGGTGTACAAACGTAAACCACGTAACCTAGACATTCTTTGGAATGAGATTCAAGCAGTGTGTAGAGAAATCTCATTGGACGTTTTGATACGATGTACAGAATCAGTGGTGACTCGTACTCAGAATTGTATTGATGCTGCAGGTCACCAATTTGAACAGTATTAACATTTGTTATTTATGTTTCATTTACATTGGACTTTCAGCTTTCTATTTTCCTGAAATTTAACTTTGTAGAACGGTAAATAAATTTTCTATGGAAGTTCAAAGTGTGTATACATTTTTTTGAAGCACCCTGTATATATATATATATTATTTATATGTTTATTTCCATCAAGCAGAGGACAACCTCTTTGTTTCTCTTTGTGAATCAACAACTCTGCTACTCTCGGAAAAACAAAAACTTTTCAATTAGAATGATCTCTCTTTTCTTAGAGCTAAGATGTATTGCAAGGATGACAAAATACAAGTTCAAACCTGTCTATTAGAGATTAATTAGAGATTAATTTCTTAATTTCTATTATTCTAGGAATAGCCTTTTGCACTCTGACCACAACAATATTTGTTATAGAGAGACAGAATATTCAATTGGACTTCATTAAAGCAAATACTTTTGACCAAACATCTTTTAGTTTATCTTTCACTATTAATTTTTTTAATGAAATTTATAAATTTTAAATTAAAGTCATGGAACGAGTATATGTAAATTAATTAATTTTTTAACCTCATAAAATCAAAGTACATATTTTACACAAGAGCTAAAGTAATTAAAATAGGAAATCTGGAATATTTTTTTTTTTATTCTTTAAATTTGTTAACTTTAAAAAGCTCCATAAATTTCAAATTTTATATAATTTAAATGAATTAGTTGTATAGTATTTATTGAAAGTGTTTTTAAAATTTTACAAATTTTCAAATATAACACAAATGAAAATACTCTTGTCATTTCGCAATTTGCGGGATGCGCCGCATCCACAGCATCCTTGGATATGACATTCCATATATATTTATTTGATGGAATGCAGTCCAAGGATAGTGAAAAAAATTCTCTCGAATAAAATAGATTCATTGGACAGTCTTTTATTTCTCAATCAAAAAGCAACGTTTCTGAGGATTTTCCCTCCTTCTTCAGGGTCTATAATTTAATATAAAAAAATTAATATAAACAACATGTTGGCCATCATCCATTTCATTCCCAATTATACATTCATAAATACATAATAATATACACATATAGCCCGGTTATTAAAATAAATAACAATTCACTTACTTAAAAGGGGTCATTGAGGGAAAAATATAAGAAATTTTCCCCTTTCTTTCCCTCAGCAGTGCTCGAAATTTGTCCTTTCACAACAGAGTCTTCAATATAATTTTTAAACAATATATTTTTTGTCTGTTTTTTCCTTAATTAAAGATAAATGGCTTTTCAACTTAATATATATACAAGCCATCCAACTCCAAGTCACATGCGCATAAAGACTGCCTTGGGCTACCTTCCTTCATTTCTCAATTAAAATTTCGGCCAGTCCGTCTTTCTCGAAAAAATTTCTTCTAATCTATATAATAAAAATGAATTTCTGTTTCTTTGTAAGCGCAGATCTCTCAAATGCCTGGACCAATTTGGCTAAATTTTTTTTAAATGTTCGTAATAGTCCAATTCAGGTTAATGCGTAAAAAAAATTGGAAAAGTTGCCCGGAAAATTGGAAAATTCAGGAAAAACTAAAAAAATTCAGGTTAGCCAACATAGCTTGCCAAACAAAAAAAGAACTAAACTAGCAAACTAAACATGTGTTGGCGGTCCTGTTTGTCAGATTTTTGAGTGTCATTCATTCTCAATAGTTCTAACCATATTATCGTTGAAGAATTTAATACTGCAACAAAGATTTAAAGAAACTATCTAGTTTTTTTAAAGACATTTAAAAACAAAAATTAAAAAAAAAACGCCATGTAACTAAATTTTTGAAAAAGTTATGGTTATTTAAAAAAGCTATTTTTTTCAAAAATTCTTAACTTCTTTTGGGTTGGGTGGAAAGATTTGAAAAAACTCTGAAAACCATCTTTAATAGGGTAGAAAAAAATAAAAAAAGTTTCAGACAAGCTTTGGATTATATATAGATGAAAAATATTTTATTTAAAATAAAATATGTTATTTAAAAATCACTTTTCTTAAAAATACCCTTGGGAATCTCACCTCATCTTTTTTCTATTGTATTTAAGACCCTCAGCCATTTCAAAAGAACTAAGCATTTTGGCTTTTGTATTCGAGCTCATTCGTTCATTTCAATATTATTTATTGATTTCAAAGTTAATTATAAAGGATTATTGAAACTATACTAACTAAATTAATTAAGGAATTAATTAGCTTTTGGAATTTCTTTAAAAATATATTTTAAAGATTGAAACCAAAATTTAATTAGTCCGTAGAATTCTTTAAAGAAAACAAAATCATTTGAAAACCCATTGTTATATTGTTTTGAAATCTAGTAAATTTCAGCCTATTGAAATTATTAAAAACCTATTTTGAGCCTAATTAAACCTAAATTTTCTTTAATCTAATAATAAACTTTAAAAGTTTATTATTTTTAATTTTTTAATTGGATAATTCTCCCCAAATGACGATTTTTAACTTATTTATTGAATTTTTACAAGACAAAAACTTTATTTTAATTTAAGTTGAAAGGTTCTTTTTGCCGAATAATTGAGTAGCAGAAGGGGACAATAAAATATTGTCTTCTGCTGGAAAAATAAATTTTTTAAATTCATTCATAAAAGGAATATACTTTGTCCTCTTCATCAATCTATTACAATTAATTCACAAGAGTTGATATATGAAAGTGTTCTTTACACGTGTATAAAACATCAATAAAACAGCCACGTGGGGCTCCGGGGGGCGAAGCCCTCTGGCTAGCAAAAGACCCGCCGAAGGGTGGGCCTTGAAGCTAGTATATAATATTTTTGTGTTTTTATTTTTTTATATCCTATATATTGTAATTTTTCCCCCTCTCTTTCTATATATATATATATATATATTTTCATATATTTAGTATGTATTTTTTTTTATTTTTTTATTTTTTGTTTTTTCTTGTATTATTTTAATTAATTTTTTTTGTAAATATTATTTTGGTCTCAAATTGTACATTAAAGGGACTGATAGCCCATAGATACAATGTTTTAATAAATAAATAAATATATATATTTATTTATACTTGTTTCTATATATTTATTTGCATCACCTCATTGTTACTTTTTTTTAATTCAAAATAGGAAATCAGTATTTTTAGTCAAAATACTATAATTTATAAATATGGATAATACATATTATACTGAAGCGTCGTATATTTTGGATTATTTATGTTATATTAAAGAAAAAAATCATATTTAAGAGAATCAATTTTTATGTTAGGGGTTTGGCCGATCGCTTATTATATGCGAAAAGCTACTAAATTTGTAATCTCAAATATTCCACATCCTTATCTCAAGGTATTGATTAAATTTACACTTAGTCATAAGGACATAAGGAGAGCACCGGGCTATTAAATCGCCTACCTTCATATTTCAAATTAGAAAAGTTTAATAGTCCATAAATATGAAGACAAAACAGGAAAAAAAATAGAATACATAAAATTCAAAATTCAATCGAAGTAGCAATAAAAAAAGAGAGCTTTAGTTTATTAATCCTTTTATCAGATTTATCTGCCGCGTATATTATAATTAAATATTTTTTAATCGGATTGTGAATGACAACCAGGGATGAATATTTTTTCATTTTATTTTGAAAAGTATCAATTTAATAAAACAAAAATAAATACCCATTGATTAATATATTCTATGCAAAAAATGCATGTGTATTTTTTTTTTTTTTTTTTATTCATAAATAAATATAAATCTTTTATGAATCCGAAAACGTTTATTTGAGATCCAAACGTTTCGGGAGAAATTCTCCCTTTATCAATGGAAATTTTATGAAATTTGAAAAATACTTGCTTCAAGAAATGATATATTGCAACTATAAACAAATAAATATTTTGAAAATAAACAATGATACAGATTGTGTTGGAGATCTAATTACCTTGTATAAAACTAAAAAATATATGTATTTACAAAAAATTATTTTTCTCAAAAATTTGTGTTAAATATTACAAAAACAGTCTATATATGACGTTTTGTTAACTGAATTGCTTTTTAAAATTTTGATCAATTCTAAAAAATTTTTTCCTAAATTCTGGTTTATAATTAAAATTTTTAGACTGGTAAAGTCACAATTGCGTCACAGGTTAGTTGAATGGCATGGTATATTCAGTATTTTTTGTTCTGATTGAAAATTTGTATTCGTATACTCTAGATTTCAAATAGTTTTGTCCGAGGGGTGAACCGCGACCTAATATGCTGTACACCTACTTTCACTTGTACTTCCAAATATTTCCTAGTGCTTCCAAATATATTTCCAAGTACTTCCAAATATTTCCAGGTACTTCCAAATATTTCCAAGTACTTTCAAATATTTCCAAGCACTTCCAGATATTCCCAAGTATTTACTTTCAAATATTTCCAAATAATTGCAAATATTTCCAAGTAATTGCAAATATTTCCAAGTACTTCCAAATATTTCTAAGTACTTCCAAAATACTTCCAAAGAGGTATACACTTACTTCCAATCGCGGATCACCCCTCGGTTTTGTTAATAAATCATGTCAAGAATTTCCGAAAGCTTAATCTAGGTGTTAGCCAAAAAAAAGAAAGACATCCAGTATACCTATACTATGTCTAGTTGTAATAGCTAACCGGTAACAATTTTAATTAATTGATTATGAACCATTGTTTTCATGTTAATAAAATGATAAAAAAAATGATTTGTTGTTTAGGAAGGAAAGATTTATATCACATTGGGATAATGTTTTAAATGGGATTATGAATATACATAAGATGGTAAATGCTGTTGGTATAAATGGGATAGAGGAAGGTGCCCCCCCCCCCCCAGGGGGGGTGCGGAGGGGCGTTCACAAGCTTTGTTTTACTACTCAATTCCTGTTCCTTCTATATTGTTTCGAGTTAAATGCTAATTACATATGCTAATTAATAAGTAAGAGAGTACCAAAGACTGACTGACTGACTGACTCATCCGTTTTGAAAAGAACAGTAAAAAAAACGATCATGTTGAATATTTAGAACTCGAAGCCTTCATTATATTTTAATATTTAAATTTAATATATATATAAGATTATTTATTTATTTATTTATAATAAATGTGTTTAAAGTAATTGCCAACTAATTTATTATTGGTTATTACTAAATTATTAATATTGGAAAACTTGTTTAATTATTAATCTATAATGATAATCCGCAATCCGCAATCATTTAAATTAGTGGCGAAATCATCATAAAAAACGGAAAGAAAGAAGGATAAAACAAAATGCTTCTTTATCTTTAAATATACATTTTTAACTTCAAATTTAGAATATTAATTAATTGTGAAATTGGATTAATCAATTTCAAAAGAGGATTAATCGACTTCAAAATATGATTAATCACTTACAAAATAGGATTAATCAATATCAAATTGGAAATAGTTATGTTATTTTTGCCAGAAAGGACTTTACTTAAATTTGAACAAAAATTTGAATTATACATGCTATGACCAGAGATGTCAAATTGGTTTGACTGACAATTTCAGGATTCGAAAGGGCCGGTGTTCAAAATCACAAGGAGTCAATTAAAATTTGAAAGGTTATTGAATTGTCATGGAAAAATGCAAATTTTTGTTCAAATTTGAGTAAAGTCCTTTCTGGCAAAAATAACATTGCCAGGTACTAATTAAACATAATTAATAATTAAAACAAAGATGGGAGTGTCTTTTTTAAGAAAATGTAGTTGAATGGTCCGTATAACTGAAATCTTTTTTCAGCTTAAGCTAAATTTTTAATTTTACGTTCAAAGTGAATGGACTAAAAATTTATAACTTTACTTATATCATATCTTATGTGTTGCATGTTGGAGAGAGTTTTGTCTCGAGGGTTAGACTAACTGCCCGGCAAGCAGGTTAGTGTTCGGGATCAACTCCCGGGGGGATGAAGCCCTCTGACATGCAAAATAAAAATATTTTCTACTAAAAAAGATATTGTGACCATAGAATTCTGTTTTTTAAGATAATTAATAATATTCTGTTTGGTATTCTGAGGAGTGCTTTTATGCAACCCAACAGAACGCTCAAACTTTTCTCAGATTGAGATCGTTTATTTTAGAGATTTTTAAATTATAAATAGTGAAGGGTGCCTAAAAGTTATTTTTATAGTAGTATAACTGGACCTTGTTGGGTATAAATACCTAAAAGAGAAGTGGGTCACTGAAATATAAATGTTTAGTTCGATGTTCTGAGGAATCCTTTTTTGCAACCCTACAGAACGCTCAAACTTTTCTCAGATTGTGATCGTTTATTGTTGAGATTCTTAAATTATAAAAAAGTGAAGGGTGCCTAAAAGTTATTTTTACAGTAGCATAACTGTACCCTAAAAGAGAAGCGAGTCACTGAAATATAAATCATGGGTCACTTTGTGAATCGTAGGTTAGGTTAGTGGTTCGCCATCCCTGGTATAGAGGATTGTTTTAAAAATTAGAAATCGAGTATTCACTGAAAATATGTTCTGGTTCCTATGTGGATTTTTAAAAAATCTATCAATATCCACACCAAAAATATGTTTAAATTTTAATGAAATTAATTTCCGAATTCAAGAAATTATTCCCAAGATTGGATTTCTTTATCTTTTCTAAATAGAACGATTTCCATCGTTTTTGAAGGTCTCGTTTTCTCTAATCGAAAAGCGGCTTTTTTTCTCTTTCTCTCCTAAAATGAACGAATCCATCAGAGGACCCTACCTGCTCCCTTAAGCCCTATTCTTCTTCTTCTCTGGGGTCGAGAGATCATACAGAGTAAAGTAGGAGCCTCTATAGAGAGAGAGGATTACACTTGATCCTTTCCCTCTCATCTTAAGCCCCTAGCAACTTGCTCAAGATCTTTCATTCTCTCTCACTCTATCTACCCTGTGAATAATAAACGAGCACCTAACTGTATTGGTTTTTATTATGTTATTTTGCAATTATATTGTTTTTAGGGCCTTTGGTCATGTTTCTCTCTAATATAAAACTGACCATATACAGATAAGGATTTATAGGTGAATTTTGCGATCTCGTGATCTATTATGCTTTTATGACCTTATGAGCTAAAATCATCAATTCAAGATTGCAATCAGATAAAAAAATCTAAGCTATTATAAAATTTGAATTAGCCACCCTTCAAGTGCGAGTCGGACATGCGCCCTGGAATTTTTCTAACAAATTTCTTCCAAAATTTTTTGAATAGTTGTTAACGAGGGGTGAACCGTGATTGGAATTAGGTGTACACCGTCTTTGGAATTATTTGGAATTACTTTGGAATTCATTAGATAATCTATTGTTATCTATTGTCTTCTACTTGGAAATGAAAATGGAAGTGGAAATAGGTGTACAGGATTTGAGGTCGCGGTTCACCCCTCGGTTTGTAATAAGATAATTGGTGAATTTGTATAATTATTTCATAATTTTATGTTTAATGGTTTGAAATTACATAAGATACAAGAATTGTGTAAAAATGGGTACTTTTGCACTTTCATACACTGTCATTTTAAAGAGAATTAAAAAAAAACATCAACTTAATTCTATTTAATGGGATCTTTTTAAATCTTATGATAAAAATAAAAATATTTTCGGCCGAAAGAAAAATTCGACTTTTTTCAAAATAATCAGTTTCCCCTAAAAATTAGGTGATACGTCAGAAACTCGAAATAAAAGAACAGTTCCAAGCGGTAGTCTTTAGACCCAATGTTCCTTCTAATGTAATACAAGTAGATACAAGTTTCGGGTTAAAAGAGTTAAAAAGGCAGAAAAAAATCTAAATATCTAACGTTGTGAGATAAAATTCTCCACACAAGATTGCATTAATGAATTACATCTCGGCGTAAATAGGGTCAGCAAAAACCCCGCAATGGGGGGGGGGGGGGGGCAATAAAGAGGGCACAACACAATTTGCCACGAAACTATAATATACAATTTGGATATGAATATCTCTCAATTAAGTTACAATTTAGTTATAATTATTGCGATTGCTGTACCTAAATAATAATATGTTTAGGGCTTATCGATACTAATGTGGCCCCTGTTACTTTTGAATGGAAACCTAAAAAGCAAAAAATTGTACCTACTGAGTCTTGAACAAGTTGTCCCTAATGTTATTTTATCTTTTAAAAAATAGATATACTATTAAATAAACTTTTATTTTATTTGAATGATGAATTGATATTGTATGCTAATACAGAGAATAAGTGAAAATCATATGGCGTGTATTAAACATAGAATATTTATGAGTGACTTAAGTCTATAAGAGCTTTCAAAATGAATGTAAGATGATTTGTTAAGTGATCCCTGATTAGAAATCGATCTATTTATTTATTTATTTTATTTATTTATTTAGCTAGTTTGCCGTTGTGTAAACGACCTCGATCTCTTGTGTGTGTACCACACACCACCCTTCAGTTGAACCCCTAAATATGGATTAAATGTTTTCAGATGATTGTAAATGAAGAAACTTTTCATTGATATATTACCACTGAGCTTCCAATCCAAAAGGGGTTGTTGTTACTCAATGATCGATAATTTTCCAATTGAAATGGGTGGGGTAAAGGGAGGGGAGGGGAGGATTTCGATCCTCTCTTTTTTGCCATGGGGGCATTTCAAGTGATTTGACAAAGGCCCTGTGGTATTTGGACAAAGGCCTTATCCCGCCCTAATACACCAGCAGCAGCCGAAACACCTCTTCACGTTAACAATAGCATTCAAGAGAGAGAGCCGATCAATCAATTGAAAGGAATTATTAGAGTATAGGGATAATATCAATCTATCAATTATATGTGGATTAACATTCGGTGGTAATCCGTGTAAACTGACAAGAGGACACCTGATGGGGCTTAAAAATGTTAACAGCCACGCTAATGGAGGCCCAAATTAGCCTTCACAAGAGTCAATGTCAATGTGAGAAGGAAAATCTGCCATGGAATCATCCAAATGGTGACAACTAGTCTGCGAATTGGGTTGGATAATATTGAAACAAAACGAGTGACAAGTTTTGATTGAAAAGCTAGTAAAGGAACAGACTGATTTTTAAAATAGGTAACTTTTCTGGGAAAGGGATGTTCAAGGGGTGATGTAGTACTGCCTCTGATGACGGCCTGGAACCAAATACAGGGTGGGGCATAAAGATCTATCACATTTTGAAGAGGTATAAAAAATGAAAAGATTTAACTAGAAAAAACTGAATATATTTTTGAAAAGAACATAAAATTTTTTTTTTTAAATGTGTTTAAACATTATTTCAGACAAAAAAAAGGGGGGGGGGGTCAAAAATGAAAATTCTACCCCTTTCAACAAAACGAAATTATTGCAATTAAAAATGAAATTATTTATATATCGTAGATTGGGAAAGGGTGGGAAAATGATCATTATTTTATTTTTTTTCATTGAAGGACTTTCACCATCTTGATTAAAAACTAATATTTGTTAGAATAATATATTCGGAGTAACTTAAAAAAAAATTGAAATTATTTTTCTCGTAGTTTGAATAAAAAATAAAAAAAAAAACATATTTGGGCGATTATTTTTAGTGGAGAGGATATAATATCAATGGCTTAGAAACGATCCATTCATAAGGAGAATATTATTATAGTAGTGTAAAAAGTACAGTCACGCTAAAACAACATAACCTAAAATTTTAGTACCGTTCATATTTATAGAGTGGTTACCAAGCTAAAACTTTTTGTGTGCATTGTCGCAAAAGAACCTCATTAAGAATTGCAAAATTATTGAAAAAATATTATTTTTAGATTTGAATCAATTTCTATTATAAGTAATCGAAGAGGTGTGTTTCGAATTATTATTTAATAAACTAATTAATTCCTTGAAACTTTAAATAGCGTAGCGAGTTTTGAAAAGGTTTCAATTTTTCCTCCAATTTATTTATTAACTTCTAATTTCCAAGTTGTGGGTTTTTTCAAAATTTACCCACTAAAATTTAAAAAAAAAAAATGATTAAAATAAAATAAATTAAAATAAAAAAGAACATTGTTTTAAATATGGACATGGGAAGGGAGTATTTATTGCTCAATGTCCAAATAATTGTAAAATAAAAAATAATAATGTAAATTTTAATTTGGAAATAAAACATTTTGTTCAAATATATATAATTTTAATATTGGATTGATATTAAAACACACCAACTAAAAGTCATGTAATGTGCTAACCGAGGGGTGATCCGCGATTGAAAGTAGGTGTACACCTCTTTGGAAGTATTTTGGAAGTACTTGGAAATATTTGGAAGTACTTGGATGTACTTGGAAATATTTGGAAGTACTTGGAAATATTTGAAAGCGCTTGAAAATATTTGGAAGTACTTGGAAATATTTGGAAGTGCTTGGGAATATCTGGAAGTACTTGGAAATATTTGGAATTACTTGGAAATATTTGAAAGCGCTTGGAAATATTTGGAAGTACTTGGAAATATTTGGAAGTACTTGGAAATATTTGGAAGTGTTTGGGAATATCTGGAAGTACTTGGAAATATTTGGAATTACTTGGAAATATTTGGAATTATTTGGAAGTACTTGGAAATATTTGGAAGTACAAGTGGAGGTTGGTGTACAGCATATTAGGTCGCGGTTCACCCCTCGGTGCTAACTATAAGTATAACATGTCTTTCAATCAGTATTGAGATTATTTTTTAGATTTCTTATGATGTCAGATTTTTTCGGAAAAACAAAAAAATATCTCGGGGCATTAATAATAAAAATATTTAAAAAAATCAATCAATAATAAAAGAAGCGAGTGTGAGGGCACGATGATTTTTTCCTTCTCATTATATAAATGAGAAATTCTGTTCGTAGTCTTTTTTTTATCTTGTAAGAGGATGAATGTCCTCCACCTGTAAGTCTGCCCGTCCCACACGGCGACAAGATCACTTGAAAAGAGAGAGAAAAATGAAAAAGAAAAAAGAAGATAAAGAAGAAGCAAGCAAGCAAGTGAAGAGTTGGAGGTCGTTGAAAACCACCCTTGTGCTTCTCTGGCTGAGCCATGGCTCCGCACAAGAGGGTTGTATTTCCGTCATGACGCGGCTTCCGCTAGTAATGACATCCTGTGAGTTGGAGAAAAATTCTAACAAGGGTTGCTATTTATACATTCGATGCCGTCATGACAAAGAACAATACTGGATCAAGTGTGTCTGAAAATGCGCCCCTTACCACCCCTCGAAAATAGAAAATATAATCTAGGGAAGAAAAAAGTTCAAGAAATCATTTCTTGGAATTACTTTTCTAAAACTTAAACATTATGCAATTTCCATTGTACCATACACTAAAACTTTTTCATGTGTATTTCAGAAGAGCACAATTGTATTTCAGAATTCTCATTTGAATAGTAGAAAATAATTTTTATAAAAAACAATAAAACCGACTTCAAAAAACTTAAATGCAAAAAATAAAATAATAATAACTCAAAAATCAAATAAAATCCACTAAAATGTATAAAATAATTATCTTATTTAGTTACAACTAAACGACGAAATATTAACATGAAATTACTTTTTGAAGTCGGTACCAAACAAACTATACCTATAAGCGAGCGTACCCGCCAAACGTACCCGTCAAGTGCGATTCATAAAATGTACTATATGTTTGGCACCGAATTCAAAAAGTAATTTCGTGTTAATATTTCGTCGTTTAGTTGTAACTAAATAAGATAATTATTTTATACCTTTTAGTGGATTTTATTTTATTTTTCAGTTATTATTATTTTATTTGTTTCATTTAAGTTTTTTGAAGTCAGTTTTATTTATTTTTTTTATAAAAATTATTTTTATTTTTCTCTTTTTAGTGATGTTATTAATAGTGACTTAATATGCATGCATGCATCTCGTAAGAGAAAGCGTCAGGCGAATGAATCAGAAAATGATAATAAAATTCAATTCATAAATATAGAAATTCTCTCAAAACATTTGCGGGTTTTAAATGAATGTTATAAGATTTTTTATAAAGGATTTTATTTATCATAATTTCGATTATTTGCTCATAAGAATTGGAGATTTACGTTATTTCGTCGTTGATCATATCATCAGAACTTGACCAAATTAATATGGCACCATCCCTAAGATACCCCCTTTCCAATAAAAAACGAATCATCGAAATCGGTTCATAAACAAAGAAGTTAGGCCTGAACAAACCTAACAAAAAAAGGTCTAATACTAATAATGAAAAAAAACGGGACCAATCGGAAGCTAGACTGAACCCAATGCAAAAAATAACTTCAAAGTCGGTTCACAATTGGCGGAGATATGAGATATGAGGTTACATAGAGAGAAAAAAAAATTCAGTCGAATAGAGAACCTCTCCTTTTTTGAAGTCGGTTAAAAATCACAATTGTATTTCAGAAATCTCAATTCAATTGCTGAATACCCGAATTGTATTTCAGAATTTTCAATTGAATGTTAGACAATCACAAATGTATTTCAGAAATTTCAATTCAATTTCAGAAAGCCTCAATTGTATTTCAGAAAATAATGTCAATTGTTTTGTATATAAGTTTATTTTCTGAAATACAAGTGAGATTTTCTAATATCCAATTGAGAATTCTGAAATATAATTGAGATTTCTGAAATAGAATTGTGATTTTCTGAAATTAACTTGATATTTTCTGAAATAAAAATGGAAAAGTTGAAGTTGTTAATTCAGAACGTATTATGATATTATACAAGTTTAAATTGCCCAAAATCCAAAAAAATTAATCCTGTTTATTTGTCACTAAATCACCTCATTTGAGCGAAATATGTGATTTTCAAATATTTAAAACCCCTTCGCGATTAAATTAGTTAGACACTAATAGTAGAAATGCATTTTCTAACTTGTTTATCCTTATGACTGGAACTATATTACCGCAGCTGTCATTACAGCGACATATAACCTTCAGTCTTTAAAGAAGTACTTTTACCTTCGACCCAATCCCTGAAATTTATTTTCTTTTTTTTCACGAAGTACGAGTTCACTAAGAACTACAGTGTTTACGTATACCTTTATTGTAGAACACCTTCTTGTATATCAATATAATTTAAAAAAAAAACAGCATTTGAACAAAAATTGGTGAGCATTTCGAATTTATTCAAAAATCGAAGGACAATGGATTGATTAATCCTAAATTGAATATAAAATTTTAATTTAATGATAATAGGAAACTTAAAATTTCTTATTAAATCACCAGAGTTCTACCACTAATCTTCTAAACATATGCCAGGTGTGTTAGTTCGAAAGTCAGCCAAGAGTATGTACCTACATATTTCTTGTTTTGGCACTCACTGAAGAAGGGAATACAATCATTGTAACGTAAATTAGTATTATTGTTAATTCTACATAAAAGAAAGATCGAAGAAATGTCATTCTCCTCGTGATTTTCGCCAATACCATCTGAGGTACTAAAAATATTATATAAAGAAGTCGATGGATCATAAGCTATTATATTAAGTTAGGTGCTTGCGAAGTTCTACCTCGAATGCTTCAGGACGCCCCATCTTCCTTACGTTGAGTGGCAGTGAGTTCCAGACCATGGTCGCCGTAACCTCAAAGGAGTCCGCCATCATTCTGCTTCTATGTGGTGGACAGACCAGCACGCGGGCACGTACTGACGGACCACAGGCCAGCGTCCGACTGAGATAGTCAGGCGCTCGGCCCAAGAGAACCCCATACACAAACTTAGCATATCTGTACTTTCGGAAGGCACCGAAGTTCATCCAGAATTAACCAGTGAAAATTTCATAATTTGCAGTGATATAGTTTATGATTTTCTAACACCTTACAACATTGAATATTAATCAGTTAGAATCAAGTTACTGATAATAATTTGGAACTAACCATAACAAATTGCATAATTTGTAGTGATACACAGTTTATGTTTTTCTAACACCTTACAATCTTAAATATTAATCAGTTAGCACCAAGCTACTGATAATGATTTGGAATTAACTAGTGAAAATTTCATAATTTGGAGTGATATAGAGTTTATGATTTTGTAACACCTTACAACCTTAAATATTAATCAGTTAGAATCAAGTTATTGATAATAATTTGGAATTAACCATAAGAAATTGCATAATTTGCAGTGATACACAGTTTAATCTTTTCTAACACCTTACAAAGTTAAATATTAATCAGTTAGCACCAAGTTACTGATAAAAATAGTCATATATTCCAATTCTTAACTTAACTTCATTAACTTAGTCTATGCAAGCGAAAGTAAAAAGAATGGAAAAAGCAATATTCATTCATATAATGAGAGGAAAAAGTCATCGTCTACGCACACGCTCTTCTTTTATTATTGATTGATATTTTCAAATATTTTTTATCCTTAATGTCCCAGGAGTTTTTTTTGCAGACAATACAACATCATAAGAAAGGCAAGAAATAATCTACATACTGATTGAAAGACATTGGGTGGCAGCGACGGGGGTGGAATATATCCACACGCAGGGGAGCAACAACAAAAGCGCCACGGGACAAAAAAGTAGAAGAAAAGGGAGATTCATAACAAAAATAATGTCGTCGTTGTGTGTGTTGACGTCATTCGTTCGTTCTTTCGGGAGGAGAAAACAAAAATATAATCTTTCATTGAAAAACCTTAAGGCGAATGTTGGAATGAATATTTGTCATTACAGTGAGGGGGTGGATCTGACTAATATGAAAAAAAGAGAAAAAAAGGATCGATCCTGGACCTGACACCTCAGAAAGTAATCGAGGTGAGAGGGTGTGCTCATTGTCAAGATCAAATTTCTCCACCAACCCCACATGGTCGGGCTTCATTCAGCATACTGTAGAATACAAGAATATTTCAATCTGTCAAACCGAAAAGATCGTCTGACTTGTTTTTCGAGAGATTATATGTCGGAGAAAAGAAAGAAAGAAAGAAAGAAATCCAATAAGAATTTGAATTCTTTCAAGAAGAAAGGAATTAGTGATGTTTCAAATTTTAATCAAATTTCAAAATAAATGCCGGTATTAGTAACTTTAGAATTACAATAGAAAATGAGTCAAGGTTGGCCGAGAGCATGCCTTCTAATCAAGTTAGGGCGGGTTCAAGCCGACTTGACCGGCTATTATCTGATTCCTTCAGAGGAAGGCCATGGGAAACCACCCCTGTGAAGAATTTTCCCAGAAAAATTACAATGGAGAGAATACTCTCAATAGTAATTGCCGAAGCTCGGAATCGGATATGGCACTTGAAGAAGATAGAAAATTAAGAGAGATGGTTAACTACTAGGTCCGAGATTTTATGGATTATTTTTATTATGCCAGAAGGTTTGTTTAACACTTTCGGAAATTGAACCCGAATGCAATCCGGGCACTTGGCTTGCCCATTGAGGCCTAACCACATCTGACATATAGCACGTGGAAAATCTTTCACTCAAATAATCTATTTCATCAAGTGAATGATTCTTTAAATGAAAAATGTTTCCGCATGCTATATCTCAGATGTGGTTAGGCTTCAATGGGTAAGCCAACTGCCCGAATTGCATTTTTTTGGCATTCCGGTTCAATTTACGAAACTGTTAAACAACCCTTCTGTCATAATAAAAATAATCAATAACATCTCGGATCTAGTATATCTAGACCATCTAGACAATTTTAATTATTTATTTATTTATTACTACAATAAATGTATTTAGATCTTATATAGACGTTTGTGGTGTACGCACAAATTTATACATTATGTTTCGAGGATTAGTTTACTGATCTTCAGTGACTAATCACAAATTTTTAAATA
Source organism: Forficula auricularia (assembly GCA_024734495.1). Lineage (NCBI taxonomy): Eukaryota > Metazoa > Arthropoda > Insecta > Dermaptera > Forficulidae > Forficula > Forficula auricularia. The sequence goes on along the minus strand of JALMQS010000092.1, from coordinate 2,469,328 downwards.
TTGTTAACATTTCGTGAAATCTTCATCTTTCTTCTTCATCGATAAGATTATGGTACATGGAAAAATGTACACAATAAAATATTTTTACAAAATCATATAAATCACAGAAATTGTAGAAAGGAAAATAAGTTTGATTAAATAACGTTTAAATCAATATTAATCTCATTAAAAATAAACTGATGTGGCCATTCACAAGACTTTACTATACACCTGGCATAAGAGAAATAGCTCTTGTATTTAATGTGTAATAAGATACCAAAAATTTAACCTGGAAGACGCGTGGGTGAGAGCGCTATCTCTGGAACGTTCTGACTGGAGATTGTCGCTTTTGTATTACACGCAGGTGCTCTCACCTGCAGTGGTACAGGCCCAAAGAAGCATAGGATGTGGACCTTGGACCCTGCAATAAATAATTGTAATATATAGTTTGTGTAGAAACACTTAATAGTTAAAAGGGAACTCTTATAAGTATCCGATAGAAAAAACTATTCCAATTTAATCAAACAAGTCTGAGCTTGAAATAGTGAAGTTAATTTCCTCATTAATATATCAAAGAATAATTAACACATTAGCGAGAAATGTTTTTATCGCTCTTTTTGAACAAGATATATATCGCGATACTACTGCGGTTGAAGCTATTGAAGTCTGCTGAGTCTTAAGTCTGGACCAATGGAGAATGAAAAAGATATGATCCATTTAGCTATAATCCAGCATCATTTAGCGTTTAGCCCACATGACACTTGGATGGATCACCAAATGAAATCTGAGATGTTATATATTCAATCTCCCAGTCCAGAGCGCCCGATCTGTTAACACGTATGTTAGGTGCTTGCCATTAATGCAAACAATTCTCGTTAATGTGTTAATTATTCTTTGATATATTGATGAGAAAATTAACTTCACTATTTCAAGTTAGAAATATATAAATTCGGATATTATTTTCACTTAATATTTGACAAAAATCATCTGCATTCGATTCGCGATTGAATCAAATACAGGAAACTTATGATTAAGTCTGATCTTATTTTCGATTCCTCTTGCTAATAAAACTAAATCTATTTTAATAAATGTAAGCTCGAACTAATATACACATAGATTAAAAAAAATCCTTTTAAAAATATTTTATATACGAAAGCTTTCTCTGCTTATTGGAATAAAGGTTTGTAAAATATACACGAGTAAATGAAATATTAATACAAAATAAACTGGTGTGGCCATCCACATGACTTTACCATACACCCTGGCTCCTCTCCTATATTTAATAAAATTATTCATAATCATATAAGGGGGGGGGGTTAGTTTTTGCATTTTTAGTCTTCTGGGGTCCCACTAATTATGTATACAAAATTTGGATGAGTTCCAGACCCAGAAAAAATAATCTTTTCGATATTATAGATTCATTTTTTAGGATATTTCATTTTTCTTGTTTTAAATTTACCCTACAGGGTATGGTCAAGTAAAAATAAAAGGAATAATAAAATAAATTTTTTATATTTTAGAACCAAAAGTTGGGAAGCTAGAGAGTCGAAAATCAAATCAGCTCTCCGCAATGGAAATATAAACATTTTGGAACCAGAATGAACTTCCTACTGCTCTTTTTTCTTCTGTCCTGGGTTTTTGATCCAGACACATAGACAGAAAAAAATAACATTTGAAAATAATTTTGGTTTCAAATAAATTTAAACACAGTGAGCAATTTTTTTTTTTTTTTAAGAATTCAATACTTGGACTGCTCGGCTATAAAAATCGTTATTTTTTATGAAGTAGTTTATTGATAGAGTTTTCTTTAACTAGCTTTTCTATATATTTTGAAAACAAGTATCCCAGATATAATGATTTGAATTTTTGAACTGAATGTTTCAAAAATTCAAAGCCCAAACTTTAATCAAATCTTAGTTTTTTAATTACACAAATTTTGGCATTAGGACGGAATTTTTATGAGATTTTGTTCTCCTATTATCTTGGTTCTCGCAACCCAAAAAAATACTCCTTGAAAATGTTCTTACTCGACGAGTAAAAGCAAAAAAACCAACGAACTTGCCCAACCCTGATCTAAGATTAAGAGACACTTAGTAAGATTTAACGTAGCGTAGTAAATATGAAAATCAGCAATCATAGAAATGGAAATAAATGGGGAGGCATGTTTCCTGATTTGGAAAAGGAATATGCTAAAAAAGAAGAAATACATATGTAAAGGCTGAAGATTTTGCTCCTATTTGAATTCAGTGAACTTAAAATGTTTGGTGAAAATGTGAATTTTTAGGCTTATTTCGCTTAAATATATAATGTATATGGGCTAAACGACTTGTGTATCATTTGCAAACATATTTAACGTTCAATATAACTTTATTACACAAGGCAGAACTGCAAAATGGAAGAGGCCTATGCCCAAAACGGTCCTGGAACAATATAAACTTATAAATATTTGTAAATACTTATTTATGTAACAAATAGAAGCAATCCACCACAATTATCATTGTAAAATCATATAAATATATTTGTCAAAATTGTATCTCAATAAAGGCTTAAATAAATAAAGTTCTTGGAGATCGTGGCTGTGATGATATTCAGTAGATTGAAGTAGTTTATTTCTGAATCTTGGGCGCAAGCACGACACTATCTTCATGAAGTTAAATTTCTTATTGTTGAGAAAACTAGGTTCAATCAAAAGTGTGTATTGGAATATGTGTATAATTCCCAATAACTGAAGATGGTTCAATAAAATTTAGGCCGAAACGTTTTACTCTGGGAATTTTATTGTACCCGGTGCATCCCTACTTTGGCTGATATAACTCCTTCTATTGAGTAAATAAAGTTATTTATTTAAATATATAACTTTATTTTTCATTACTTTGAAAAGAGTTAATTGAAGGCAAATAGTTGAGTCAAACTATCTAATATTAGGAAGTAGGTACTACTCTATGGTCGGCTTATAATATAGTGGTACCTGGAGGCACCAAGCAATGCTCGGTAACTTCTTCCTTCAGTTAAAAGCTTTATTTTAATATTATTTTTAATTTATAATTCTGATAAAAATGTCGATTTTTATTTGAGAGCCGATTTTTTTTTTTTTTTTTAAGAATCTTTGAATATGTGAAATAATCAAATAGGCTTTGCCTTTTTCCAACAAAAGAAAGTTTATTTTGTTTATTATTAGTAAAAATGACTCGTGGAAAGGTTGTTGATGAAAAAACTCGCTCAATTATTATCAATTTATTTAAAAAGGGAAAATCAAACGAGGAAATTGGCGATCTAGTTAATTTATCAAAGTTTACTGTCAGAAATATTATTCGAGTTTATAAAACAACGGGTACAATAGCTACAAAACCTCGGTATGCGTCGAAATCCAAAATATCAGATGCTGATAGACGGACATTGAAGAAGATTTTTAGAAAAAACTCGTTCGAACTATGGTGAACTATCTGTTCTTTGGAGCGATGCTGTGGGGCGAAGTGTTTCAAGATCCACGTGCCATAGAGAAGCCCTTAAGTTAGGTTTTAAAACTTACAAGGTAATTTTATTGCAACTTATTCCAAATTTTTTTTTTTTGTAATTTTACTAATTTTTTTCAGGCGAAAGAAAAGCCACTCTTGACATTAAAACAAAAGAAAAACCGGCTTAAATGGGCTAAAATTCACATTAATTGGACGAGTGATGAATGGAATAGTGTCCATTGGAGTGATGAGTCTCGTTTTGAAGTTTGTGTTGGGGACAATCGGAGCAGAGTTATTCGTCAGAAAAATGAAGCTTTCAATTCAGATTGTTTAAAAAAGAAAGTAAAATTCCATGCTTCAGTTATGGTATGGGGTTCAATGTATGCTAGAGGTGTTGGAAAACTTCATTTCATTGATTGAATTGTAAACACCAATAAATATTTAGAGATTTAAAAAAAAATCGTTATTTCCAACAATGGCAGATGCATTGCAGAATAATAATAATTTTGTGTTCCAACAAGACGGGGCATCATCAAGGAAATCTTTAAAATGGCTTTCTGATTATAATGTTCCACTTTTGGAGTGGGTGGCAAACAGTCCCGACTTGTCACCAATAGAAACTCTTTGGCACACAATGAAAAAGCTATTACGAATACAACCAGCTAGAAACGTAGTTGGGATACTTTCACTCAAGATGAGTGTCAAAACTTAATAAGTACGTTGCCCAAAAGAATTCAAGCCGTAATTAAAAATAAAGGCGACGTCACACAGTGGTAAAGGTTTTGGATTTTGTATGTTTTCCTTGTTTTTAACAATTAAAAAATAATTTTAAGTTAAATGTTACAATAAAATGTTTTAAATTTTTTAAAATGTTGTTCCAAATGATAAGAAAAATAAATATTTAAATTAAATTTACCGTGAATTAGCATAATTTTATTTAAAAAGAAAAAATATTGGTGGGCCAATTGAGATGGGACTGGGCTCGTATAAATATCCTATCTGTTTCTAATGGGTTGAAAAACCCGATTGGATGTAGGTAAATTCATTTTGTCGTAATATTAAGCTTGTCACCCGACAAATAATGAATGTGCCAAATGAGAGCACATTGAACTTTTATATATCTATCTGCCGCAGAGTATATTTTAGTTTATTTGAATCAACCAGATGACAATAATGTAGGAATTTCCTTATTATTATTATATATTTTAATTTAAGTTAATCATCAATTAATTAGTTATTAGCCCATCATAATTGGTATAGATGATATTATTAATATTAACTTCATAACTAAATCACTAGTAATTATCGTCCTTAAGACCCTAAGGGCACGGAGAGCATCCTAGACCAACCCCTATGGACTAATCGAAAGGGAGCGTTGATTAAATGTCGGCTAAAGATTATATAAAAAAGATCTAGTTCAGGATTGGATGCAAAGCAGTCCAGAAATAAATAAGAGACTACGTCCAATAAAAGAGTATTTGTTGAATATGTTTTCCCTTTATAATATTTTGAAACCGACGTTTCGGAGGATCTTCCCTCCTTCTTCGGGGTCCAAAAGAGTTTCAAAATATTATAAAGGGAAATAACATTTCCAATAAATACTCTTTTATTGGATGTACTCTCTTATTTCTTTCTGGACTGCGTTCCATCCAATCCTGAGTAATAAATATATCAGTCAGTCTCCAAAGAAAAACTTCTTAAAGATCTAGTCTTTCTATTTTCTTCGTTTATTTATTTGATTCCTCTTTAGATTTGAATTATTTAAATTAAAATAAATTTCATTAAAAAAATAACAACATAAATGGATTAAAATGAAAATTCGTCTCTTGTTGGGGATCTAGTCCTATTATACGATGGTTTTCCAAACGTTAGTTCATACACTTAACTTTCTCAAAAAGATTAAAAAGTTAGATCTTGGAAAAACAAAAAGCAGGCATACTAAGCAATGTAAAAATCAGAAATATCTACTCAATCTACAATATTTTAATTTTCGCTTAAGAGGTTAGTTATTATTACTTGTTAAATTTCAGATCTAGTGAGGAAGAAATTTTCCCATTCTCCAAATAGGGATCGGCACGTGTTCATCATCATATCCGTGTATTAGCCCCGTAACACCTATAAACCCAAAGTCTTATATTATTATTAAAACCAAACCCTCTTGCTCGTTCGCCCCGAGGCCCTTCAATATCATATTCAGGCTTAATCTGACAACTTCTGATTCCCAAGTGAGACCCAAACACAGAGAGAGAAAATTAGGGGAGTAGAATATGGATCTATACTAGACACCGTACTCTCACATTACAACAAAATAATTTATATTCGACATTGGAACAATATGTGTGAAATTTATATGGAATAAATTTGATGAAATTTGGAAAAAAAATTCATTTTTATTTTATCATTGTCGAAAATTCAATTTTCGTGCTTGTAATACAGGTAAATGAAAAAATAACTTGAGAGATAAAATTACATACGGAATGAATCACTAGCCTTGTAAAGCTAATAAGGTTATTCATTAAAAGATGGCACCTCAATCATTTTTATAAAAATTTGAAAAATCATGTTCTAAATTGCATATTGAATAAATCACTAAATATATTGGTTCTCGAAATAAAATAAAATTGTTGCATAGTTTCAAAGGGCAATTAAAATGAATGATTTTTGAGAAAAGGGTGCGGATAGAAGGTTTGAAGTCCCTGCCTGGTAGATATATCTTCCAGGTCAGCATGTCAAAGACTTGTCCAAGCGAGTTTTAGTCGAATAAAAATTGTTCTCGCTGAGGAACCATTAAAATAGTAATAATACAAAAAAAGAATAAATAAAGATTTTTCGGGAATCTTTGGGCTATTTGACTATTGTGAAACACCACCAACTCCAACCTATAAAATCTAATCTTAAATTTGAAAAATAACGAAAATCATGCCGTATTTGATGAAATTTGCAAACAAAAGCAAAGTTTAAAATAGCATTTCAAAGAATGAAGGGTACTTTTTTGGGCAGCATCCCCTAGTTGAAAAGTCATCAACCGCCACTGATTGGTATATAACTTATATAAATATATATTTTAGTTTGTTAAGTGACCCGCTTACAACTTTCAACAAAACGAATCTACCTACATCCAATCGGGTATTTAAACTCAGCTATATATCTCTATATACGGGGCATTACACGCTAAATCGGACGGGTTTAAAAATTTTAATTTTTATTTCCTTAATTTTTTGACATTTTTTAGTATCAATCAAAAAACTCTTCCTGGTAAATTTTGAAATTTTTTTGATCACCGGTTTAAAAGATATCGAATTTCGGTTTTTCGCTCAAACTTCTTCAAAAATGGTCCAAATTCAAAAATTTTTTTACATACTTACTTTTTTTTAAAAAAATCCAAAAAATTATTTAAAGTGTTTTTATATGCGATTTTGGAGTTTGAAAATTTGATTTTTTTGATAATTTTTTGTTTTAAACTTCTATTCATTCTACAAATTTTAAGACTAGATTGATCTTGATCCTATGATAATTACTATTTTTTCGATTTTTGAAAATTTCGAAAAAAATTTATTCGCCATTAACCTTAATTAAAATCAGGTTTTGGTATTGAGTTCCCTTTTGTTAGTTATTTTGAATAGATTTTTATCGTTACCAGGTGTTTAAAATATATAATTAGTATTTAGTTTGTTGAAAGAAAATCAAAATAAAAAAATAAAAAGAAAAAAAATAGTGATTATCATTGGCCCACTATCAACCCGGTCTTTAAATTTTTAGAATGAATAGAAGTTTAAAATAAAAAATTATCAAAAAAATCGAAGAGTATACATACAGTTTCAAAAACAAGATTAAAATTTTCAAACCCAAAAATCGCATATATAAACACTTTAAATAATAATTGAATGTAATGGAAGGCAGCCCAGAGGTAGTGAGGAAAGAAAAAATTAACACAAATCAAATAAGGTGTAATTTATTGGAATCCTTCCTCCTTTCCTTTCAAACCGACGTTTCGGAGAATTCTTCCCTCCTTCTTCAGGGTTTCAAAGGGTCAATGAATGAAACAAATAAAATGTTTCCTTCTTCTCTCCACAGTAGTGTTGAAAACTTAACAAAAAAACTAATTAAGAAAAGGAGGAAAAAAATTGTTTTTCTATGCCTTTGCTAAAATAGAAGAAAGTTTTGAACACTACTGTGGAGAGAAGAAGGAAACATTTAATTTGTTTCATTCATTGACCCTTTGAAACCCTGAAGAAGGAGGGAAGAATCCTCCGAAACGTCAGTTTGAAAGGAAAGAAGGAAGGATTCCAATAAATTACACCTTATTTGATATGTGTTAATTTTTTTTTTCCTCACTATCTGGGCTGCCTTCTATTACATTCAATTAAAATTTCTACCAGTCCGTCTCTCTCCAGAGAAAATTTCGTTGCAAAAAAAAACTTTAAATAATTTTTGTATTATTTTCTAAAAAGTATGTAAAAAAACAAAATTTTTAAAAAATTTTGAATTTTGACCATTTTTGAAGAAATTATGAGGGAAAAACCGAAATTGGATATCTTTTAAACCGGTGATTAAAAAAATTTCAAAATTTACCAGGAAGAGTTTTTTGATGGATACTAATAAATGTCAAAAAATGAAGGAAATCAAAAATTAAAATTTTTCAAACCGTCCGATTTGGCGTGGAATGCTTCATATCATACATATAATAATAATAATAACTACCAGACTACTACTCTAATAAAAACAAAAAAATTTCAATTAAAAATTCAAACATGCTCAGCTGAAGTAACACCGATATATACCGGGTGAGATTTTTTATCTTGAGACAGTCTTATAACTCAAAAACAATGGATTATATGAAAAAAAGTTCCAAATAAAAGTTTATTTATATCGAGGGCGAAACTAAACTACGCTATTGTTTCTAGACCTAGAACAAGCTTTCAAATGTATTTTAAGGTCAAGTTCTGTTTTTTAAAAGGAAACCTATATATTTCTTTTCGTATTCACAATCTACAAGAAAAACTGAACAACTTTTATAAGAACTATTTTTTAATCCGACATCAAATAAACAAAATATTAAATCAATTATTAGATCTCAAAAAAATCCTAATAATTATTTTTAACAATTATTCAACTTAATTATCAAATAATAATGATTAAATATTTAATTATTAAATAAATAATTTAATAATAATTAATAATTTTGTCTCACAGTTCTGTGATATTCAAGAGTCTTATCTAAAGTCTTCTGGATGAATTCCAGAAAAACGGATAACGCTGCGTAGACTACATCATTTCGAATGTGTTCGCTTCAAGGGTCTAACTTGAAATGAAACAGAAAGCAACAAAAGCAAAACAGCAGACCGCCCTCGGTTTAACCACGCCATTTATCTCGGTTTAACCAGTTCCAATTTCGTTTTTGGCCTGTTTCAGTTTCTTCGTAGCCTTTACATTTCCTTTTTTTTTTTTAAACAGATTTTCAACATGATAAAATGAAGCTTGAGAGGGTGTATTCCTATCAGGAAAACGCTCGGCATTCATTTCAAAGACAGCCCCATAAAACTTCTTCCACATTCACCGCATAAATTAGGACCATTTCAATTCTGTCTTCAACAAAAAATGCTCCAATTTTATTATGGTAATACAATATAACTATCTACTGGATTGACACGAGAAATAAACTTTTTTAAACTCAAAAAATTTAACTAGTTCTATTAAGTAAAAAATAATTTCTTAAATCTGTACTTATAATGAAGTTTTAAAATCATTATAAACACTTATTTACGTTATCACTTTTCGATTTAATGATTATTTATTTAATAATTAAATATTTAATGATTATTATTTGATAATTAAGTTGAATAATTGTTAAAAATAATAATTAGGATTTTTTTGAGATCTATTAATTGATTTATTATTTTGTTTATTTGATGTCTAATAAAAAAATAGTTCTTATGAAAGTTGCTTAGTTTTTTTGTAGATTATGAATATGAAAAGAAATATATAGGTTTCTATTTAAAAAACAGAACTTGACCTTAAAATACCCTTGAAAGCTTGTTCTAGATCGACAAACAATAGCGTAGTTTAGTTTCCCCCTCCATATAAATAAACTTTTATTTGAAACTTTTTTTATATAATGCACTGCTTTTGAATTATAAGACTGTCTCAAGATAAAAAACTCACCCGGTATATTTATAAAAAAAAAAACTACTTTTTTGGATTTTCTTTTCTTTCTTTTTACTTGTATCGTTGAGAAATATTGTTTTGGGCAAATTAAATTCGCATCCCTTGTGATCAGTTTGAGTTACAATACCAAGCCAGAGGTCTGTCCCTTGACTTAGGCTTGAGGGCAACCACTAGGCGTGTAATTAGAACCCTCCCCCCCTGACCCTCATCCCCTTCTGCGCTTTCCCTCATTCAGTCCTCGATTTCTTACCCTCCACTCCACGACGTATTCTACATTTTTACAGCCAAGGATCAAAATATAATTTATCTTTTGATTGACATCCGTTTGGGCGGAAAAATCATATTAAAAGTGATTTGCTTATTTGAATTCGTCTCCTCTCGTTGATCCATCTTCGTTTTGTTGCTTGCTTGCCATCCATGGCAGCAGCCATTTCAGTCACTTGATTCATTATCAGGCAAGCGAGAAATAAAATAAAAAATAAAAAAAAAAACGCGAGGCTATAGACATCAGAAACATTCATTCGCAGACGATCTTGTCAAAAACATCAGAGCTTGATTTGAAAACACATAAAGTCCATTTTCAATCGTAATAATAAAATCACTGATATTATTATTTTCGTCTTTCAAACAATAAAATATAATATATCTATTTCACTCATGAATGTTTCTTAAATAAGTTTCAATTTGATCGCGAATTTTTTTCCATAACTTCTATTAGTAGTGGTTGTGTGACTTGTCACATTGAGCCCCATTTTTCAAATATTATATCAAATTTTGAACTTTTTATCGAAATTGGATTTTTTACGAATAAAAACAAAATTACAATCCAGATTTTTTTTTATCTCACAAACGGCTGAAACTATTTTGATTAAAAAAATTGAGCTAAACCATGTCATTTCGCTCTACAAAAAAGCTCTAATAAGTGAACATCGAAAAAATTATATTTTTTGAGATAATAATTGTTTTGTCAAAATGTCTGTTAGTCTGTCCGCCTGGTTGTCTGGTTGTCCGTTAGTCTGTGCGTTATCAAATTTTTGTGGACGAGCTAGCTCAAAAACTAGTGTGAATATAAAAACCAAATTTCACATGTAGTTTTGGTCCATTGAGTTTAAGAGCTGATTAGATTTTGGTGCATATTGACACAAAATTAAGGGGGGGTAGAGGGTAGGTTAAAAATTAAAAATCTACGCCGTTTGTGCAAATTCATCTAAATTTCGTATACATAATCAGTGGACCCCCAGAAGTCTAAAAATGCAAAAACTCTTTGCCATTTACCAAACTCAACCAAAATTTGTATACATAATCAGTGGGACACCAGAAGTATAAAAATGCAAAAACTAACCCCCCCCCCATTCCTATATGATTATAAATAATTTTAGGGGCCAGGTTGTATGGTAAAGTCAAGTGGATGGCCACATCAGAACACGTCAGCTTATTTTATTGATATTCCATGTAAATTTCATGATTTATTACATATACAAAATCGTTAGTGCCTTTTTTGAGAAAATCAAAAAAAACTAAAAATCTTTCATGTAAATGTCCACTTCCGGTGTTCCCATTTCAACAAAAGCTTGCTGTACTCTTTCTAGCCTATATCGAGCTTAAATTTCGAATTTCGTAGCTTTGTGACTTATGGTAGCGAAACGTAGGGAGTACATACATATGTACGTAGTCACTGACCAATGGATTTTTGGCCACTTTTTTGCCTCTGGGGGGCTACAATTTTCGGTTTTATGTCCTAAATCCGATTTCCAATTATTAAGGGCATCGATTGCTTCCACCAAGCAGTTATAAAATGAAATTAATTTTTTTCATCTATGAGATACAAGCTTTTAAAGAGGCAGGAGCTAGTCAGGCCTTCGCAATACTTCCATATTATATTCTATGAATTTAAATGGGAAAGTATACATTATAGGAGCTTCTCGTGCTTTATTTTTAGCAAAATTTCTAATAAATTCTGCAAATCTGCACTACGTTGCATTATGTTTAGTATGGCCATTTCCTAATAAAATTTTAATATAAAAAATATGCAGAAATAGTAAATTGAAAAGTAATGGAAGGCAGCACAAGAATAGTGAAGAAAAAAATTATTACATTTCCAAATAAGATGTAGTTATTAAACTCCCATTCTTATTCCCCTTTCCTTTAAAACCAACGTTTCAGAGGATTCTTCTCTCCTTCTTCAGGATTTCAAAGGGTCAATGAAGGAAACAAACAAAATTCTTCTCTCTTCTCTCCTCCAGAAGTGTTTGAAATTTGTTTCTTCTTAACAGAAACATTATAGTGGAGTGGGAGACATTTGGATAAATTATTTATAATTCCCCCCCCCCCCCTTTATTATTAATGGGGAAAAATAATATTTAATGGTAGATCACTCGTATCCATAATAAGCATTAATTAAGAGGAATAGCAGGGAATTGGATAAAAATAAAAAAACAGAGTTTTTATTAAATGGGCCAGACGTTTCGTCGATTAATTTCGACTTCCTCAGTGGCTAGAATGACAAAATAGGAAAACATAAAAAAAAAAAAACTTATTATAAATATAAATTGATTACATAGAAAGACTCAAATACCTCATTCTATCACTCTTTGTCAAAAGACAATTCCACTACGCGACGAAACATCCTTTAATCCTTTTTATTTAAACTATAATACATTGTTGGATCATGCCCCAATTGCTTTGATTTATGGTATTTTGAGTCGAGTGAGTTTTTGAGATTGAGTGGGAAAGAGAAGAGAAATTGTTTGGTTCGCGAATCGCCCAATAGGAGCGATGACGCTGTAATTTATAATAAGTTTTTTTATATAAATAGATATTTATTTTTGAATTTAAAATCCTTTCTTTGTCTGTTTAAAGAGTAGAAACATATTATTTTTTTTGTGATAAATTTTGATTGTTCAAGTGTGTAAAAGTTCAAGATTCTTGAGCAATTGGGGCATGATCCAACAATGTATTATAGTTTAAATAAAAAGGATTAAAGGATGTTTCGTCGCGTAGTGGAATTGTCTTTTGACAAAGAGTGATAGAATGAGGTATTTGAGTCTTTCTATGTAATCAATTTATATTTATAATAAGTTTTTTTTTTTATGATTTCCTATTTTGTCATTCTAGCCACTGAGGAAGTCGAAATTAATCGACGAAACGTCTGGCCCATTTAATAAAAACTCTGTTTTTTTATTTTTATCCAATTCCCTGCTATTCCTGTTAATTAATAATATTTAATGCTTCTATTAAGAAGAAAGAAATTTCAAACACTTCTAGAGGGGAGAAGAAGGAAGCATATCTTGTTTGTTTTCTTCATTGACCCTTTAAAACCCTGAAGAAGGAGGGAAGAATCCTCCGAAACGTTAGTTTTAAAGGAAAGGCGGAAAAGAATGACAGTCCAACAAATACATCTTATTTGGAAATGTAATAATTTTTTTCTCTGCTATCCTTGGGATGCCTTCCATTACTTTTCAATTAAAAATTCTACTTATCCGTCTCTCTCCAAAGAGAAAATTTCTTCTAATATATTGCCGATAAATCCCAGAAGATTTTTGCTTCAATTTCCAAAAATTTTATATTAAATACCTAGTTGTAGTACATAAAAATATCTAACCTGAGCAAGGGCTACGAGTGCCTTGCTTGCATCGCCCTGAATATTGGCACACTGGTCACGTACCCGGAAAATAAATTTTTTTTTTTTTAATTTTCTGCATTTTTTTGTAGAATTTCTGAAGCTAAAAAGGCCAAAATGTTAATATTAAAAATAATATAAACATTTTGACACAAGAATGAACTTTCTACGAGCTATCACACATATCAAAATCAATGCACTCAGAAAAATGATATTCATAAATGATCAATTAATTGTCTTAAAAATTGAATAACTAAGATAGATAGATAGATATGAAACTGAAAATATATTTCTTAGGGCCGGTTGTATGTCGCAAAGTAAATGCTTTTTACAAGTGACAAAGGGTAGATGGTAAATGAAGGGACTGGGATGACCTGGACTTTCAGTACCTGACATCTGATTGGCCATCCCAGTACCTCCATTTACCATCTACCCTTTGTCACTTGTAAAAATCATTTACTTTGGGACATACAACCGGCCCTTATTCCATAAACCTAAAAGTTGACAATGTATTGATTGTTTTTCAGATCTTAAGTTTCAGATTTTATTTTTCTTTTTTTGGAATGGCTTGAACACACTGAAAACACTAGTCCATCTTATTGTTTGTCATTTAAAAATAAAATTTGAAATATTTTTTGGTTTATGTGATTTAACGAATAATTTTGATTTTTTAAATTATTTTTATTTTATGTTCTTTATTGTACCATAAAATACATTTTGTTGTTGGTTCTATGCGTTTTTTTCTTTATTTCTGGTTGTAGTATGTTTTTTTTTTCAGATTAGTTACTTTCAGTATACCTTTGAATCAGGGCTTCCGATACGCTTGGAAAAAATAACGTTAATTCATATTCTTTAGTTCTTGATTGAGTAAAAAAAACCGGAACAGCATTCCCGGAAAAATTAAGCCCTGCTTTGAATTCAAATTAATCACTTACACGAAAAATCAATAAGTACGAAATTCGTTGTAAAACCAGATTTTGAAAAAACAAATATCTATCTATAGTAGGTATCTACCAGGGCCGGGCGGTTACTTTTCAACCAGAGGATGCTGACCAAAAAAATAGACCTTCATTTTTTAAATTTTATTTTATTTGCAAAATGTATCGTTAAAAGCATCATTGAATTTTTCGATATTTTTTCAAATTTAACATTAGATTTGTTATCAATAGATAATTAAACAGAGCGGATAATATATTTTCAATTCAGCTTCTGATGATGTTTCAATTCTTTTCATAGTTGTAAACTGACTGTCGCGCTCCTAGAAGGTATAATGCAAATTAAATGTATATTAAATAAAGCGTAAAAATAAATATGTATTTGCTCATTGTGCTTTAAAATGTCTGAAACGCGGAGAAAAATATTTTTCAACTATGAATTTTTCTCTTTATGTTTCTGAATTTCGATACCCACAATAACCCAAGAACAGAAAGTCAAAAAGTTAGTTTGTATCAATACATAGTACTGATTAGATTTTAGAATATTTTACAAAAGTCAGAAAATAATTTTTGAATTATTCTATTGAGATATTAAGAGGATGTTAAATATAGTACCTATATTACTTAGAGAAAGTGGTGTAGGTTTTAGGTGAACCATGATATTAATTAATAAAGTAAAGGTTGTGTAGTTTCACAGTGAATGAAATAAAACTCAAAGAGGTTTATACAAACTCAATATATTTCGGATTATTAGTCCATCATCAGGAGTTTACAGCTTAAAACTAATAATAATTGAACGAGCGATCACAATTTTTAACATCTAAATCATAAGTACCAATATAACAAAATATAACATTCAAATCATGCATACCAATATAACACAAGAAAAACATCAATAATCAATTTATACTTGTAATTAAAGGTTTTTTATTTATATTAATATTCATATTTACCTAGATTTTTTATACTTATATTTATACATTTTTATATAAAAAAAGAAAAAATTTTGTAAAAATTTTTGAATTTTAATTTTATTGATGTTTTTCTTGTGTTATATTGGTATGCATGATTTGAATGTTATATTTTGTTATATTGGTACTTATGCTTTATATGTTAAAAATTGTGATCACTCGTTCAATTATTATTAATTTTAACCTGTAAACTCCTGATGATGGACTAATATAATCCGAAATATATCGAGTTTGTATAACCTCTTTGAGTTTTATTTCATTCACTTTGAAATTACACACCCTTTACTTTATTAATTAAATAGTACCTATAGCCATAATTGAACAATTTATTTAATTTATATTACATTCAAGTTTATTAATAATTACTAGGGCAGCTCTAGCGTACCGATTTTGAAAAAAGTTTTGACTTTTTTATTATTTAATGTGCGGATGAGAGATTCTTTCATTAAAATGTGATCGATGAAATAACGTCAAAGAGTGTGGATAGAATGATCTCTCTTTCCTTAGAGCTAAGATGTATTGCAAGGATGCCAAAATACAAGTTCAAACCTGTTTCAGACTATTAGAGATTAATTTTTTAATTTCTATTATTCTAGGAACTCGAACCAAAACGATACGTGTTAGAGAGAAAGAGAGAGAATATTAACTTGGACTTAATTAAAGCAAATACTTTTGCCCAAACATCTTTTAGTTCATCTTTCACGATGAATTTTTTTAATGCAATTTATAGATTTTAAATGAAAGTCATGGGTCGTGTAGATAAATTAACTCACTTTTTAATTTCATAAAATCAAAATATTTTCCACAAAATGAAGTGATTAAAATAGGAAACCTGGAATAAAGCTAACTTTAAAAAGCTCCGTAAATTTTAAATTTTATATTTTATTTTAAATGAATTAGTTGTATTTATTGAGAGATTTTTTTTAAATTTTACTTATTTTTAAATATAACACGAATGAAATTAGGTACTCCTGATGTTTTGGAACTTGGGGGCCCCGTATCCACAGCATCTATGGACCGCACGCCACTGATATATACCTATCTATACTTATTATAATCGCTTTGCGCGATGACGCCGACGTGACTTTTTTAATTTTAAAACCCACTCACTAATAGTTAATGACAAATAAAATTTATTAAAATTAGGGAATTTAAATCATTGTATTAAAAGCCACTAATATTCAAATGTCTTACTTTCAATCGAGGCTCGGATATTACTATGAAGAGTATCGTGGTTTCTCTTTGCCTTCCCCTGGATTTAGAACCAAGGATTGTCAGTTCTTGGAGGAGGAGCCGTTATTATATTAATTTTTAAATTTTTGTTTCTAGGTGGGATTGAACCCTTGGCCTCAATTACTCAAGAATCCTGAACTTTTTTCTCCCTTTAACAATTAAAAAATCAAAAATTCATAAAAAATATTGCAAGGAAATTTTCTCTGGAGAGAGACGGACTAGTAGAACTTTTAAATGAAAGTAATGGAAGGCAGCCTAGGGGCAGTGAGGAAAAAAAGAAATATCCAAATAAGGTGTAATTTATTGGAATCCTTCCTCCTTTCCTTTCAACCGACGTTTCGGCGGATTCTTCCCTCCTTATTCAGGGTTTCAAAGAGTCAATGAAGGAAACAAATAAAATGCTTCCTTCCTCTCTCTACAGCAGTGTTTAAAACTTTTTTCTTCCTTAGCAGAAGGATAGAAAAACAATTTTTTTTCCTTCTTTTTCTTAATTATCATTTCCTCACTACCCCTGGGCTGCCTTCCATTACTTTCAATTAATAATTCATAAAAAATTTATAAAAAATATTTCTTATGTTAATTTTAAACAGACATAGTGAAATTGTCTTTTGACAAAGAGTGATAAGATGGGCCACCGAGGAAGTCGAAATAAATCGAGGAAACGTCTGGGCCCCTTTAATAAAAACTCTGTTTTTTTATTCATTTTCCAATTCCCTGCTATTCTTGTTTTAATTCAAATTATTATTTTAAAACCCACTACGGAGTCCAGAGTGCGTTGCTTCCAGGATACCAAGATGACCGCCGAAGCCGGGCTTCGCAGCTGGTTAAAGATAAATTGCCATTATTCTTATTTATGTGAGGCCCTTGGGAATTTTTAGATAGTCAATGCGGCCTGCTGCACAATTTGGGTTGACTAGATCTGATGTAGAGTATATATCCTCTTCAGGTTTAGGTCTAAACTTTTCTTTCAATAAACAACTTAACCATAAAAGCATCAATTCTGCAATCCTTTACTGGGGAAATCGTAAACAGGGGTGAATTTGTTTTTAGATATTATTAAAATTGATATCATTATAATAGAGATTCTACGTCTAATTCACCCTTTAGGGCATTTTTTTTAATTCCCAGCATACAACAAACAGTAGCTCAGAGATTGTAATCAATTTAATGTTTGATTCAAACAGATGACCGGTTGAAACAGTAATAATTGAGTTAGTAATTTAATTGCTTCAATGAAAACAGCATTGACAAGTATTTTTCTTCAGTTTTTTTTTTTTTTTTTTTTTTTTTTTTTTTTTTTTTTTTTTTTTTTATTTCTTTGTCAAGCCTGCTATTATCTAAACAGCCATATGTCATTAAGATCAATAAAGCTACAAAAGGGGATGTGAGATTGGAATGGAAAATCAAACGCAAAACTCCACTCTCTTCAGACATCAACGCCATTTAGAAAAAATAGATAAATAAATAAATAAAAAGAGGCAAACTCAGAGAGAAAAAAAATAATTTTTCTCGATTTTTCTTGCTGTTCATTAAACTAATTGATTTACGCTTCTTGATTGATTCTGTCAAGGCTTTATTTAATGCAATTAGCATTGTCCATTTATTTCACTGTAACAATTCACAATGTTTATTCTATCCATTCTGTCAGCTATAAAAGGAATACTCCCATTTATTCTATACAAAGGGTAGATTGGCTTCGAAGATTGGAGAAAAATGAGGAGAAACATAATTAGACAAAAGCTGTTTGACCATTCTATGTTCATTCATGTATTAATTCCCCAGAAGGCACCTGGACCTAATTGACAATATTCTGCCATTACATCCCTATTATTGGCTATTCGTGACTCTGGTCACCAGGACAATCTGTACAATTGTCTATTTATAAAAATATAATATATAAGAGCCTATATTAATTTGTAACAACGTTCAGAAAATGCTGCCGACAGGGAACGCTGATGCCGTCGGTATATTTGCGGTATATTTGAGTCAAATTTGAAATATAATTGTAATTGTAATTTGAAATGAAAGACTCCAAGTGATTTTAGCTTTTAATTTTGTTTATTGGGCCTCCGAGGAGCGGGCCGCCTCTTACAAAGACAAAAGTTCACCACACAAACTTCACACTTTCAGCTTCAGAACAAATAAATTCAGATTCAGAGCGGGTGGATGAGAGAGCCAGAAACATTAAATATATTGATAATTATTCCTCCCCCCCTCCTTACCACTCAAAAATTAAATATTCAATTCGCTTTTCTTTGCGCACAGAAAAATAAATTAATCACATCTTATTTGATTTATATTTTATATATTATTTGTTTATTTTTTAATGATTTGTCACTTTTTTTATAATTTTTTAAAAATCTAAATTTTGTTATTCTTATTTTTGGATTTTTACAAAATTGAACGACTTAAGACACGCATGCCCGAGTTTATCATGGCAATACTCGAGGGAGCAGCCTGACATACAAACAACATCTGATCTCTTTTAAATATTTGGAGCCTTATATCCATTATCGAATTTAAAAAAAATGATATAATATAATTCTCCTCCTCACACGATCCCACTTATTTAAATAAATCTATTTCCCCAAAAAAAATATCACAATGCTGTAGATTATAGAAGAAATAAAATACTTCCAAGATTCATATCTAGAGCCTCATTTCTGTGGCTGTGTCATGACGAAAATGAGGCGAAACTTTTAAGAGACTATGTATTTTCGGGAGTTTACAGGTATACATTTGGAGTGTGGTGTTTTAAGAGGAATAAAATTTTTGGACCGAGACGCCGCCCGCCAGGGCACCAGCCCGGAGGGCCGAGCTTCGAGGGCACGCACGAAAAGCTCGTATTTAATATCTTAGTGTTGCTTTCTAAATTTAGAGGAAGAAACTTTTTTTTTCTTTTTGAAAATTTACCATTGAAAAAGGGAGAAATTCTCCCGAAACGTTTGGTTAATAATAAATGTTTTCATGATTGTTTTGTTAAAGATTTGCATTTTCTAATAATATCTCAAAAATCTTCAAAATTTTGTTGGATTTAGAGAATATCCAAGAGATTTCTATCAGCACCGCCAAGAAGTTAGGCAACCTTTTTGTTTTTATATGTGAATACAAAATTGTAAGAAGGTTCTTTCGCGACAATCCACACAAAAAGTTTTAGCCTCATAACCACTCTATAAATATGAACGGTGCTAAAATTTTAGGTTATGTTTTTTTAACGTGACTGTACTTTTTACACTACGATATTTTCCATATGAATGGATCGTTTCCAAGCGATTGATATTTTATCCCCTCCACTAAAAATAAAAGCCCAAATATGTTTTTTATTTTTTATCAAAACTACGAGGTAAATCATTTCAATTTTTTTTTAAGTAACTCCGAATATATTATTCTAACAAATATTAGTTTTTCATCAAGAGGGTGAAAGTCCTTCAATGAAAAAAAATAAAATAATGATCATTTTCCCACCCTTTCCCAATCTACCATTATGTAAAAAATTTCATTTTTAATTGCAATTATTTAATGTATGGTGTGGTAAATCTTCTTCAAATTTTAACAGTGTGTTTATTATGCTTTTAATGACTTATATTCCAAGTTCGAAGACTTCTTGAATTTTTGCATTTGTGAAAGCACTACCTTAAAATACCCGAGTGAAAATTGATTTTCCACCCTTGGAAATGATTAAATCTATTAGACGAAAACTTTGAAACAGAAACAAATTTTTAGGTCTTATTTGATAGCCAAGTGGGAGATAAATTTAACCGAATTTATCGCGCGGAGAATTTCCCACTGCTCGAAGCCCCTAAAACCTTAGTAAATTGGATATTGAATTGTATCTAAGTTTCTGAGATTGGCCCGTGATCCCGGCTTCTTTTCCTTCTACTCTGTTCTTTTCACGATGGAGGGGCCAGCCCATACAGGCCTTTAGGGGATCCACCTTCTGGTGTATCTCCTTCTCACATCAATATCATTAAAAAAAAAAAAAAAAAAAAACAAGGTCAAAAGATCGTTATGTTAAGATTTGCCGATGATATTTCCCTTTTAGGAAGCAACAAAAAAGAATTAGAGGACGCACTGAATGGAATTAACCAAATCCTAATAGAAGAAATCAAAATGAAAATAAACAAGAATAAAACCAAGGTCCTAGTATGTACAAAAAAAGATCAAACGAGATAGGAATGCATCAAAATTAACTAAGAAAAAACCTAGAAGGAGTTAAGGAATTCCGCTCCTAGGAAGTAAAATAACATGGGATGGGAGGACCGAACATGAAATTAAATCAAGAATTGCCCAAGCAAAAATGGGGTTTAATTCAAAACATAAACTACTATGCTCCTCCTCAATCAGCTTAGAAAACAGGAAGTTGCTATTGAAGACATATGTATGGAGCATAGCCATGTACGGGTGTGAAACCTGGACAATTAGAGAAGCCGAGAGAAAGAGATTAGAGGCTTTCGAAATGTGGTGCTACAGAAGAATGATGAATATCAAATGGATGGATAAAATTACAAATGAAGAAGTTGTTGGAAGAATCGGAGAAAGAAGAACCTTGTGGAAGAGTCTGAAGAAGAGAAGAGGTCAGATGATGGGGCACACACTGAGACATGGGGGACTGCTTAGGGATATCTTGGAGGGGGAGGTGGGAAAGAAAAGGGGAAGGCCCAGATTAGAATATTTCAACTAAATAATTGGGGATATGGGATGCCAGACATTTAGAGAGGCCAAACAGCTGGCGGAGGACAGAGTCGAGTGGAGACGGGTGGTTGCATCAAACCAGTCTTAGGACTGTATACTCAATGATGATGATTTGATAACTCATCCGTAATGTAAAAAACTATTTAATTTTCTATTTGATCCACCGTTTTCTTCGATTACAATTTTCTAGTAAAATAAAATTAAAAATCAAAGAGTATATCAACATCAAGCAAGAGATACATTCTTGGATTTAATCTTGTAAATTTTTTATTAATATTATTAATTTAGTCATCATGATATTCTCATTCTGAAAAAAATAAAATTTTATGCTAATAGGACAGGTGTTGATAAATTACCTGATGATGAAGGCGGCGATCAGCTACCGAGTCGTTGTCCCGCGTTACTTGGCATAAGCTTGGCCGGTGATAGAGACCCGTTAGAGACTGCCTGACTAGCTGAAAAAAATAACATTTCTATTAGGGCTAAGTGAGACAAACGTTCTTATATTTTATTTTTCATCGATTATTGTGGAAAACAAGAAAGATTTTCAATTTATTAACATAAAAATATAAATTATTAATGGTTGTTTTTTTTTTCTTAAGGCCTCTGAATTTAAATTTTAATTAGCCTTTATGTTAATTATTAATCAAATTCATAAAGGGAAATCAATGAGGTTGTTCAATTCTTGATGCAAATAAACATATCATGCATATATATGAAGGATATATTGGAAAAAATTATTGATTGTGAGTATATAAATAAATACAAATCTTTTATAAAAACAATCTTCATCAACATATTAGAATACCAAACGTTTAAGAATAATTCTTCCCTTTATCACTGAAATTTTAATTTAAGATTTTTATAAAAGAAAAAAGTTGCTTTATGAAATGAATATAAAGCAACACTCCACATATAGTAAGATGGTCACATAAGAAACAGACGTTATTATAACAAAATGAATTTATCTATTTGCAATCGGCTATTTGAACCCATAAAAAATAAGAGATAAAATATTTATAATTAAAAAGTATGATGATGAAGCTCAAACCTTCGAAACTAAAGTCTCTAACAAATAAATTTTACATTACTTATATATTCTTTATAAATATGTATTTTTTTTTAATTTTATTGAACCAATTATTTTACATGAATTAATGTATACATTGTATTTAAGCTTCGACTTCGGAGATTACTTCTCCACCATCGACTGTCCTTGATCATCTTTTTAGTCCTTGTTTTTAAGTCGAGGAAAAAACTAATTAAATAAAACAACCTCTTTTCCGATAATTATTCCAATTCCATTATTCCTCTCTCTCTCTCAAATATGTAATTATGTGTAAGTAAATAAATAGAAATCAATATTTGTATACCTATGTTTATTCGCACAAAGCAGAGGACAACCTCAGTGATTTCTATTTATGTATCAAAAACTCTGCTACTCTAGGTAAAACAGCATCTGAGTAAATTAAATTAAAATGCAAGGAAGATTTTACATAAATAAAACAAATATATGTTATGAGTTTTATTTCGATATATATTTCGGGCTATTGACCCATCTTCATTAGATACTAGAAGCAACTGAGCTTTTGTCAGTTCCATGTAAATTCAGGTAAATTATTTTAAGTACATTAACATTGATAAAGGTAGACATTGAAATAACTAACATCTTTTCAATTAACCAAATTAAATTGCATAATTCATTTTCTCATTCTTAAAGTTTTTATATTTTTAATAATGATAGATTTACTGGAACTACCACAAATATATAATATTTTTGAATCTGTAAAATTTGATCTTAAAATTCACTTCAATAATCTTGTGAGAGACAGATGCACAGTCACTTTCCCTTTTAGCATATGCGTCTGTGACGGATAGATCAGCTAGATTAAGTGATCACACTTTAGGGGAGTTTTAAGAATTTTATAACGTCTTTTTCAGAATTGAAATCGTAGAAATCATTTCACTGGATGGAATTGGATCATAATTTGTAACTCATATCACTCAATGTAAAACTAAAAAATTAAAAAAATGTCTAGTAATTTAATTTAATTTATTGATACCATTTATACGATATTGGGCTTTGCATAATGGGTTGTGATGAGAGGATTGTCGAATTATATCTACTATTTTTCATCACCAGCCCCTATGTGATGAAAACGACTTTCGAACCGATTTCAAACTTTGTGGGACGGGGTCCGGAGTGGGGGTGCGGAATGCAGGGTGGAGCGGGGCTTCAGGTTAGGGTCCAGGGGGTGGTGGTGTGGGGGCGGATGGTGGGGGTGCTGGGTGGGGTTTGGGGGTTGTGGTGGGTGGGAGTGGGGTATGCGGGTGGGGTTCGTGGGCTTGGGGTCCAGGGGGCGTGCCCCCTGGCCAGAAAGAGGGCCGCCGAAGGCGGGCCTTGCAGTTAGTATTCATATAAAATAGATGTCATTTTTTTTATTCTTACCTAATATTCAACTACTGTCAAACTCATATTTGTGTGAACAGAGATTTCAAATGTATAGTCTCTGCCTAAATATAATAATCGTCCATCCGTAAATTAGTTAGTTTTCTCATTCTTTCTGGATTTCTTGTTCCAACCCTTTTATCATTTGTAGCCACACACTCAAAGAATAATCGATGTTTAGGCACTTTTTAGGTTCCAGAGTCCATAAAATTCAAATTTTTGTTTGTTCTGAATTCGATTTTCTTCTTTTAAGAGGATCATTTACTTTCACCTAGAGGTACCATTGTAAAAGTAAGTGTGTTTTATGCTTTATTTAAAGTATAATAAAATAATTACGAAAATATTAGTAAAAATTAAAAAAAAACTTATTAAGCAAAATCAATGAGGGTGTTTTGCGATTGATGCAAATAAACATAAACTAAACATATTTATGTATATATAAGGAATATAAATATTCTATATATACAGGAAAGTACTCAGGAATGATGAGAGGGGCAGCTACCGCCCCCGTAAACACAAAGTGATTCTTATAAAAACTGTAATTTAAATAAAAAAAAATCCATAAATACTTAATTCAAAAGAAAATGAATAGTATTACTTTTCTGCTTTATAGTAGAATTTGTAATCCACAGGTCCTTCTGGGTCCATCCCACCCTCCCCTCCCGAACCAAAAAGCTGGGGTATATATTATATAATTTATTTGTTAGAGACTATAGTTTCGAAGATTTGACCTTCATCTTCAGTTTTTTAAGTAGAAATATTATTCTTTTATTTCTCATGAATTGAAATACCCAGTTAGATGAAAGTAAATTGTTGTTATAGTAAGCTCACTCAATAAAATCCTTTCAATTAAAATAATAATAATAATAATATCTTCTCTAATGAAGATAATGGTTGTTTCTGAATGGACCAAGAGAGGAGAGACAAAAGGGGTAGAATGTCACGCGGAAGGACATTTGGCAATTAATTGAATGATAGAGGTTGTTTGTCCAGTGAGAATTGGTAGGTTGGTCTCGTGGTATCATAATAACCGATTCGGGAGGGCGAAATGATTGTCCCTGCCATGCCGGCAGCCCTGGCCCTCTGGCCCTGTGCTGTTGCCTGGTGATTATTGATTGCACCCTCTGTGTGGGGGAGGAAGAGGCACCCACCCCCGGGGGAGGGGCCGCGGCCCACAAGGTGAGATGTCGAGGCGGGGCGGGGCGCCTCCAACGACAGCCTAACCAAAAATCGCTTTGGAATCCAAGCCAAAGCATCCCAGCCAAACAACATCATCTTATCATCCACAAATCAGCAACAAAATAGTCCAATGTGTGGAGAAAGAGAAGTTTTTCCTTTAGGAATTATTTTTAGCAAACAGACTAGAAAATTAGAGTTAGAGGTGATAATTTTTAATACAAACTTTTATTTAAGTGAAAAGATTTAGCTTACAAAGGGTAGCAGAGATGCTGATTCATAATGAGAAATCAATGTTCTCTGCTGCAAATTATATATAACGAATATAAATATTTATAATTACTTATCTTCCCGTATGAGGTTTAATATGTCACAATTGTGAAAGTTATATTTTCACTATTTAGGACAAAGGAAATTGATAGGAATTTAATTAAATTTTTCTTCTTTTTTCTCTTTATCTTATTTCACAATTGTGACTTAATAAATCTCATAGGGAAGATAAGTAATTAAAATATTAAGTCTATTCAGTATTCACTCAAAAAAATAAATATTTATTTTTATACCTTTATACATATAATAAATTGAGGGGGAAAATAAAAATGGAATTGGAATAATTATAGGAAAAGAGGTTTTTTTTATTTAATTAGTTTTTTCTTCTTATTAAAAACAAGGACTAAAAGGATTATCAAGGATATTCGATGGTGGAGAAGTAATCTCCGGAGTCGAGGCTCAAATACAATGTATACATTAATGTAAAATAATTGGTTTAATAAAATTAAAAAAAAAAAAAACAATAAATTTGTCAGGACTATAGTTACGAACCATCATAACACAATGTGGGTGACATAGGTTCGTGTCTAAATCCATATTGCCTATCCTGAATAAATTTTTAGACTAGCTCAAAAACTAGTGTGAATATCAAAATGAAATTTCACATGTAGTTTTGGCGCATTGAGATTAAGTTAATTAGATTTTGGACGAAAACGAACCCAAAATTATGGTGGGGGGGGGGGGGTAAAAATTAAAATTAAAAGATTTTCAAACTAAAAAAACGCGTTCCAAACCCTATCGCACTGTTAGGGAATTCCAGGGAACTCGAACGATCATACAGAGCAGAAAACTCTGCCTACATCTCCCGACAGCTTCTCCGGGTCTTTTTGGGTTACCCCGACTTCTCTACCTGAATCCAAACACACAGACAAAATAAAACATGGATAAAAATGATTTTTCTCTAGGTTCAAAACAATGAATAAAAGAAAATTAAGAAATTTTTGAGTCAATTCAATACTAGGTACGTCCGGCATGCAAGCCTCATTTAAAAGCATTGGTTGTACAAGTAATAAATAAATACCTACTGGAGTCCACACCGATATAGCGTTTTATTTATACTATTTTCTTTAGCAAATTAATTTTAAAATGAAAAATTAAATTAATTAAAAATAATTATAAGGATACTAGTCGGGAAGGGCCATCAGTACACGCTCGGTGAGTAGATCTCAAAATTTAAAATATTTACTTTGCTCATTTTCCATGTCAGGAATTCAGTGTTTGTGTGTCACCAATGCTTTTAAATGAAGGGAAAATCCGCCCGTGTGAGCTAAGTAAGGGGCCGTCCATAAATTATGTCACACATTAAGGCGGGACACAGATTTCTGACTAATTATGATAAGGGGCCCGGGGATCTTAAAAATTGCGATGTCACAAAAGTCAAATTAAAAAATAAAAAAAAATTTATGGTATAAAAGTGATAGTGTGACGTCACAATACAGGGGGGTTCAATGAAAATGTGACAGAATGTGACACAAGGGTGGTGGTCTAATAGTCTTGAAAAACCTGGGACGTAATTTATAGACGGCCTCTAAGACTATATAACAGCGTTTCCCAAACTTTTTATGACCCTGGTCCGGGACAAGGTTTTAAAATTTTTCGCGACCCAACTTATGAAAAGAAACAACATTTATTTATAATTTTATTTTTTAATTAAAATCAAGTTATTGGCTAGGGGTTAGCATGTCAGCCTGCTAACCAAGTGGACACGGGTTCGAATCCAACTAGAGGCATCCGGCTAAAACCTGACCCTGGGGGGATAGAGACAAATTTAATAAAAAATAATTAGTATCGTAAATTGGCTTATGGCTAGAAAGGCCGAAATGCCCAAAAAAAAGAAAAAAAAAGTGATTTGTTTTTTTATTTCAAACACAACAATTGTATAAGAAAAATATAAGTAATTAAAAAATTAACAATTATATTCATTTAAAAACTTAGTAAATGAAGTAAACTTTGTTTCCAGATATTTTGTCCTTAGTGCGAAGGATGATCCGGGCGCGGGCTATAAAGCTATAAGAAAGAGTATAAATACACACTTTGCCACTATTCCTAGTGTCTAACTGATGTAAAAAAATAATATGTAAACATTTATTTTTTTGTGTTTATACAATTTTTTTTCGCGACCCGGTAAAATTTTTCTACGACACTTTGGAAAAAGCTGCTATATAATGATTAATTTTCGATTATAATTTTTATTTTTGAAGTTATACTTCTTTTGGCGCGTTTGGATGAGAGTGACCTGCGCGCGCAGATGTCCCAAAAATTAACATGATGAAGTTGGCTACAGAATAGAATAAATAATATATTCCTTTAAATGACTGCAAGGAATCTAACAAAACGTGTTATTTTCAAATTCAATAATCCAGTTGATGTGGATGTGAAATATATTATTTATATTAATAATCAATTCTTAATAATTATATATTTATATAATTATATATTATATTTTTAAATAATATATATATTTATTATATAAATTTGTCAGTTACAAAAACTGTGTAAAAACTTTGAGAGTGTTTTCAAATATTAGAGGTTAATTCTGTAAGTATTATATCTAGAATTATTACTGGAGATTTAATTATTTTTTAATAAATATTTAATCATTTTGTTTGTCAAATCGAATTCTAAACATATCTTTATATATTTGACTCGTTCACATGATAATTCTTCTTCTTCGAGTTCCATACCCGAAACGGGTGTCGGCTCCTCTCCACAATACCTGTGCTGAGTGTGTTTAGTTGTTTTACACAAATATACGGGACCTACTTTTTAACGCCGGTTCTGGACGGTAATTTGGAGAGGTTATTAGGCAATTATACTCTTGGTAGGTTGCCATTACTTTCCAAGAGGAGGCGACTGCAAATATCTATCTGCCGAGACTCGGTCTCGAACCAGCGATCTTCGAGTCAGCGGGCCAACACTCTACCCACTGACCCACAGTCGCCTCTACATGATAATTAATGATTGTTTATTTTGACTGTATAGGTATTTTTACTGAAATAAAACCTTTTTGATTAATTTTAATATTTTTCTTCGATCTTTACTGCAGTTTTGTTTTTTGAAATTTTTTTCAGACGCCAAAGAAGTATAACTTCTAACGCGTGTACATAAGTACACACACACACACTTTTTTTTCATAACTAATTTCAAACTATAAAGCTCATCTAATGAAGATTAATAATTTAATTACATAGAATTTTTAATTGATCTCAACAAAAAAAAAATATCTAATATAATAATGACCGTTTTACTATTTTGATAGCAGTTGTCGATCAACAGGGTAGATTCATAATTAGAAGGGGATAAAAAAAAAGTTGGGTAGCATTCATTTATTCTATAAAAAGAAAAGAAAAAGAAGGTCTTTGGGGGGTGAGCCCACAGGGGTGGCAGTCGCGGGTATAAGGGGTATAATAACAACAAACTTAATGAATAGAATATCAGCTGATTTGCTTTTTCAGGGTGCGTGTCCCTCTCTCTGGTTAAAAATGAAAAGGACTGAAAGAGAAAGAGATATTTAACGCCTGGTTAAGGGTTAAGGGATGGTGCAGTGGCCGGAAGGGGGATTGATTTGCCTCCAAAAAAAAGTTCATCACTGACCTAGACTTTAAATTAAAGAATCGATAGTAATTAAAGCGAAAGCAGTGAAAGGAAGGGTGGGTTATCCCCTAGCACCGTACGCCCCCGCAATTACAATTGAAACTTAGCAGGAAATTAACAAGTTGCCTTTGGGGTGTATTTCAGAATTTAGGTGAAGGCTCTTTTTTTGCATTCGACTTGTTGACAACGCTTGGCTCGTTGTTTTAATCCTATCAATCGAACTCTATGCATTTCAATAGTTATAAATTTAACTGATGTACCTAAATTCAACACGATTTTCACTTTTTATCTTTTTTTTAATAAGAATCCAGCATTAATTTAAATATTTTTTTTTTGATTTTCGGCCCTTCTAGCCATCAGCCAATTTACGATACTATTATTAAATTATGTCTTCCATGTAGGGATCAGATTTTTAGCCGGTTCCCTCGAGTCGGATTCGAACCCGGGACCACTTGATTACCAGGCTTGTACGCTAGCCGCTCGACTAACCCGACCCCTTAATTAAAATAATTAAAATTAATAAACTCAAATATTCTTGATTGTTAAATTAATGTTACTAACCGTAATAAAGAATGCTTAATTTTTTTTTAATTTTGAAACATTATATAAGGGGAAAGGATTTTTAAAACTGAAGATGGGCCAAAGTAAGCCCGAAACATGTATTAAATAAAATATATTTTTTTTTCTAATTATATGAATTGGTCGAAACACTGAAAGATTGTGAATTGATGATTAAAAATAATAATAAAATTTTTATTATTAGGAAAAAGTAGAAGAATATGAAGAAATTTTAGTGATTGGGTCGGAGTTGAAAGTACTTGAAGATGTATGTTTTAAAAAACTGAAGGTTATATGCCCGGAAAGACGGACGCGGAAGAGAGTTCCAGAGTTTAGAACTCCCTGGAATAAATGGGTAGTATATTTATAATTTAATAATACATTTTATAAATTTTAATTTTTATTCACACAGCCTATAATAAGATCTTTCTTGTTATAAAACGCCTGATGGTTAATCTGATATAAGTATAATAAATCTGTCTATTTGATTATCATTATGCATATCAAAATCTTCCCCTTAAAGTAAAGCCTAATTTCTTGATGGTAATTCAATCTCGTAGCTTGAGACCTTCAATATTTATCAAATCCAAAGTTCAGATTAAATTTAATCAATTATTTTCCACTATATTTCTTCACTTAAGGATGTTTTGACACTCTTCTCAAAATAAGGAGAATTAATATGCATTTTCATAAATTATTCATTAATGAATCTTAAAATCTTCTAAAATTGAAATGGCTTCAAATTTATTTACATAACAATAATGTGTAGCCATTTTTTCTGAAAATACTATAATTTTTATATTTAACTAGCCGACGACCGGGCCTTCAGTCCCGCGTCACCTAGGGCCTGGTGGGGAGCGTTTCGTTGCCGGATTTTTAAACAATGTGGCAATCTTCTTGGCCAA
The DNA here is from genome assembly GCA_024734495.1 of Forficula auricularia. Lineage (NCBI taxonomy): Eukaryota > Metazoa > Arthropoda > Insecta > Dermaptera > Forficulidae > Forficula > Forficula auricularia. The sequence continues at coordinate 2,439,267 of JALMQS010000092.1, read as the reverse complement.
AGATTTAAGCGATACCACTGCCATCTATATGTAAAGTTTCCGATCACCTACCTACCTACCTACCTACCAAACACTCTAGGTATTTTATTAATATAGATTTAGTCAAATTGTTGTGAGTATTTATTAAATTTGAAAATTATTTTGTTAAAATGTTAAATATTTCAAAAGTGGTTTGGAGAAAAAATTGGAAACCAAACTTGTAGAAAAGCCTGATATATCTTTAAAAACTAATTTAAAAGTCGAATTACAATTAAAATTGAAGGAAAATGTGATAAGTTTCAGTAAATTTTTTGTCACCAACAATTAAAGCTAGAAAATAACTTAAATTTACAAGCAAATTAGACAAATTTCAGCTCATTAGATCTAACCGCTTAACCTCGTAATTTTTTAATTTTCTCAATTTTTTATCTAGACTTTCAAAATCTAATTAGTTCTTTGTTTTGAGATTATAAAGAACCAACTAAGACCGGTCGTTCTTCATAGTTATAACTAATGAGCTGAATTCGGCAGTCAAATTTCTATTCATAAAATGCATCTTTGTGCTAAGTTTCAAAATCCCAACTCAAACCATTGCTAAATCGCTTAAATCTATGTAAAATGTAGCGAGTTTTGACAAAGTTTTCAGCTTTTCCTCTCATTTTAGGATGAAACTATTCGCTTAATCATTCCAAAATGTATCCAAGTTTCATCATATAGCTACGTCCGAAGTGTATGTATCATTTTCTTAATGGGTAGAACTCTATTTTTGAGTTTAAATTATAAAATGAAAAAAATAAAAAATAATAAGCTGAAGTCCCATTTAAGTTTAATTTATTAAATTGCTCGCCCTCTGTCGCATATAGAACGTGAGCAAGATTGTATCAGAAGTTTCTACATGGAATCACCTCATGCTTTTATCCCAAGCGTCATTCCAAAGTAGAAAAAGAAATTTACTGGACATCATAATATTTGGAAATTGAATTTTTATAAAATTCTAGAACACATTCAAACCAGGAGACCCTTTTTATTAAATTAAATTCGAGACGATGCTATCTAATAATATTTTACATAATTTGGAAACTGAAATAAAAAAAATGGGAAGAAAAGTGAACAATTTTTAGACTCTGAGAAAATTTGAGCGACTTTTTGTTATTGAAAGTTTGGAGTTAAAAAATTAAAAATTGTCATAGTGGACCAGGTTATTCATATATTTTTGTGTGCCAAGTTTTAGCTTATTTTTTAAAACAGTTTGATTTCTAATAATTGTATTTTTTTGTATTTTTAAACAAGAAATTCTGAAGCTGGAAAACACGAAATCTGATCAGTTCTTTGTTTTTATAAAAATAAGAAGTATTTTGGTACCAGAATGAATTTTTTTTGACTCCTCGATTTTTTTTTTAAGATTAACGTAGATATCAAAATCCAGACAGATTTACAAATCGAGAGACAGAAAGCGAAATCATGCTATAAAGAGATTTTTATCCACGTTTAGTTCTGAATGCGATAAGCAAAAAAATCATTAATTATATAATATTATTTAAAAATTACTATTTATTCAGTATTAAGGTAGTTGTTTGGCGGCAATACTAGCAAAAAGTTAATGCTAGAGTATATAGAACAGACAATAAGGATTTTTATGTACCACTACTAGCCAATCTCGTGCTCGTTTGACAAATCTGGCAACAGTGTCCGAGCTTGTATATATTTTATCATAGAAATGTCAGATAAAGCACATTATAAAGGAAGATTTATAAAACAAAAAGTTCTTAATAAGTGATTGAAAGCTGTTGAGACAATGACTGAAGCGAAAACGTCAAAAAAAGTACTAAAGTTAACCCATTTTTTAGGTTAAATACCTGCGTTGCCAGCTTGTTTTTAGTGTACATTTTTCATTATTTATTGATTATTATCTCAGAAACTGTGTTGTAACTATTAATTAAAATTCTCTTAAAAAATGTATTAGTTATTGTTTAATGTTGTTTTAGTTTTTTATAACAATGATAAGAAGAGTTTCTTAATTATAATTAAATATGCATGTAAGCTTTCCGGTATCCCGTATAGTGCAATGAATAAGAGTCTGAAAACCCCCATCTTTGGAATTTAATATCTCCGGAACTACATTGTTCATCAATTTCGTTTTGCCACTAATCGATGCAGAAGTATTTAAATAATAATCTGTCTAAATTTCAAAAAAAATCTTAAGAAAACCCATATAGTGAAACAAGTACGTTAAAAAAACAATTAACTAAAATTGAAAAAAAAAATATTAATCATGAACTTTGTTTATTTAAACATGCAATTGAAGTTGCACCTTTTAATCTTGTCATCGTCAACTTTATTTGGATAGTGTTTCCTTATAGTATTTCGCGTTGAGTACCTATGTACAAGTCGGAAAATTTAATTTCGTTAGAGGTATGATAAAAAATAATGTATTATTTGAAAAGTACGAAAAATATTTCGAGAGAATAAAGAAGAATAAAAAAAAGGTTAGCTAATCGATAGAGTAAAAATCCCAGAGTCATTCTCTTTCTGCGATGGGATTATACGTAATCCCAAACTCAAAAGAAGGGCAAATGGAATATGTCCTTTGAAGAGTTCTAAACTTAAAGTATATATCGTAATTTACTTAAATAATTACAATAATTCATTTCCCTTTGGACTGGCAAATTCCAAATGAGTCCGCTTGTTCATTTTCGTGGCGTGGGCAAATAAAATTTAATTTTTCTTTGATAATCCGAACAAATGGAGCCAATGATTTCGTGGGCGTAATTAGGCTAATTGCGAGTGCCCCCCCGGCCCCCCTTGTCCCGCTCCGAAGGGCAAGAGACGCTCCGCTCGCCTCGGCAAAAGGGCGTTAGCGCGGTGTGGACGCACACACACACGCAGGCACGCACACACACACGGACGCCGCCCCGCGACGCCATCTTGGATCGATTGAAGGGCTGAGGGTACGCCCCCACCGGCACCCCCCGGGATGCATACACGCCGACGTGTGAGTGTTTTCGCGAAGCTACCGGAGGGACAGAGACGGGAAACCACCCCCCTTCTTCTTCTTCTTCTTCAGCCCTTCGTCCTTCGTCTTCCTTCCGTTCAACCATGTATGTATGGCCGCGCCCTTCGTCTTTTTTTCCACCCCCCCACCAACTCTCCCACCAATGCCCGCCTACGCATATGTGTCTGCAACCCCCTCCAGCACCCCCTGCAGTCTTACCATTGGCAAGAAACCTTGCAAATAATTTATCAATTTTTACCATTCTAATAAAAAAAAAATCTGCAGAATAAAACTGAAATTTATCCTGGAGGGCGAGCGAGAAAGAGAGCGCTAAAGAATCAATAAAGATGCTTTATTAGAAAATATGAAAATTCTCCTTGAAACAAAAGTTGGCGAAATTCAATTTCGCTTCTTTTATCTGAATTTTATATCAAATATCATTAATCATAATCACAATTACTGATTTTATGTTCATTAATGACAAGAATGCGAAAATCTCCAAGCTCTATACTAATTACGAGGGGTGATCCGCGATTGGAAGTAGGTGTACACCTCTTTGGAAGTATTTTGGAAATACTTGGAAATATTTGGAAGTACTTGGAAATATTTGAAAGTACTTGGGAATATTTGGAAGTTCTTGGAAATGTTTGGAAATGCTTGGAAATATTTGGAAGTACTTGGAAATATTTGAAAGTACTTGGGAATATTTGGAAGCGCTTGGAAATATTTGGAAGTACAAGTGGAAGTAGGTGTACAGCATATTAGGTCGCGGTTCATCCCTCGAATAATTATATCTAGAAAACATGAAAAAATAATATAAAAAGAAATCAATTAACATATTTTTAGTAAGAACGGGTTCTTACTAGTTAAAACGCGTTTCACTGAATACCTTTGTGGCAACTAGAATTTACTGATGTAGGTTGAGTTTGGTTCAAAGGACTAGAAACTTAATTTTTGACCTTACGCCTCATTTTGGGTGTTTATTTTCAAAATTTTACATTCTCATTACTATAGAAGGAAAGTTGTAGAGATTTTTGAAATTTTTGTTTAAAATTTTTTGAAACTAAACACACATGAGGCGGAAGGTCAAAAAATGAAGATTCTATCTCCACCAACATCTGTAAGTTCTAGTTGCCAGAAAGGTATTGAGTGAAACGCGTTTTAACTAGTAAGAACCCGTTCATACTAAAAACGTGTTTTTACTGCAACGTACTATATATACCAAATATAAATAATATGAATTATGTTTATACTATATATACATATATATAGCTTATTTGTTTGGGACTATTGTTTCGAAGGTTTGATCTTCATCATCAGTCTTTTAATTAAAAATATATTATCTGTTAATTTTCATTAGTTCACTTACCCGATTGGTTATAGGAAAAATTGTTTTGTTGTTAAAGCAAGCTAGCCACATAAAAAAAATAAAACTGCACCCCTCCAATTCAATATCCATAATAATTAAAATTAATTAAAAAAAAATAATTAAAGAGGACATCAACATTTTGCAGTAAAATTCCACTTTCAACTAAAATTCATAAAAAATAAGTTCTTCAAAATATAAACAAGTTAAAGCCTATTAGCAATCTCAAAGTCATGTTACTTTTTAGAGTTCCGTACAAATGCGAAGCGGAACCCTATATAACAACATTTCTATCTGTCAGATCATTTTAGCTTGTAAACTAATTAAGAAGCAAACTTGAAATTTACATATTATCATGTATTCATTTTCTGTGAGTTCAACAAATAAATATATGTAAAAGACAAACCCCGTTGGTAGTAGCGTTAAAATTTCTATAGAAAATCAAGAAGGATGGTCAACTACTAAATCCGAGGTGTTATGGATTTTGTGTATTATATCAGAAGGGTTGTTTCACCCCTTTGGGAATTGAACCAGAATGCCATAAATGCAATCCGGTCAAAAGGTTACACCTTTGTGGGTAAGTTAAGTGCCCGGATTGCATTTTTTGAAATTTGTTGAATTCAGTAAGGGGTGAAATAACCCATCAGAAATAGATAATAAAAATAATTAATAACTTAATGTGAAACCTACTAAGTATTTTTTATCCAATAATTTAAAAAAATGTTTCACCAAGTACCAATACCAAATTTCTTAAAAAATAAAATTAATAACACCTCGGATTTAATAGTTGACCATCGCTTTTGATGTTCTAAAGACACTATATATCTCAAAAATGTAGTGAAATATCTTATTAAATGATTTTTTGTGGAAAGGTCGTATTTCGTAAGTATAGAGTAGTGTAATTTTTTTTTATCATGTGGTGTAAAGTAACCCTGTAAAGATTTCCTTAAGTAGAATTAGGTTGTTGTTCTTTTTAATTTAATTCACTTTAAAATGAAGTTATGAGAATGTTACAAAATGACCAATTTTGTGGGGTTTTAGTCCCTGTTCCAAGCGACTTAATTAAAATTTTGAAAAAAGTCAACACATTTAATTATTAAACTTTGACAACGGAAAATAAGAACGAATTTGATATCTCAAGTAATTCACAAGATATAAAGTACTAAACCCTCTATACGAGAATCAATTCGCATTGGCCGGCTTATAAGATTTATCGCACGTTGAGAGTCTTGCAAGCATTGGGATAAGTAGATATAATAAGGACATTCCTAGTAAAAGATAAGACAGAGCTGGCCTCAAGCATGCCAAATTTGTTTCTAAGCTGGAATTTACTTAAGAGTTCTGGGCATTAGTGTATTGAAATTGAAATTTGTTATTAGTTATAAAAATGATGTCTTTTTAAAAAAGATTAATCCCAATGAACTCGAAAATGGAAAAAATAGAATCATGTTTGATAGGTTTATCCGAGGGGTGGGTGAACCGCGACCTAATATGCTGTACACCTACTTCCACTTGTACTTCCAAATATTTCCAAGTACTTCCAAATATTTCCAAGCACTTTCAAATATTTCCAAGCACTTTCGAATATTTCCAAGTACTTCCAAATATTTCTAAGTACTTCCAAAATACTTCCAAAGAGGTGTACACCTACTTCTAATCGCAGATCACCCCTCGGGTTTATCTTTTTCTCGTTTCTACATTTTTATACACTAATAAACAAAAATATATATATATAATTAAAAATCTGAAGAAACTAGACTTAATTTCTTCAGATAAGTGTCAATTAATAAAAAAAAATATTTAAGTCCTTATAGGTTTTAAAATATTTTTAAAAACCTTAAGAGCCAATACATGTATTATTCGAAGCAAAACAAAAAAAACCTAAGAAAATATTTTCGAGGTCTCGAGAAAAGAATTAAAAATATAAATTTGTCTCAATTATGAAACTTTTATTAAGAGTACTTAATTTTGTCTTTAAGTCATCTTTTTATTGTTCCATGATCCACTCTTATAGAATTTAGTACAATCAGCAGGAGGAAGATATTTCCAAGTCCGCCTGAAACGTAGGCAACCAGGGGTACAGGCCACAAGAAAACATTGTGCTATATCTACATTTCTGTGTTTCTAAAAATTTCAAAAAATGTAAACTAAGATTTATCTCACGCGTAAATACTATATATTTTCAGGTGAGCACCACACGTCTTACACTGACTTTTCGTTTTAATTAAAATATTTAACATTTGAATTTTAATGGATGAATTCAGAGGGAGGAGATCATAATGTATAAGATCTAGCCTTATTTAGCTGACTCAATTTCTAGCCCTTCTTAGAACCAACAGCTTTTCATTTTTTATAGATAGATAGATAGATACCATTGGTGTTTGCCCTGAAGAGATTAAATCAATAATTCCCTCTAAATTCTCATTTGCACAAAACACATAATTTTCAAATACTCAACATCCCTTTGTGATTAAATTAGATATAGGTATATTGAACAAAACTGAACTCATTAATCTCTATGTCTTCTAGGGGTTGGAACTTGCTACATGAATCAGTCTTTCCAGCATCATTTGACCTCCAATTCTAGATCCACAGTTTCCTTCGAGTCCGACCAAATCGCTAAAAAAATCCAATGCAAGGATCCACTCAGACTACAGCACCTTCTTGCATCAATATCATTAATTAGTAATATTTAAGGACATTAATCATGTTAACTTTTTCCAGAGTTAATCAAAAAGAAAACAAATAAATATATTTTAAGAAATAAATAAGAGTTGTTTTATGATTATTATAAGAGAAGGTAATATCTATAATAAAAATAATATTTTTTAATGTTATTTAAATATATAATATTGAACTACTCAAATTAAAAATTTTATTTTTTTGAGATATCACTACTCTGGTGGTATTCCAAGAAAACTAGTTCAATATTTAGAATTCAACCCAGAATACGTATTATAGTTTGAGAACACATTGTAATCAAGATCAATGAAATTAAATCAAAATGAAATCAATTCAGAGGCTGATATTTAGTAAAAGTGACATCAGTAGTATCAAAAAAATTAGTATAAATGAGAGTGAGAGTGAGAGCGTAGCCAGCTTTTTGGTTAGAAGGGTAGCAGGAGCTGCCCTCTGGGTACTCTCAAGGGTTCTAGCTATTCTAGTAGATTTTTAGTAGAAAGGACAACTCAACATCTCGGTAAAGATAAACCCCACTCTCTGGCATATAGATAGCAATAAATGAAATCGATTATAGGTATATTATTTAACTCAAAATATACAATAGATAGAAAAGTGAATTCGAAATTTTTGCTAGTATTTTATATAAAATTTAACCCACAACGCGATTGTTCGTAGCAGTTCGGACTAATAATCTTTGAAAATGAAATTGAATTAAATAAAATTAATGTATGACAGGAAATAGTACTGAAAAAATTCATTATAAAAGAACTCACTCTGGATTCTTGCTATTGACAAAAATCGGCGCTAGCTAACTGGGAAGTAAATGTATTGTTCTTATGGTAGAATAGAAATTGTTTCTCTGAGAATTTTCTGCCGCCAGATACCAGGAGGGGTGAATTCCCTGTACGTGAATTACATACAATTATTAATTCTATATAATTCAAAGAAATGTCATCCCTATCTAAAATGTTACTTCAAAAATTAGGTAAATATAACACCCACCATACTGGTAATACCGAGTAGAAATAAATAGCTCAAATTGTTTTTTTTTTTAATTTAAAATATATATTTTCAAAGAAAAACAGAATTAGAATTTATGAGGCTAACGAATTATTTCTACTCATTAAATATAGATATAGCTAACTGGAAAGAAAAATTCCAATTTAATTAAATCCTGAGGTGGATTCAAATGTAAAATTATACGAAATGCCACTGATTTGCCCTCTCTGTCTGTGTGTCTCTTATTTTCTTTATTTAATAATATATTAAATAACGCAGTGAAGAATTTTTTAATTTGAATAAAAATATATCTCTATCTTTCAATGTAAAATATCTGGGCATGAGATCTTTCTCATTTGATACGACTTGACTGAGTTAATAAAATATCCATTTCCTTCATTTGTTTCTTTCTTCTCAAATAGACGTTAATTAAATTTAAAAAACATTACATTCCAACAAATAAACAACAACAACAAAAAGGAAGAAAATAATAATAATAATAATAAAAGCTCAAATTCAAGATAATGTTTCCTTTATTAAAAACGAGAGAGAGAGATGAAAATGATTAATTGTAAATGTTTTTTGGAATATATATAAATATAAACCGGGAGAGATAAATTGAGAAGCATGCGGGTCTTGAGAAAATTATTAAATAATAAAAATAATTAAAAAAACGTTATTCATGACGTCATGATGGGCTATATCGAGCAAAGAGTGTTTGGAATAGAGGAGTGTTTATGAAATATGACAAATGAAGAATAACATGTATTAGATAATAAATTGGTAAGCTCAACATACTCATTTAATAATTTTAACAGACATCAATAAAATCATTTAGGAAAAAAGTACTCCGGAAATTCATAAATTCAAAATTAATTTATTCATTTTCTTTATTTCTCTTACCACTTAAGCACTTAAGGGATCAAATTTCTATATTTTAAGAGAGGGTAAAACTTGCCACTGACCGTTAGCTCCATTAAAAATAGGGGACAACACCCGATGAGCAAATAAAAAAAAATATCTATAAGATTAAAGTACTTCAGTAGGAGTTAAATTAAAGTTTTTAGGTGATTTCACGTTAACTTTAGATTTGAATGAAGGCTTTATTACTTTGTGTGAATTTGGTTAGAGAATGTGAAATTATGTTCTAAACAAATAATAGGCTATCAAGTAAAATATTCAAAAAAAAAGATTAAAATTTTTTAATTATCCCTGATTAGTCATGGCAATTTAGCTATATGTTATTTTAATTCATCCTTTAATCGAACGCATTAAAGAAACCGTCCATTCGTTTGATAGTTTTTCATCATTAAAACCATTAAAATTTTATATTCTACACTTTCTAAAAATTAAATTTGTTGTCCTCAATTATATGTACAATTAAGAATGGCTTTGATTGGATAGCGACACAAAATCGTGTGTTTCGCTAAGTAATATTAACCATAACATTCATTGAGTGATGGCATCTCAATCGTTTTAAAAGATAAACAAAGTTCACAAAAAATGTTCTATTTTTTTTTTCTTTAATTTATAATAGTTGAATTATTAGTATAGAGGAATTAAATTTGAATATTGTGTTATATTATATTAATTAATAAATAATACAAATTATTATTTCAAATAAATAATAAATATTTATTTTAAATGAATATATATTGGTTTAAATATACCCTCGAGTATACCTATAGTCGTTTCCGGAATCATACACCAAACGATGACCCCTTACACAGAGATTATTAAGGATATTTTTTTTAAATAGTACTTAGGGTAAATTTATTTTTTATCAAAATCAAAATATTTTTATTTTAGAAAATTTGTATTTTTTTTTAAAAAAAAGTAAAATTTTATGAAACATACTATTCAGTACTTCAATAATATATAAGCGAACCCTACCACACAGCTTTTCAAGATTCTCACCCATATCAGCCAACTATAGGATCTCATAACTTGGACTATCGGTTTTCAAATGAAAGATTTTGTAATTGTAATTTGTCTTTTGACAAATATCGGAATCACACACACTCACTCAGATAGAGGATATTACCTATCTCTCGGGTATCTGATACACAGTCAAGCGATCCTCTCGAAAGCTGGAGTTTCCTAATATGCCTGTCGTCCGGGCAACCCTTCAACCCCCCACACCGCCCTATACGTTGAGGGTTCTTAAAACTAGCAAAAACAATACACCTACGCTTAACTACCATATATATCTGAGTAATACACTTGACATTGCATCCTATACCCAAGACAGTCGAAAATATCCTTAATTAAAAATTAAAAGGGCTAAACCCCAAATATAATTACACAAATATCGTTGGTGAAGCCGCAGATATATATCCTCAGAAAAATTCTAACATCGCCCCTTATAATTTAATTCCTCACCTAAGAGTATATTCGCGGAAATTCTCTAATTTTATAGATAAACTGAACTTCTAAACTAAAAAGGCTTAGTAGGTATTATAGCAAAACTTAAGTACTCTATACAATGGACAGATACAATACTAAACATCATTAGATCAACCACACACATTTCTATTTTATTCATTCCTAATATTTATCTTAACAGAAAAATAAACCTTTTTGAGATTATCAATTATGCGATGTCCCTCGGTGGTCGGGTATAAATGGATAGTGGACGGGTGGGTCCATAAAGAGGAGAGACTTGAAAGTCTCGCTCTATGAACGGATAAATTTTCTTTGCATTTTAGCTTCTTTCTAAATTTACAACCCCTAAAATTTGAAAATTTACAAAAATTCATGAGCTTCACTTAAGATAAAATTATCGTATTTTCAAGGATTCAATAAAAAGTAAATTCACTCCACTCGCATCGCTTTAATTTTATTTCGGTCGGAAAATACCTTTCCATCTCCAAATAGAAATTAAAAATTAATTAAAATATATTTAGAAAATCTTTCCCAATATTTTTTCACAATTTTCTATTCTAAGAAAAACGCCGAAAAACTTTCACTTTTATTTGTTGATAAAAGCCCCTTTATAGATGTTTATAGATGTTAGTGATAAATAAAAAAAATGATGATTCTGGCAAGAAATAATAATATTCGAGCAATCTTGAAAGAGAGGATAAGGAAGAATCTTGTATGTTTCCTTCCTTGACCCTTTTAAACTCTGAAGAATGGAGATCCTCCCTAACATCTGTTTTAAAGAGGATGAAAATGACGTTATAATAAATTCTGTTATTCGTAATTTTATTTTTCATTATTCTTGGACTACCTTTCTATCTATTCTCAATTGAATTTAACTAGTAATTATGTGATTTTATTTTTCCTTATCCTTGGGGTGTCTTTCTATAAATTCACCATTGAATTCTACCAATCCGTTTCCAAAAGAAAATACTTTTAATATAGTGATAAATATTGGCAGAGAATTAAACTTTTTTGAAGCTGCTCGAAATTTTACCTGGATGGAAATCAAGAAAATAAAATGCATGTGTTAATGAAATGATCGTTTTATTAATAGAATAATGAAGGTTTGGCTTGGCTCCGTGACTCATCTTTCTTTGAGCTTGTTCTAATGACCCATTGGCACCTTCTTTCCCCCTTGCATTCATTCATTCATTCATTCTCTTTGAGTTTGAAATACTTTTGCTTAAAATAGAAGGGTGGGGGAAATTAAAAGAGAAAGAGAGAGCGAAAAAAGTCTGTCTTTATTATTATTCCACCCTTCCCTGTCTTCGTGACCCAGTCATTAAAACTCTTCCGCCTTAAGCTCGGGGGCCTGATAACACAAAGAGGGGTTTCATTTTTTTACTAATTGTTTCCAAGGGCAAGGTTGTATTTTTTTTAAGAATACCATTAAAGGAAAAGGGAGAAGCAATTTAAAAACTCCGCTCTTAAAGGCAACTTCTACAACATATTGGTGAAATAAAACTGGGAAATTTAAATATCAATAATATATATATGTAGGTATAATTATTTTTATTGTATACATTTTGTAGTTAAAGTTAAAACTATAGGTACTGATTGGATATTACAATAAATGGTATTTGTATAAAAATGTTGATATTTATTTTATCTATGTAGTCAGGTTGGCCCAGATTGTGGCATTCGAGTTCAAAGAGCAAGAGGCCTGAGTTCAAACCCCGCTCACTGAAAAAAAATTTAATCCGGATATAATCTGGCTTTCCACTAAAAGAAACATAAACCATCATGTTAAATGTTATATGCCAAAAATCCAAGTTTTGGTTAACTTATGATCAGTAGTTGATTATTTTTGTTAAGGAAGATTGGTGTGGGTTAGTAAAACATTTAAATTTTCTTTACTTTAACTAGTTGATTACCTAATAATAAAATGTCTAATAAGAAGTTTAATCAAAAATATTGAATATATTTTGAAAAATATTGAAAAATAAAAAAGTTTAGCCCAAATCAGAATCAATGACATGACTTCAGATGACTGTTTAAGCATTTTATTCCATTTAAAAATGCACATGCACATCTCAAATGAACAAAAAAGAATTAGTATCTCTTTTTGAAGATCAAATCAAGGCAGATACTATTGTATATAAAACATACTTCTAATTCATGAAAAACAAATCATCATTTTCTGTAAACGCGATTCTTGGAATCCTTAAAGTTACCTCTTTGTAATCAATTTAAGAGCAAATCAATGATTTAATAAGTTTGATCAGGTCACAACAATTAACTCTGCTTTGATATATTTATGAGGGACATGTTGAAAGAATTGAAATCAATTCCACAGGAATATAAGATTAAGCACTCTCAGTGATTTTAATCAAACTCTGCCACTATTGAAATTATAAACTTTTTTAAAAATGCTTTCTTTATTATAAAACAAGTTAGGGTGTCAAAAAAAATTTTTTCAGCCCTCTCAGTAAGTGAGTTAATTGTCCTTTTACGTTGAGATAATTGAATGAATTATTAACATTTTAGTTTCTTATAGGTATTAAATGAAAGGCTTATTTTTCAGTTGTTTTTTAATTTTAAATGGTGGATTTTTTAATTTATCCAGCAAATACGGTGATTTTTTTGGTGAGGTAATATATAACAAACATCACAACAAATATATTTAAAAAAAAATTATTTAACTAAATTTAATGTCTAACCATACCTAACATTTTATTATTGTATTTGCACAAAAAAGTTCACTGAAAAAGGAATATTGTACAAGATTTCCGAAGTATTAAATAAATTAAAAACCCACTATTTATAATTTAAAAACTGCTGAAAAATATGCTTTCATTTAATATCTATAAGAATCCTCAGCACCACCGCGAATCGAGACTTTAGATTTTGAATCCAGGATTTCGAATTGCACATTTTTCTGAGGAACAACAAGGCCTTAACCAGAAAAATATTTCGGGGGGAGGGGAGGGGGGTTTTTACCCACCGAGGTATTAGCGGAGTATGAAAGATACCTAAGAGTAGGAAACATGATCTCCCAGATGCCTAATTTTATGTTTTTATTAAATTTTTATGGAACGTTTATTTATATCCTGTAAAACTGATTTTTCTCAATATTTCAGGAGATGGATTCTAACCCTCTAAAACCCTCCCCCTGGCCTCGGCTTTGCTTCAGTGTAAATAGGTGTGTAGTCAAATACTTCATTTAATACAAATCTTAAATAATTTACTAATTGCATTTTTATTTCCACTCACTTTGCCCCCTGTCACTTTCAGATTGTTTCGGAAGGGGGGAGGGAGGTTACCGAGCGAGATATTAGCGGAGTATGAAATATACCTCTAGGGGTAGGAGACATGACTACCCAGATACCTAACTTTGTTTTATTAAATTTTTATGGAACGTTTATTTATATCCTGTAAAACTTTGATTTTTACCTCAACATATCAGAAGAGGGATTCTAACCCCCTAGCACCCTCCCCCTGGCCTCAGCCTTGCATCAGTGTAAATAGGTGTATAGTCAAATACTTCATTTAATAAAAATCTTTTCTATATTAAATCTTAAATAATTTACTAATTGCATTTTTATTTCCACTCACTTTGCCGCCGGTTACTTTTTTTTATAAATGAGTAGTCAGATCAGGGGATGGAAATGATAAAAAAACCAAGAGAGAGAGAGAGAGAGAACAACTTATTAAGAGGCTTTTTTTATTCTCCCTCATACTTATTAAGACGCGGGGGGTGTTTTCTTCTTCCTTCCCATTACAGGCTGGTATTTGTGTTCTTAAAAAAAAAAATAAAAAAATAACAAGATACTGACACAATTACCGGTGACCTTGCCCTTGTTTGCTCGAGGTAATTAAATGCGTCTGGCTCGACGCCGCCGCCGCCCCTTTCGGGGGCGTCTTCGTCTTCGCCTTTCGCCCCGGCCCCCGGTCCCTGTTAATTGCCACCCCCACGCCCCCGAGCCCTCCTCGCCAAAACGGCTAATTGGCCAATTATCAGTCAAAGGAATGGAGCGTTCCTCCAAAGCAAAATCATCTTAGTGTACTATTGGAGAATGAAGAAGTCACTGCCAGGCTAATCAATCTCTTCAAATAAATAAATAATTAAATAATGATGAAATTCAACTCCGCTGTTTTGAATAACAAAATAAAGTATTATCTGAATATTATTTAACTAATTAATTAGAAAATAACAAAACAAACAAATTCATCAACGCAAAAGGGGAATTATGAAAATGAGTGGATTGAGCAATATAAAGTTGAAGGTGAATATAAAAGACAAATAAACTACTAAGCGTTAAGATGCCCATAGAAAATCAAGAGAGGGTCAACTAGTAAATCTAAGGTGTTATGGTTATTTTTTCAAATGATAAGGGTTGTTTCATCCCTTTTGACACAATAAAAATCAGGACTGTGGAGTCGAAGTCAGGGGAAATTTCTTGCAGGAGGAGTCGGAGTCGGGAAAAATGTGTTGACTCCGACTCCGTCATTTCTCTCTTTTTGTTTTCCACAGAATTTTTTTTGAATTTTAATATTGAAAATTGGCACAATGCTGTTTCTTGGTATGACGGCTCTCATGTAAATAAACTGGGGTCTCAGCTAGATGAATAAGGGTAAATTTCCTTTTCCAAATTTACATGCCCAAAAATATTACTTTGGAAAATTTACCAAGGTTGGTTTATTCGTATGAAGTTACTAAAGCTATTCAGTACATAATAAACAAATACTTCTTTACAATTAAGTGCAGTTCATGTGATGTTTCTCAAAAAATAAAATATTTAGAAAAGTTGTCAGAAGGATAATCTCGTCCCTATAGTCCATAGGATTAAGCCAACTACCCGAAAAGCAAGTTTGGAACTTGGGTTTGGCTCCTGAGGGAACAATCTCTTCTTACGTGAATAAAACAGATCTTTGATTATCGATCTTAAATTCTTGGTGATTTTTAAATCAGTTCAATTTTTATAATGTTTAAATTAAAATTCTGAAAAATTCTTAAAATTGGATTAATACCTCATACGAAAGATAAATTGATATCTCAAGTATATTTTTTGAAAATATAATTATTATTTTTCTGCTCCCTGCCTGCCCAATGGGCCTATAGAATTCATGGAGCGAGAGGTCATTCAGCTAGTAATATTTAATCGAGGAGTGATCCGCGATTGGAAGTAGGTGTACAACTCTTTGGAAGTACTTGGAAATATTTGGATGTACAAGTGTACAGCATATTAGGTCGCGGTTCACCCCTCGTATTTAATATATTAAGCACGGAGCCTTCGTTATGTGACTTCGACTAGCACTTGGCTGGCTTATTTATTTATTTTTTAACAGACTTCAAAAAAGGTGGAAGTTCTCAATTCGACTGAATTTTTTTTTATAAATTTTGATTTAATGTCCTTGTACTGCTCTTCTCCCTCAAAACTTATCAGCAGCTATCTTAGCAATCGAGAGAAATTTTTGATTGTTTTCCTACTAATATTATCTAATTGGAATTTTATAAAAAAAACTAGCTTTTTCCCGTATCTTCGATCCGGGCAACACCTAGAAACTGCGGGCGATTTTCGAAAAGTAATGAAAATTTTGAAAAGATCTTTTAGAAACTTTTGAAAAAATATTTTCAAAATTTTCTTTACTTTATTTAAAATGTTTCACCAAGAATCTACACCGATGGGTGAACCGCGATTGGAATTAGGTGTACACCGTCTTTGGAATTATTTGGAATTACTTTGGAATTCATTAGATAATCTATTTTCATCTATTGTCTTCTACTTGGAAATGAAAGTGGAAGTGGAAGTAGGTGTACACGATTTTAGGTCGCGGTTCACCCCTCGATCTACACCATTCTCCTTTAATAAAACATTTCTATTAAGAGATTTTTCAATTTTTTAAACTTCTCCCACTAATTCCATAACTAGCCCAGTCTTTTAAATAAAATAAAGGCTTTTTTCTTACTAAAGTTCTTCTATCTTCAGTTTTTGACATTTAAAATATAATAATTTAGATTTTTTTGTAATATCAAAACCTTGGCCATGTTTAACTATTTTGCTGCTAGATGGCAGGGAGTTCAAGAGTTTACTTTTGGCGCATTTTATGAAGTTATCGCCCTCTTGGCTCCCACTCGCAGATTTTAGGTACTTGATATTTGCCTAATAGTTTCCCCGGGTCATAGAAAATTTGGTTTGGATCTGTCAAAAGACCTAGGAGTGTAAGCAAACTCCTCACAAACTTCCTCTTTTATATAATATAAAAGATTATATTTCTTAAAATTTAATATAATTTCTGACTCTTATAATAAATGTTTGCCAATAAATTGTTTCTCATATTAACCTTAAATTTATTTTTGAAGTTTAATTTTGTTTCCATTCTAATTTGATTATCAGCCCTGGTTATTGGCCTCGGATCTCGACCGTCCGCCTCCCCTTCTTGCTGGGATATTATTTCATCCTAAATGAATCAACTTAATATTAATATGAAATTGTTTTGCTTCTTTGCCCTGGGGTACTTGACAATAACTTCTCTGGCAATATTACCAAGCGAATGGATTTTTTTTTGTTGTTTTGTTCGTAGCTCTCTCGGTTCAGGGTTTGAGCTTTCCGCCCACCTGATTCGCCTGTGCCTGCTCTTTCCTTTTATGGCTTCTCATCGAAGGAAAACAATGTCGGTAATTTTTCAAAAGAGATGAATAAACATCCTTGGTTGCCATGACAATCATACAAAGAAAATTACTTAAAGTGGTGAAAACAAATATAGGGAAAAAATATTATTTTTCTTTAGAAACGTTGAACTGACATTCTTTGACCTCTTGTTTTTCAAACTATATAGGTGATATATAATGGAATCAAAATTATTAGAAAGAGCTCATTCTTTTCTTGTGGTAAAAACAGGCCCGAATTAAGCACTAGGAAAATCTTGGAAATTGCTTTGAATTAAAAAACATCATTACTAATTATTTTGAAATTTTATCAAGACCCGATATATTCAACATTCAAATTTGGATATTATTTTAGGAATATAGATAAATTTACCAGTATGCAATGCAGGTGGAGAGAGGACATTTTCAGTTCTCAAACAAATAAAAAATCAACTGGTGTATTCACCACACGACTTTCACATTTTCATTTATTTGAAGTCATTGCGACACTACTAATTTACACCCCCTTCGTTTTTTTTTCTTAAAAACGGCTCAAACAATTATTTAAAAATTAGTGTATTTATCAAGCGCATGAGTTAATAGTTGTGTCAAATTTTGAATCCGATTGAATTAAAGGAAGGGCTTGTAAATTAGGAGTTTCGTAAAATAAATATTTTAATCGTTCATATCGCGTCTTCAGAAAGTCGCAGAGTCTTGAAATTTGAAACTTAAGCTATTTCGAGGATACAAGAAGTATAACAAGAGTTTGGTTAAAATAGAAAAACCGGAAGTTGATGTTGACCTACGTAAGAATGTACCCCCCCCCCCCTGCGTTTCGCAACCATAGTCTCAGAGATAAGAAATTCGAAACTTATACTTGATATAGGCTAGAAGGAGTACATCAAGATTTTGGTTGAAATCAGAAGACCGGAAGTAGACATTTACATGAAAGATTTTTCGTTTTTTTTGGTTTTCTCAAAAATAGCTCTAACGATTTTTTTAAAAATTATTATCAAGTGTCATGAGTTATTACTTGTGTCAAATTTTCAATCGGATTAAAAATTTGACGTTGTCACTCTGCAGAAATTCAAAAGATTTTTTCGAAGTTCAACCAGATAGATAAGCTGTCCCGAACTTCCTTAAGAATATAGTTAGAAGTATTTTTAGGAAAGTAATATTTGACATTTGAAGTCGATGCAATTAAGGCCTTAGGACTGATAACGGTATGATAATTAAAATTTATATTTCGTACTGACATTAGCTTATATATAGGTATAACTGGTATGTATGTTACTAATTTCTCTAGAACTATTAATTTACACCATAAAAATTGTTAACTATTTAAATTCTAATTATACTGTCTTTTGTTGATTCATTTGCCGAGTTACTTAACGCAGCCATTCCAAGTAGCTACGCACTTCTTTTAATGGTTTTTATCTTAAGTACTAAGTATTAATACAACAATTTTATCAAATAAAGAAGAATAAAGACGTGTCTCAAGATGTTCAAGTATAATAAATATTCAAATGCATATTTTTTTAAATAATTAAAATTATACTTAAATAAAAAAAAGAAGATAATTAAGTGTATGAAGATAAAATTTATAAGACTAATTAAAAAGTAAGTAAAAACAAGAGAGAAATCTATCAAAAACACTGTGCATAAAGTTTATTATGAACATATAAAAATTTCTAGATAAGTATATTCCCGTTCATTAACAATTATTTTATCCATAAAGTTCTTATTCTAGTCAAACAACCTGGCTATTCGTTTTCTTTGTTAGCTTTATTTATAACATAATTAGTTTAATGAGAAACGTAGGAAGGCTTTTGTTTAATGTAGTCGTTAATTATATATTCCTATTTAAAATATTATTTTCCAGAGAGAAAGAAGTTTCTTATTTATATTTTATTACAGAGAAAACAGTTCCGAAGTAAAACGAATAAGGCATGAGAGTTCAACAGTTGTCATACCGGGTTGGTAAAATTGCTTTCAGATATTATACTATCATCGCATTTGTTTGAAAATAAAATCGAATTTTTGTTTGCAACGAAATTTCCTTTGGAGAGAGACGGACTGGTAGAACTTTTAATTGAAAGTAATGGAAGGCAGCCCAGGGGTCAATGAAGGAATTCCTGAAGAAGCAGGTAAGAACCCTCCGAAACGTCGGTTTGAAAGGAAAGGAGAAAGGATTCCAATAAACTTTATTCGGATATTTGTTAATTTTTTCTTTCCTCACTACCACTGGGCTGCCTTTCATTACTTTCAATTCATAGAATTTTTGATTGTACAAAATTACCTGATTTTAAAACTTTATTATACTTTTACGCTGTCAAAACAAATCAATTTTGTTTGGGTACACCCAAGAAGCAGGCGGGCCGAAATTTTGAAAAAAAATACTTGTTGTGTTTGAAAATGTTTGAATGTGCAGAAAAATAATTGTCACTCATGATTTTTGTGTCTGTTTGTCTGAGTGTGTGTCTGGATTTAGATTTTTTTTAATGATATTGATGCACAGGAAAATGTTCCAAAAAGGAAGTCCGGAATAGACCATTGCATTGTGAAAGGATAATAGAAAGATATATTACAGTGATTGGTCGTGATTTGAAGGTACATGTAGAATGGGACTGTGAAAGACTGAAGATCGGCGGAAAAACTAATCTGAGAAGAGAGTTCCAGTCTCAAGAAGTCATAGGGATAAATGAGTTGGGAAATGTTTTTGTCCGGTCCTGAAGGGGGTTGAAAATCGGGTATTTTGGGCTTTAGGAGGAATTGTTGATTTTTATATTCGTGAGAAGAAACACCGTGGTATTATCTATAAAAAAGGAAAAAGGCTCAATTTCCCATTAGTTTAAAAACTCGCCTCGAAATTCAATCCAGGGTGGCAAGAGAATGCAGTGCCCTCTCCACAAATGCGAACCATATTCAAGACAGAGACGAATTTGAGTTTTGCACAAGGTGAAAAGGTAAATGGACGTAAAAAACAGCCTGGTCCATAATACAGTAAGTTTTGATATTCTATTATATTTTTCAAAATAATTTTCAACATTGTTCTTATTTCAATTTTCTTATATTCACCCATTTTTGCGAAATGTTTCTTTACAATATAAGATAATAACTCACTATTTATTATTTTTTCACCTTTATTTAAATTTTAATCATTATTTGACTTTTCCAATGATTATCAATCTCAAATTAAAACATAAAATTGAATATTTATAAACTTTCAAAATGAGGTATTTTAAGCCCAAGAGAGTCAGTTGTGAAGCCGCCCAACCCATAAAATTCTGTCTTCTTCTTTTCACGATGGAGGGGCCAACCCAGGCCTTTAGGGGTTGCACCTTTTTGGTGTAACTCCTTCTCTCATCATTATCATAAATAAAAAAAAAACATGTATCAGAAAATTTGTTGAATATGGTACTCTAAGTCTTGAATAAATTTTCAGCATTTCGGGTATGGAGGAAATGGATTCCTCCTTGGTATATTTTTAAATAGACCTATATATTATTAAAGTGAATTAAATAAAGAAAATAAATGTATAATCTTACCTCAAGGGATGCTGTGATGTGTGTTGCAGCAGCCCCTGGTCACCTGGTCTTCAGTACACAACCTCGCACTCCAGTATCAGCGAGCCAACTGAAAAGAAAAAGAATTATTTCAATATGAAAAAATTCCCATTTTGTCTTTTTTTCTTATCATTATCGGCTGGCCAGTGTAGAAAAAATTAATATTAAAAGTTCACTTATCAATTTCAATGAAAATCAAAATGAAAATATTATTTTATTTAAATTTAGGGAACGAAGAAAAGATTATTTCTATTATAGACAAAAGGATCAGCAGGGGCTCGATTATTTTATTTATTTATTTCACAAAGTATATAAACATAGGACCTTAGTCCCACCTAGTGTTTATACATAATTTTCATTAATTCTATTATTTTCTACAGGGACAAATGCACATATAAAACAAGGTGTTCCCATTACTTAGATTTTTTTCTAGCAAAATTTTTATTTTCATACAATTTGCACTGCCAACATTAAAATGTTTTCCATTGATTCATTTAAATGGCCTTCCAAACTCACCAGTATCTCAAATCTATAAAAATGAATGAACACTAAGGTGATCCTTATTTTGGATATTTTCGAATATTTATAGGGACAGGGGCTCATATGGTTCTAAATAAATAAATAAAAATATCCCCCAAGTTTCAAGTCCATATCTCAATTTTAACACAGCGATTAATTTTCCCATCTAAATAACATGGGGATTTTGGCTTTGAACGATCAATTTTATGCATATTATATAACATATTATACTCGTTATATATAAGTACCTATAAGTTAATTTGCATCAAGCAGAGGACAACCTCTTTGAATTCTCTTTATGAATCAACAACTCTACTATTCTCGACAAAACAAAATTTTTTCATATAGATTTAAGGAAAATAAAAAAGACAGGGAGAAGAAAGTTTGGCTGTGCTTGCGAATGTTAAGAATAGAAGGGTGGCGTTCCCGTGGATGGGGGAGGGTGGCTCTTGGAGAAGAGCCCGGATGCTGAGGTGCCTGCATTGATCTCTCAAGATCAAACACCTTGGATTCGTTTTAAATCCCACTTCTTTCTCTTCTCCCAGATTCACACTCAGTATTGCGATAAAAAGGAGAAAAAGGGAGGAAATCCCAGAGGCCCAGCAGCTTCTTCAGCTAACACACCCCTCTCGTTTTTCATTTTCAATTGCTTCATTTATAATTAACGAACCGATTTACTTTCTAAATCGACAATACTTTTTTTTTTTTTGTAAAATTAAAAATATCAATGATTATTCAAAGTAATAATCTATGTTACCACACACTATTTATTCTCAAAATACTGAAAATTAAATAATATAAAATTAAATCATTTTAATTTATATCTACATTTTTTCCGTGTGTATTTCTGACAACTTCAAATGTATTTTAGAAGTCTCAATTGAATATTAGAAAATCACAATTTAGTCCAGTTCCAGGGGTTTGATCTCGGACTTTTGTTACAGTGAATGAATTTATGATTGAGGTGGGATTTTGTTTTTTATACTATAAATTGCAAAGTCTATTAAAAAAATTTTTGTGCTTTTGATTTTTTCATTATTTAAACAAAAAAATGCCCAGTATTTAGAGGATCTAAAAAGTGGTCAAGCTTACATTAATTGTGGGAAAATAATTTTTTTCTATGATCGTTTGGTATGGTCTGGGTATGCCAAATCTAAGTTTGCGACCTCGAAAGTGTGGGGGGACAACTTTTGGTGGCCGGAAAATCTCGATATTTTCGGACTTTTTCCAGTTTTTCGCTTATAACTCAAAAAAGGTCTATTTGTGTAAATAAAGATTCTATAGTAAATCAAAGAGGACAAAATTTCGCGTCGGTTAAAAAAAATACAAAATTAGTTCAGTAGATTTCGAAAATCTCAAAAACGTAGGCAGCTATTATGTGTATTCTAAATGTTTTATTCAGATCTTGCTAAAACCATTTTTTATGTTAAAATATATCTACATTACCTAAGTACTGATATTTGTTTTAGTTTGTATAATAATTCAAGCTCAAGAGAATTAAATGACTAGAATGTGTGAAACATAATTAATTTATGTGCTTAATATATTAGATATTATAAGGACAATTTTATCAAGTATCTTAGTAGATTATTATGTATATATTATATGTAAGAAGGATGGCAAGTTGGCGTTCGGGTTCGGCTCCTGAGTGGGCGAAATCATCTGACATATAATATATAGTCCCTGAAGCACCGAGCGATGCTCGGTAACTTTTTGCTTCAGTTAAAAGTTAATGTATTAATATTATTTTTTAATTTAAAATTCTGATAAAAAGGTCGATTTTTATTTGAATTCAGGATTAAATAAAAAAAATGTGTGCGTGGAATGCATGCCTGACAAAAGTGAAACTTGTTTCTATTGATATATGTACTTTCTAATGAGTGGAGGTCTACAAATTATATCGAATTTCGTAGCTCTGAGATTTATGTTTGCGAAACGCAGGGAGAGTACATTCTCAAGTACCTAAACATCAACTTTCGGTTCTTCTATTTTAGCCAAAATCTTGTGGTACCTCTTGTAGAATCTAGATAGCTTAAGCTTCAAATTTCAAGGCGCTGCGACTTACCGAAGACGAGATATGAACGATTAAAATATTTGTTTTTTTCGACATGACTAATTTACACCCCTTCCTTTATTTCAATCGGATTAAAATTTATACAGGACTAATAAATCATGGGACTATATACACATGCTATATATACAAGAATTGCTCATTTAATAATATAAAAGATACATAATAATCTACTAGGATCTTTGATAAAATTGTCCTTATTAAAATTCTCATATAATTAAAATACAGGTATGAAACCCGGAAGTTGTTCTTTTTTAGAAAAAAAAATTCTATCCATTTTTCAAAAAGATAAGACACTCAAATTTTCATATTAATATTTTATTTTCAAAATTTTATTCGATCATTGTTTACTTTTTCGTTTCGGTAATTTAAAAAAAAATCCTATTAGACATTTCTGACTAGGAATGAGAGCCCCCAATTTATATACTTAACAGCTCGTATTACAGCTGACCTTTAACAAATAAATTTTTTTCTTAATAATGTTTGTCATAGAATGGGGGGGTGAAGGGTTAGCGATGAGTCATTGAATGACCTCAAGAGTTGGTTCACCTCAGTAAGTAAGTCAACCCTTTGACGAATAAGTAGTTTCGCTCATATAATATAAATAGAATATGTATAGCTCGCTCTCTTCCTTAATGAATTATGAGGTGCAAATGATATTTAATACATAGAATACATATTCCCATTTTATTGCGGTTCGGAGAATAGAATCAACAACGAAGTTAAGAAAATATATTCCATCTCTGATTGATTTATGTGCCTAGCTGAGGCTGCTCGTTGCTGACTGTTAGAAATGGAAGGTTATGAATACGACTATTCATTACTCGAATTTGTTTATTAATGTTATGACTGGAGTTTCGAAATTTTCAGTCATAATACAAATAGACAGCTTAAATGGAGTTTTCGAAATGGTCTTAATATTTCAAGACGATCTGGGACTAGGAAACAAACCAAGCGGAACGTAGCCAGTAACAGAGGCCAGAGAAAAAAGAGGACCATGTGAAAATTATTGTGGTACTTCATTCTCACAGAAAATGGATAAGTGAGATAACATTTTGAAATTATATGCTTCGCTGGCATTTTGGAATGCAAATTCTAAGCCATTTAGAAATTGACACCCTCCAAAATCTTATTATTATTATATTGAAATCATAAGGTATATTATTAGCTAAGATATTAGTGGCTCAAAATTTGTATAGATGATATTATTTATATTTTATAGATATATATATATTTGAGAGCTATATTTCAATTCGTTCATAAAATGCAGATTCTTTCCTCGGAGGCCCAGTAGAACATGAAGCGATCAATCTAAAGCAGTGTTTCTCATCCTGTGTGGCGCTAGAGATCGTCAAGTATACCGCGAGGGTTTTTCACTTACTTATAATTAAAATTGCATGAGTTTTGTAGCCTGGAAATAGTATTTGTAATTACTTCAAAGGTTAATAAAAAAAATCTTTTTAAATTTACTTTATTTGATTTGATTTTTTTTACTTTACCATACCATGGTCAAGTATTGTAATCGTGCACGAAAAAGTGGTTTTTTGCTTATTTTTTACGAAATATCTCAAAAACGGCTAAAACTATTTTGATCAAAAAAATTGGGCTAAACCATGGCATTTCGATCTACAAAAAAGCTCCAATAAGTAAACATCGAAAAAATTATTTTTTTCGAGATAATAATTATTTTTTCAAAATTGTTAGTCTGTTAGTTAGAACGTGCGTTAGCAAAGTTTTTTCACTTGTAATTGACGTTGATTCAAATTGGTTATTTCTTAAAATAATAAGATTTGTGAAATAAGTAAGTCTTTAAATTTATTTAATGTAATTGTATTGGTGTGAACTAATTAAAAAATGTTTTATTCATTTTGCCATAATGGACAAATATTTAATAAGATCTGGTGGTTCATAAACAGAAGATAGGACATAGGTATAAAGATGACTAAATATCAAATTCGGATTCATCGGCTTACTAATCCAAGGGGTCAATTTCATCAAGAGGCGATTTTGGAAGCTCGTTTTGATTTAATTTGTTCAAGAAAACTGGCTCAGTCTTCTCAGTGAAATAATTTTGTAAATGTTTTTTTTTTTTTTAGTATCATACAACTTTTACATTTTTTATATTCAGGTATGCCGCAAATAATTCTAGATATTTTTAGTCTGGCGTCAATCAAAAAAAGTTGAGAAACACTGATCTAAAGACTAAGTGGATTGACCGTCATCTAAAGATTATAAAAGAACAACCTTCTTCAGTTTTATCAATACTATATGAGACCTAAAATAAATTGGAAATTTTCTTAATAGAAGTGAAAAGACAAATAAATAAAATATGCTGTGTTTCCGTAACAGAGATAGTAGAAGTGAAACTTCTGTATTAAATGAACATCTGGGAATCACAATTAAGTATTTTAACAGAAGATTTTGATCAGAGCCACATCCCTGTTAAATATATTTATTAACACAAACATATACAACAAAAACTTTTTGATCACAATATATGTGATCGTTTTTATGTGTGAGATAGCTCAGCGTGGACCTGGAGGATTTGATTAGTGTAGAGATAATTCTAAGTTAGAAATTTTTAGAGTGATTTAGAGTTCAAGAATAGTTAGTCTCACATATCACCATCTCTTCGACCATCTTCCACCTTAAAAGTTAAAAATTTAATCCACTAAGTGGGGGTAAAAAGTTTATGTTAAGCTTAGTCCACACTTGGATACAAAGTTGAGCGATTTCTGTATATAGACAATGTCGAGATACAAATTCATGTCTATAGACACGTTTTTGGAACAAAACCGCAGAACATTCCCCATTTGTCTATATACATTGTCTATAGACAGTTTCTATACATGTCTAGAGACAATCGCTCGAATTTGTATCCAAGTGTGGACTAGACTTTAAGCAAACCCATTTGAAAAGAGTAGTAGTCATTCAACTAACATGAAATAGATCCCAAAATTTTAGATATATAAAACGAAATTTCGAAAAAAGATTAATTTTAGGAAAGATCGAAATTTTAAGTAACAAAAATTCAATTAACAAAAAACTTATGAAGTGTTTTTCTTAGCTTTTTCAGGTTACAAATAAATTATTTTTCATTTTTATTTAAGGTATTATCTTCTCCAAGACAATCTGTATATTGTCTATTTATCAAAATATTTATGTTTATAGTCGCTTTAAAATTATCATAAAGTTCATATTTTTCAAATTTTCATTTGATAAAAGATATTATTATTTTTGAAGTTTTGAGATTGTTTTTATAAAGAATTGTATTTATTTTATATATATATATACCTACAATATTTTTATTTAACCAAATTACGCTTATATTAATTTTACGCAGTTGAACTTTCCATGAGAGCAACATCTTCCATGCTCCCAGCCAATCTTTCTAGTAGGGTACAAACAATATTTGAGTAATTTTGACTTTTTTCCACCAGTGAAGTGAAAATGACTTTGACTTTAGAACGTTCCTCTCTAAAAGGCAAGGCGTCAATTTTCGGACTGGATAGTAAATACTCTTCAAATTAGAATTGGGGTTGTAATTTGGATTCCCCTTGGCATTTAATATTATTAAAAAGATAAAAGTAAAAAAATTGTATACCTAAAATTTTATCGTAATTATGATTGGTTAGAGAAAAATAGCAAGTATAATAATATAAAAATTACGGGAATATTTTATAGAGGTCATGGATGAGTCCCCTCCCTTTCTGGGACAACATTCTGCGGGTCATTAGTAGTAAGTATACAAAGTATAATATAGATAAGTTGTAGGTTGCTGAAAATGTTGATAGATACATTCATTTAAATAAATTATCATTTGAATTTTGTTTTAGTCATTATTAAAAAAAAAAATGTCGTGTACATTAAATAAAATTTCAATTAATTTGAATTATTGAAATAGATTATATTGTATTCTTGAATATTACATTTATCATTATCATCATAGAGCAGTGCTGTCCAACCCGTGGCCCGCGTACCGCATGCGGCCCAGCACTCCAATGAGTGTGGCCCAACATAAAATCATAAACTTCCTTAAAACATTGAGATTTATATGTAGAGATATATTTATTCACTTTTTCGAAATATGATTGTGCATTTGTACAATACGCGAAGCTTTTTTCAAGAATAAAATTCACTAAAAGCAAAATTATAAGTTCAACTAAGAAAAAAAAATAATGAAGTTTCGAATATTTAAAAATTCTTCTTCTTCTCATATTTTCATTTTCTAAAATATGTATTATTTGCTACGACACTAAGCAAGTCTATAGCTATCATTATAGTACAAGGAAACTATAGGAATTGGGGTTTTCTAGAACAATCACAATTAATTGATCATTTATTTACTGGACTAATACTTGTCAGGACTTGTCTTTTAGATCTTTGCAGGTTCTTACATGTCAATAGAAATGGATGGTCTGGGATTATTATTTCCGTGAGCTTTTTAAAAAATAAATTATCATCTCTCATATCCACTCGATTCTAATTAATTAACTCTTAATCCTACTCGATTTAAATCAGGGCTGTCCAATCCGTGGCCCAATATAAAGTCATAAAATTCCTTAAAACATTGAGATTTATATGTCCAATTTTAAATTTTGAATCTGGAACTAGATTTCAAAATTTCCGAAAAAATAATCATCATTTTGTCTATTTTTGACCCAATTTTCATTAGAAATAAATTTTATACTTGCAAACTTTCTGATTTAATTTTCAAGAAAAACAATTAGATACTGATCTGAAAGAGAAATTGAATATTGTCTCTTTATTAGTATTTAATATTAATTATCTAGCCAGAAAAAATATAAACAAATACTAATACCTATATAATATCACTTTTTGTAAGTATGTGGGCATGTATTTACATATACAAGAAGCTATTTTCAAGTATAAAATTTAAAGTAAAATTAGAAGATCACTATGAGCTAATTAAATAATAAACTTCCAATTTCTACATTATTAACTATCTTTTTTTGAATAACAAATATCAATAGAATTATAATATTTTATCCGCGGTCCGAGACAATTTTTTTTTCTTCAAGTGTGGCCCATGTAAGCCAAAAGGTTGGACACCCCTGTCATGAGTAAACAGTCCTAAAACAGGGTTGACGAAACCTCCTTTCGACTCTATCCCATGTCAATTCCTTCAATTAGAGACTATAGTTTCAAGTTTGACCATCACTATCAGATATTTAATTGGAAATGTTTTATCTGTTATTTCTCATGGGTTCAAATATCCGATCGGATCTAGGTAAATTTGGTTTGTTGTTAGAGTAAGGTAGGCCCTCAGCAAATAAATGCAAAGTGAGCTATGTATATAAATCCTTGAACAAGAATTTAAGGTAGATGTTTCGTAAATATATTTTGACTTGTTCAGCATTTTAGATTTTATTTCATTAATCATGAAAATTCAAATTGCTGAAGAAGTCAAAATAAATTGAAGATATTTTCAACTTAGATAAAATCATGTTTTCAAATTAATATTTATCATTAAACGTTCTTATGAAATTCCAATTTAAATAATATAACATATGTTCCCTAAAAAAAGTCATTTAAAGTCTGAATAAATTGTAAAGGGTCTTTCAAACGTCTCGCCTAGATGTTAGTAGCAAATAATTTCTGAACGCAACCTTCTTTTTATTTCATCTTTGATATTTGTGAAGTGGACACATATACAATTTTAACCGCCTCCGTGGTGTAATGGTCAGAGTAACTGACTGGCAACCCGGAGGTCTCGGGTTCGATTCCCGGCTATACCCAGACATTTTTTCTGTAAGTATAGGGTCTGGTAATAAAAATTAAGTGGGAGATAAATTTAACCGAATTTATCGCGCGGAGAATTTACCACTGCTCGAAGCCCCTAAAACCTTAGTAAATTGGATATTGAATTGTATCTAAGTTTCTGAGATTGGCTCGTGATCCCGGCTTCTTTTCCTTCTGCTCTGTTCTTTTCACGATGGAGGGGCCAGCCCATACAGGCCTTTAGGGGATCCACCTTCTGGTGTATCTCCTTCTCACATCAATATCATTAAAAAAAAAAAAAAAAAAAAAAAAACCATGGATAATTACACGATAGAACGACGCATTAAAGTTATTAAAGTTATGTTGAGCTATTGGGTTCTAAGTTTCAAGGACGATTAATTTCACGTAATGGTGACGTAAACTGGACACCTAGATCGTGCGATTTAACGCCATTAGATTACTTCCTTTGAGGTTTTTTGAAAAGTAAAGTCTATGTAAATAAGCCAACAACAGTTGCACAGCTGGAAAACAACATTCGGGTCGAAATTGATCAACTTGATGCTGAAATGTGTGAAGGTGTCCTTCAAAATTTTGGTGTTCTTATTAGAGCCTGTAGACTTGCTCATGGTGGACATTTTTTTATTTTTTATTTTTTTTGGCTTTTCGGCCTTTCTAACCATAAGCCTATTTACGATACTAATTATATTTTTTCTAAATTTATCTCTACTCCCGGGGTCAGATTTTAGCTGGATGCCTCGAGTCAGATTCGAACCCGGGTCCCCTGGTTAGCATACTGGCACGCTACCACCTAGCCTATCTGACCACCCGCTAGGTGGTGGACATTTAAATGATGTTATTTTTCACATATAATTGTTAAGAGCCATATTTTTATAAAAATAAAAAACAAAAGAAAAATCAAAGTATTTACATGTTTTATTTTTTAAAAACATCTAGACGCGACTTTTGAAAGACCCTATATAAGATTCGCTAGCATAATTTTTATTTGCACTTTTTTTCTCCTTTATTTTTTTTTCTCTTCTTTATATTATATTATAACGTTTCAAAATTGTTCTTTAAAGGAAGTTAAAAATTAATTTATTTAAAGGGAGTTAGAAATTTTATCCCTTATGATCATTAGTATATGGTGGTTGTTTTGTAGGTTTTTCTTGTTGTTGTGTTGTTGGTGGCAAGTGAGAAGGAAAGAGAATGAGTAAGTAGACGGGGTCTGGGGGGAAGGGGGCAAGGGGGCACTAACTTTGAATGAGCTGCTTAAAAGACTAAAAAGCCTCGGGATGGAATTAGCTCCGAGATTTAACTAAGGGGCAAGAAAATGAGAAGGAAATAGGCTGAGGGCTTCCAGAGAAGGAGAGAAAGAGGAAGGCCCAAGCTCATGCTCGAGGAGCCTGTGGAAGAAAAAGGATTCCACTTATACAACATTTTATCAAATATAAAGAAATGTCAAAGTGAATTATCTAATTGAAAGAGATTAGATACGCGATGCTATCAACCCAATGCATTTTTCATCTTGTTTTAAAAAGCTCTGTCGCCAGGTGGTTTGTTTTTGTAAATACTGCCGTTTAAAAGATTTAACAAAAGAAACATTTAATATACCATTTGATAAAAAATGTGGTACCTTAAAGTGACGAATTTCCATTACAGAATGCATTTGGGTCAATTTTATCATCTTAATCGTTTAACTAATATAAATTTCCTTATAAATTTCGTTCAAATGCATCATTCTTCTTCTTTAAGTGCCATATCAGGTCTCCCTGACGTTTTGGCTCCTCTCCACATATACCTGTGCTGAGTGTGTTTAGTTGTTTTACACAGATATACGGACTACTTTTTAACGCCGGTTCCGAACGGCTAGTTTGGAGAGGTTCACTGGGCAATTTTACTCTTGGTAGTTTGCCATTGCTTTATATCATTTTAAATGAAATGATTAATAAAAGAATTTTGTAGCAAGTGAGAGCTGGTTGGCTCATTTTTTTTAATAAAAACAGTTAGAACAATTTTTGAGAAATATCGAAAGTACTACAAAATATCTACAAATAATCCACCCTATAGACCTATTTGTAAGAAACTTACGGTTTTAGAACGACAACACTTCGATGTCAAATTTAACCTCGACAATTTAACGCCAAATTCTATATTGTGTTTTGATTTAAAAACATTTTTGTTAATAATAATGATGTTAATAATATTTATATTGTTCTATTATATTATATAGGCTGAAATTGATTTTATGGACCGTAACGTCATAAGGAAACATGACCACCACTCAACGCCTGTAGGGTATACCTCTTCTGTGCTTCTAAATAGAATTAGTTGCATACCCACTAGGCGCAAAATGTAATATGGTTAAAATTATATGTAAATTTCAAAAAAATTAAATAACCAAGTATACTAGATTCTATTGTCTCCAGCACCAATTGAGTGTGCAAAATCAGCTCAATCGGTTCAAAGGCTCTTACTCTAGTTTTTTTTTACAATGGAGGAGTCAATCCAGCTCTTTAGCTGGATCCGCCTTATTGGCTAACACCTCTAAATTCAAAATTTCATAATTATTGGTTCAACGATCTAGCATATATTTTTAGCTTTTACACACAGGGACATTTTCAAAAAATTACTTTTTTTTACTCAGTGGACCTTGAGATAAAGATGGGTAAAAATCTAAACTTCAATTTTTTTTTATGTGAAACCTACCTAGTATTTTATATTCAAAATTTTTTCTTTATTTCATTCAAATTTTTTCACGAAAATACGATTTCGATTTCTACTATTCGAATCACGCACTCTACTATATTTATTAGATAATGGAAATCAAATTGAAATATATACAGTCCTATTAAATTAAATTTAAAACTCACTCTCCTCTTATAGACTACATATGATAAGGCTTGAAGGCAATCACACAGAGAGAAAAAAGCATGGTTGGGAAATATTTTCTACATATTTCAGACATAATGAAAGAAAAAAATTGAGTGAATTTATTACTAGGGCCAATCCCGGTCAATAGCTGTCCTTCGAAGCAAAATCAATTTGTAGGTACAGTCAATGAAAAAAAAAAATAATTATGGTGTAGAATTGATGGAGGCAACTTAAGGATAATGAAAAAATACAAGTAAAATTCCGAATAAAATAAATTTATTGGGAAGTCATTTTCATCCTGTTCAAAACCGACGTTTTGGAGGAGCTTTGCTCCTTCTTTGGGGTTGAAAAGGATCAGGTCTAGTAAAACCTAAAGGAGGAAAGATCCTCCGAAACGTCGGTTATTAACAGAATGAAAATGACTTTCCAATAAATTTATTTTATTCGAAATTGTATTTTTTGATTATCCTTGGGCTGCCTTCCATCAATTATGTATTATATTTTTACCAGTCCGTCTCTCTAAAGAGAAAATATGTACTTCTAATAATAAATAATGGAATTGAAGCATTAAAAAGAAGTTAGAATCTTCTTTTTTATTTTTTTTATTTTTAATCTACCATTAGTGAAGAATTTAGGATGTTTTTACTTTTGACCGTTGGCGAGCATTATCGATTATCGATTTCCTACAATCTAATAAAATCAATTAAGCATTTGTAGAATTTTTTAAATTTTTTTTATTTTTTAAAGTGGGGCGTGTAATTTTTAATTTGTGAAATTTTTTAATGATGAAGATTAAACTTTAAGTGTAAAAGTGAAGTTAATTTTTTTAGCCAGTGAACGTTTTTATAAGTACGATTTTGTTTAATTAATTTGAAAGTTTAAATTGGGAAAATAAGGACAAGTTTTTTATGTGTGACTTTTTTATTTATCCACCAACGTTTCGTCGACTTTGCCGACTTCTTCAAGGCTTCTACAATTATAAGAACATTCTTGATATGAATTTACAATAGTACAATTAGAATTCAAAAACAAACATGTATTAATAGTTTACCTACCAAATAGTCATGTCACACATTCGTCTAAATTTTCTTATTACCTTCGTTACCATTGAAGGCCATCAGAATACAATTTTCAAAAAAATTTTGGCACATTCACAAAAAAACACAATTTTTCTTTTTATATTAACAATTTCATTAATACAAAAGAGAAATCACATATATATATATAGAATAAGGCAACCCTGTTTTTTTAAACTAGAATATAATTTTTTTCTCTCGGTTTTATCCCTACATACAGAAATCTCAACTTCGAATAAACTAAACTTATACATTATAAAATATATAAAGAAGTAGGCAAAATCGACGAAACGTTGGTGGATAAATAAAAAAGTCACACATAAAAAACTTGTCCTTATTTTCCAAATATAAACTTTCAAATTAATACAAATTATGGACGGAAATGATAAAAATTTTATTTAATTTTGATATTATTAGTAATTTATTATAGTACAAGTGTGAGATGAAATGGGGTTGTATGGCCGCCAAGTATTTGATTCAATTTTCCTTATAGTGATTTAATGATGAATGTTAATTTGAATCGCGTTTGGTATTTCGCAGGCGAAGAGTGGTGAGTTGTGTATATTGGCAGAGTGGATTCTCTACCTATTTAATTGCAAATAGCAAGAAGGTGCAAAAGGGGAGGTGCGAGGGGGAAGGAAAGGGTGCTTGGGGGTTGAATCTGTGAATTGGCGTCTCGTCTTTCTTTTTGCTTTCTTTTTTCGCTTAAACTGGAAGCGCTTGCGTTTGCGTACATAGTGCCGTCAATACTCACACGGGGGCCCGGGCCCCTGGGAACAGCTCTTCTCTTTTACGTGTATGCCAAGAAAGAGAGGCGTCGAAACGCCCGGGATTGGGTACTCACGACGTACGACGTATGGGGAGATTGAATATTTCGCTCTCGTTCTTCTCTTGCTTTTGCCCTGCCACCCCCGCCTCCACCCCCTATCCACCACCCATCCACCCTCCAGCCACCCTCGCTTGCGAAACTCCCACTCTTCACTACAAGCCAAGCCGAGAACAAGAAGCCATATTGCCTGGGAGTGGCGCCCATTTTTTCACCCGACAAATATTTTCGCTTTTCTACATTTATTTTGGAATCCCAAAGTAAGAAGAAATTAGTATCAAGAACAATTGAGAATCCAAAACCTCCCGGAATAGATAATAGCACCATCAGAAATTATCTTCATTAAAAATTGCAGAGTATAAAAAATCAGCTGGTGTGGGTACCATTTGACTTTCCCATTAGTTTCTCCCTTATTTAATATCATGAGTCATGAGGTGCGATCCTCTTTGACATGTGTAAACGCGTTAAATATTTTACTCAAGGATTGTTATGTTCATTTGTTAAAATTCGCGATCTAGTGATTCTAAATTTAAACACATAGCCATGCCACATAGTTTAAATAAAGATCGTTGAGTGTTTCGAATTTTGAAGAGATTCAAAATTCGAAGGGCAAAGGATGACATTGTCTTATGATTTTCTAAGAAAATTTGAATCTATTAGGTTGATACATAATTATGGAACGTTTGTATTGGCGCGTTTTTCTTTAGCCAAAAATGGCGTTTTGTTTATTTTTTTTTTATAAAAACAATCTTCTCTATTTATAGTTAATAAAAATGCGAGTCGAAAACCATATTCATATTCGTCATATTATGCTCTACCACTACGAGAAAGGATGGAAGGCAGCACAGTCATTTCGCGATCTCAACGAACTTTTTGGCGAAGGAACAATTACTGATAGTGCAGTACGGAAGTGGTTTGCCCGTTTCAAATCAGGTGACACTAGTTTGGAGGATAAAGAAGGAAGAGGTCGGCCTTCGGATTTTGATGATCAGGCACTTCTGACAGCCGTGGAAGAGGATGAAAGCCTTACAACACGAATGCTGGCCGCAGACTTCAATGTCGACCAATCAACGATCGTTCGACGCCTCAAAAAACTTGGCAAAATATGGAAATTGGCTGGATGGGTCCCCCACGAACTCTCCGACAACAACAAGGCTGATCACATCACAAGACCTCGCAAAAAGAACCACATTGTATTCCATCACGATAACGCAAGTCCACATGTTGAGCGCTGGGTCGTCGAATTCATCGCCAATAAGGGCTGGGATCTACTCCCACATTCGCCGTACTCACCGACCGAAGCACCGACGGACTATCACATCAACCGCTCTTTGAAAAACTGGCAAAAGACTAAGATCTACGACGATTTGGATGACTTGGTGGCCGATATCAAAGCGTGGATTCCAAGAATCGTGACTTCTTCGCCCGTGGAATCGACCGACTGCCAAGCAAATGGGAAGCAGTTATTGAAGTAGGTTGGTGAATACGTTCCCGAATAATCATTTAAACATGATTTTGTTAAATTTTATTATTGTTTTTGCTGAATTAAATTATTTTTAAAAAACGTTCCATAATTATGCATCAACCTAATATTACCATCGGCATATTGACTCTAATATTGGTATAATATCATACCAATATGAGAGACTTCAATTTGCCGATGGTAATAGATTCAAATATTCTTAGAAAATCATTAGATAGTATCATCAATTGCCCTTCGAATTTATAAATCTCTTCAAAATCCGAAACACTCAACGACCTTTATTTAAACTATATGGCATGGCTATGTAGAATCACTAGATCGCGAATTTTTTAGAAATGAACAATCCTTGAGTAAAATATTTAACTCGTTTACACATGTCAGAGAGGTTCGCACCTCACAGGTGAGACAGATGGACCGGATTGCTGTTACTGGCAACACTTGTGACATATAATTAAAAATAGTCCATTCAATCGGATCTAATAGATGACACCATCTTATGATTTTCTAACATTATACCAATTTTCACCCCAAATTTACACCCTCTTCCTTAATTTCAATCGGATTAAAATTAATACAAAACAATTTATGACACTTGACGGTACATCGTTTAAAAAAAATAATCGTTAGAATCCTTTTAGAAAAAATTGTAAAAATCTTTTATGTAAATGTCAACTTCCCGTGTTTCGATTTCAACCAAAAGCTTGCTGTAGTACTTCTAGTCCATATCGAACTTAAGTTTCAAATTTCCTAGTTCTTAAACTTATAGTTGCGAAAAGCAGGGGGCACATACGTACGCACTGACCAATGGGTTTTTGGTCACTTTTTGGCCTCTGGGGACCACAATATCCGGGTTTTTTTTATCCCAAATTTGGTTTCAAACTATTAATGGCATCGATTTCTTCCACGGAGAAGTGACAAAGTGAAATTAACTTTTTTCACCTCCGAGATAAAAGCTCTCAGAGTGTGAAGACCCTGGGAGGCGATTACAATACTTATATATATATATTTAAATATCTATAATGTGAAAATAAAAAAAAAATAAAAGTAAAATTAGAGGAAGAAAATCACAAGAGGGTGTCATCTATTGGATGGAATAGATTATTTTTAATTTTAAGTAGGTATATCAGAAGGATTGTTTGTTACCCACTCGGGAATCGAACCCGAGTGGCAGTAACAGCAATCTAGGTCATTTAGATATCCTGTGAGGAGAGAACCCCTCTGACATAATATGTAAATGCGCTAAATATTTTACTTAAAAATGTAAATATTCATTTGTAAAATTTTTTGTTCTAATGATTCTAAATGTAAACACATAGTAGCCATGCCATGTAGTTTAAATAAAGGCGATTGAGTGTTCAGCTATCTAACTTAATTAATTTGCTGAGAAATATTGCTATTTCACTAAAATATGCAGAAAGTGTATCTTTGTAGTATTAAAAAACTTAACTTGTTCTTCCAGATTCTTTTTAAAAATAACATTTCGATTTCGTAATTTTTAATTTTTTGTTTTTTGGAATTTTTAAATTTAAATTACTTAAACTTAAATAACAAAATACAATACAGCGATTATTTTAATGTACTGTTACTGGGTATAAATTATTTTGTGTTTCAATTACTTCTAACTGATTACTGCATGGTTTTAATATTAAACATGAGAATCAGAGGGTATTATTATTTATAAAATACTATTCTGATAAATAAGTAAAAGGTAGATTTAGATCAGCAATCAAGACCTTAAAGGAATTAGGGTTGATGCGATCGACGCGACCCCTGTCTGTTCAACAAGAGAACTAGATCTTTCTTTTTCGCGAGACAATGCAAAATAATCAACTGGAACAGAAGGGGAGCAACTCATCTCCAATAAAGATTACCAATCCAACTTTTTATTTCCTTTTATACTTGCAATTCTATAAATTACCAACGCCCTTTAATGCGAATCGAAATTGTACTTGGATGGCTGAGTGTCTGTCTGTGGGGGGCATCTTAGAATATTCACTTAAGAAAAAGTACAGCTATCAGGAAGGATAATAATCGATGATGTTGAAGTTTTTTCACAAGTACTTAGAGACCACCCATGAACTAGAGAGAATCAAACCGACAATAAAATGAACCTGTGCATTAAATCAAGCATTAAAATTAAATATAATAATCAAAATGAGAGAATTATCTTTTATAAGTATAACATTGTGTCCTGTTATCTGTCATGACTGTCATAGGTTTTAGGTTAATAAGTCGAAAATTCAGTTGAAGAAATAAATACTTAGGCAAAATTAAAATAAATAAATAAATAAATAAAATTAAGAAAAATGTGTTAAATGTGTATATTTAGATATGTATTAGTATGAAAGCAAATTAGTCCTTCTTAATGTGTTTTTGGAATAGATCAGTAAATAAATTAATTGAGTAATAGTTAATTGAGAATTGATTGTAAAATATAATAAAAAATCTTTAATTGATCATCAGTTCAAAATTTATTCTAATCAAAGTCAAAAGTTTATAAATTATTAAAATATCTATGTTAGTAAGTTAAAGGTGAGTTATGTATGCAAATGACAAATTCGAATTCTTGAACGAAATTGTATGTATTGTATGGTTTTGTTTTGTGAAATTATTTCTAAAAAATTTTCAATAATCAGTACTACTAAAGATGCTCACCAAAGGTGATCGAAACTGTCTGGTAAATTAATACAATAAACAATAATAATCGATAAAAATTATTGTATTTATTTATTATATCTGACTAAAAAAACACACTTTACATTACAAAAATTAAATTTCAAGTTTTTGAAGAATCATAGAAAAAATAAATAAATGAATACGGTGGCCTACCACAAAACTTTGTCATACTTTGCCTTCTTTCGTATATCCATATTTAAATGATTATATTGCATAAGAAATATAGATATTATTGTAATTGTGCAGAAAAAAGTAAGTGAAATAATTTACTGTTTTATTTTATTAAATTAAAAACAGTTCTTTTATTAGACAATCTCAAAACGCTTATTAGAAATCCAAAAGTTCGGGAGAAATTCCTCTTTTTATATTCAATGGAAATTTTGAAAAATATTTGATTTAAATTTGGACTTTAAAGCATGTATAAACTATTGTTTTTTTATTTCCATTTTAAAGTATAGCTGTTTTTAAAGTTAATTTAATATATAAATCCAAATTCACTACACTTCAGACGTCTAAATTAAACATCTATATATATAAAATTAAGGTTTTGTCTGTTCATTGCTCCAAATCACGCCAAATTTTGGTTGCACACGTTTCAAGCTGCTGAGTTATCAACGAAAACACCCTCAACAAAATTCCTGTCTGTCTGTCTGTATGTATGTATGTATGTCTGTTTCAGTGGTTTCGAAAACAATGACTCAAGCAAAAACGGTTGAAGGGACTATTGGCAAATTTCATATTTACATCAGATGGCTTTTAACTGGCTGCTTTTACGCTATATAACGTTTTGATATTTTTGACCCCAGAAGGGGTTTGGGGGGCACGGATGAAAATTATCAAATAACTCCTAAAACTATTAACCCTACAGCAAATTTTATGATAGACAAAGTTGCAAGGGGTGTTTCGACAACTTTGTTTAAAAAAATTTCAAACCACCCAAAAAGGGGGGGGGGGGTGAAAATTGAAAATTCTTGCCTCTGAGCCAATCAACCAAATTTTGTACAATATACCAACAGAGCAGAAATACAAAAACTAACCACCCAAAATGGGGAGGGGCAAAAATGAAAATTCTTTCTTGGGCCAAACTCAACCAAATTTTGCATACATACTGTGGGTCACTAGAATAACAGAAATGCAAAAACTGGGGTGCGGGGTGGAATGGGGGCGGGGTTAGAGTGAGGGCGGAGCAGGATGGAGGTGCAGGGAGTGCGGGTGGAGTCCAGGCATAGCGGGGGGTGGTGCGCAGGGTTGGAGGGCAAGGGTGGGGTCTGGAGGAACGGGTGCGGGGTCCGAGGTGGGAAAAGGGTGGTGGGGGCGGGGGTTGGGAACGGGTGCATGGTGGGGGTGGGGGTGCTGGATGGGTTTTGGCAGGTTAGTGGGTTAGGGTGCGGAATGCGGTGGGTGGAGGCGGAGGTTGAAATGGTGCGGGGTGGGGGTGCTGGGTGGGAGTTCGGGGGTGGGTGGGAGTGGGGGTGATGGTGGGTTCGAGGGTTGGGGGTCCAGGGGGCGCACTTGGTAATAGATGTCAGTTATGGGCCTTGCAGCTAGTATCTAATAATAATGCCTTTAATACAGGCTTTTTAATTTCTTTTTTGAATAAATTTTTTTTTTTTATTTATTTAATGTCACCGGGAACAAAGCCCATTTAGACAGCATAAGTAAAGTGTTAGTAGGTTAGTGGGGAGCCGAGTTTTAGCCGGTAGAAATTTTTATTCGTCATTAGATCGAACCCCGGCTCTCCCATTCCAACATCGTCATAATCGATCGATGTCGAAACGAGGCCAGTGCGTTAGCCAACTGAGCCAACCCGGCTCCCCTTGAATAAATTAATATTGATAATATCTCCAGTGAATTTCGAAAATTATATATATTTTTTCAAAATTCAGAAACACTCACTATTTTTCAATGTTAAAAATAAATTCAAAATAAATATTTCAAAATACATATTTTTATAGGCGTAACTTTAATTAATTCTGAATAGTTTCTGAAATATTCTGAAATATATAATTTCAAAACATTATCTTCTGAATAAGCATTATTAACTTGCGCTACGAAACGTTTGTCATTTCTAGTTATGTCTAATTTAAGAACATGTACCTAAGTATTTATCGACGTAATAAGTCTTTAATAAATTTTGATACTTTCATTAATTTTCGAAAAAAATGCAGAATTTTAATAAAATTAATGTAGGTTATTAATTGAATAAAAATTTTTGAATTGAAATTTTAAAATTCGGTTTCGTGCATTTACATTTAAATTATTAAGGGTCGAGCAGATGATTTGATGAATGGATCTTCCCCAAGTATTTTTATATACACCTACCATATTTATTAAAGATAATTAAATAAGAAAATAAATGTATAATCTTACCTTAAGGGATGCTGTACCTTCGCTGCAGCCCATGGTCACCTGGTCTAATATACAACCTCGCACTCCAGTATATGAGCCAACTGAAAAGAAAAGAAATTATTTCAAATATGAAAAAATTCCCATTTGGCCTTTTTTTGATTACATTACACAGCTAGAGTCAAAAATTAATATTAAAAGTTCA
Organism: Forficula auricularia; assembly: GCA_024734495.1. Classification (NCBI taxonomy): domain Eukaryota; kingdom Metazoa; phylum Arthropoda; class Insecta; order Dermaptera; family Forficulidae; genus Forficula; species Forficula auricularia. Next base: position 2,398,855 of record JALMQS010000092.1, on the reverse strand, counting down.
CTTATCATTTTCCATATCTATTTGTTTTTACAGAGGAATCGTTGTATTTCTCCCAAACATAGACTAATTAAAAAAAACATGTGATTTATATTAAATTAAATTTATGAATAAAGTCCAAACATGTGTTGATTCTTTAAAAGAATTTGAGCTTTCTAGCTTCACCTATTACCTAAAATCCGAAATTATCCAAAATATTTTTTGAATAATTTGCTGATTTTAATTCGTTTCTTTAGTAAAAATAATAAACACACGTGTGTGTTTTGTGAACACGTTTGAATTATCATTTAATAAAATCAATTAATTCCCCGGAACTTAAAATAAGTGTTTCGAGTTTTGAAAAAAAATACTTTCTCATCCAATTATTTGAAAAAAACAAATAAAAAAATTTTTTAAAATACAAATTTCTTTATAACATATTTATCTGCATTTCAGTCAGAAAAAATTGATTATTTCTTTAATCTCATTGAAAATAATAGTTGTTTTAGCCCAAGAGTGGATATTTTAGAAATAGAATTAAAAAATAATTTCTATTAACTAAAACTTGTTTAGACCTGTTCTGAATCCTCTCATCCCGGCAGGTTCTTTTCCCATGTCACGGATAGAGGGAGAGCATTAATTCTATCTGGATCTTTTTGAAATTGGCTCATTTCTTTGATAGATAGCATTTGTATTATGTAATTCATTTATGGTGTATTCATCAGAAAATATCTGAATTGTGAGGTATTTATTAATATATAAAAATAGAATTGAAATTTTAAAAATCCGGTGTATATACTCATATGCCAAGATTGCAATGCAACTTATAGGAAAAACGGAAAGAAATTTATCCATTAGGATCAATGAACACAAGAGAGCCTAGAAATAAAATATGAAAATTATGATTATATATTTAAATGCTAAACAATCAGTTTTCCAGATCAATCCAAAATTAAATGATCAAAGAAGTCAATGACCTTTAATTCTTTCTTTAAAAGAATCCATTGAAATTTTAAAAATCTTGGAAAAAAGCCCAATTGAATCTTTAAATGAAAAACTAGAAAAATTATCAATGACCCTTTTTGCAAAACATTCCATTCATTCAGGTAAAACTCGAAAATGCCTAAACAAAAGAGTAACCCAGATATTGATCCAGTTATATTCTAATTCTTGAAAGAAGAAACATGAAGAAAAAGACACGCATATTTTTCAAATTTTCGGCAAAACTTTAATTTGTAACTAATTTGAAAAATATTTGTAGATAGACTGATGATGAAGGCAATGCCTTCGAAACTATAGTCTCAGAAATAATTAAAAAATTATTTTATTTAAAAACAGGAAGACTTTATTTTATTTTTAACCTAAAATAAAAACAATTCTGTTACCATCGACAGTGCAGCTTTATTCAACTAATATGCGAAATTTAAAATTCTTTTCGTGTATTTACATTTAGATTAAGGTAGTTCTATCACAAAATGCAAAAATTATTTTAAAAGTAACTTAAAAATTAAATTATTTACCTCGTAGTTTTGATAAAAAATAAAAAAAAACATATTTGGGGCGATTATTTTTAGTGGAGGGGATATAATATCAATGGTTGAAACGATCCATTCTCAAAGAGAATATATAGTAGTGTGTGCGCACAGTCAATATTAAAACATAACTTCAAAATTTTAGCACACCGTTCATATGTATAGAGGGCGGCTAAAGCTTTTTGTGTGGATTGTCATGAAAGAACTACCTAAGGTTTGATCAGAGGGGTGAACCGCGACCTAAAATCGTTTACACCTATTTCTCCATCACTTTCATCGTATGGAAGACAATAGATGACAATAGATTATCTACGAATTGCAAAGTAATTCCAAATAATTCCAAAGACGATTTAATTTAATCAATCAGTGTCTACCCCTCGGTTTGAGCATATGATTTTCGGTGTGGAGGAATGGATTCCTCCTTGGTATATTTTCAAGTAGAACTATATTATTTAAAGAAAAATTAAACAAAAAAATGTTTAAACTTACCTAAGGGATGCTGTGATCTCTGCTGTAGCAGCACCTGGTCACCTGGTCTCTATTACACAACCTCGCACTCCAGTATCAGCGAGTCAACTGAAAAAAAAGAATTATTTTAATATGAAAAAATTACCATTTGGTCTTTTTTTATTATCATTATCGGATACGCGTCGAAAAATTAATATTAAAAGTTCACTTATCAATTTCAATGAAAATGAAACATTATTTTATTTATTTATCAATAAAGTATACAAACATAGGACCTAGAAAATCCGGACTGAATTTTTTTATGGTTTGCTTTTGAATTATCGGATTATGTGAATCTAGACAGATCGACATTAGATATTATTATGGGACCTTTCGTTTTAACGCTATCGTGGGTTTAGAAATTGGTATCGGGATTTGAACCTTAAGCTATTTAGATAATTAGAACAAGTACCTCGAAATTTAGACTAAAATCGAAGAACCTAAAGCAATAGAGCGTTTATTTGAAGGATTTTGGTATTAACGTTGTCTTTTGCAGAAAAATCTTAAGATAACCAAGTTGAGTTTTAACATTTTTAATTATATGTTTTACGTGTTTGTATATGCTGGCGTTCGTATCCCGCAGGTGAGCCAGGCGGCCCGGATTTGCTGTTACTGGCACTCGGGTTCGATTCCTGAGGGTGAACAAATTTCTGACATATAATTTTAAAAAAGATCAGCTTCAACGGATTTAATAGATGACACCATCTTATGATTTTCTAGTAAATTGAATCTATTACCATCGGCACTAATATCTTTCATGTTGTCTTTTGGATTTTTTATAGTAGTTTTTCAAAACGGCTTAGGGGGAAAACAAATTGAAGTAATTTGAATGAAGAGAAATAAGGAGAAACTAAAGTGATAGTCGTGTGGTGCCCAGACCAATTAATTTTCATCAATTTTTGAAGAAGATTTTTTGATTATCATTGTAGTTTTATGTTTTTTGACCCCAAAATTAATTACGCTGCCTAAAAGGGTGTTGCGACTCATAGTTTAAGAAGCAGTGAAATAAACCTAAGGAAGCTGTTTCCGAGATCAGTACAAAGTTTCTCTCAAATAGATTTACACATTAATGTGAAATTAAACTCTTTGGATAAGAATCCGATTGATAAGCAAATGTAATCATAGTCATCCCTTTGAAAGAGAAAGGAAGGCCTCGCGGGGGGATAAAAAAGGGTTGAGATTGCCTGCACAGGCCTAAGGAAGGGCAGAATTCGATTGAAAGAAAAAGGGTTGTTTCCAACAGATATCGACATAAAAAAGGGCTGTTCCTTTGATTCGGCTGCTCTAAAATAGCTGTGCAAGCGAGACTCGATCATTTCCAATTCAACTAGATTCTATTTTTTCTAAATCGGAAATTAACATTTTTTTATTTTTTTTTTTTTTATGTATGTGAGAAAATCGACTCGGCATAGATTTCAATAATAGATTTTTGCCCTATGAATGTTTAAGGGAGCTTAAGAAATATTCGTAACGATTTTTAAGAAAGCGCGAGTGGGTTTCAAATACAAACTTATTGGGGTGTGTGCGGGCAATTCACTTTTTCTCCAAGTTCCCAGCTTAATGTATATAATTAGACTGTTTTGAATAATAGAATGAGAAGAAAAATCCTGTATCTTGAGAGAGCAAAAATATCCGAGCGAAAAGCAAAAAGATGCGCGCGCGTGCGAATTTGCTCCCCTGCTCTTCTCTGCTTACAACGGCAGAAATACAAAAGAATGGTTAAAATTATCTTATACCTATACAATAATTTATGGCCAAACATAAAATGTTACCTGTATGGACATCTTCTGCTGAGGTAAGTGGGGCACGACTTCTACCTTGAGTTTAAGAAAGTTCCAAAGCTAGGTGCTATTGTGAACGTGCATGTAGATACATACGAGGTGAACCGATTAAATTAAGTGTACACGTCTTTGGAATTATGTGAAATTATTTTAGAATTCATTAGATAATGCCACTTCATCTATTGTCTTTTACTTGGAAATGAAAGTAGGTGTATTAATGATATTATTAGGTCGCGGTTCCTCCTCGGATACATACATACTCATACAATAGTTAAACCTTTTGCGGACTTACTTAAAGTCATTATGAACTTAGCTTAATTCAAAATTTAAAAATTTATAGAAAAACTTGTTTGGGAAATTTCGTTTTTTTTTTAATTTTTTTTTTCAAAGAAGAAATCAGTGAGATTATCCTCTGCTTACGCGGAAAAAATATGCGTATGCCAAGGGAGTGGTAGAAGAAAAACTTCTTAGTTCCTTTATTTAATTCAAGAAAATCTTTCGTAATTTATCAAACATTTTTGAGAGGAAAATAATTTTTCGTAAATATTTATATTTTTTTTCAAAGTAATTTCATCTCCAAGACAATTCGTATTAAATTGAAAGTTTTTTGCCGAGAGTAGCAGAATTTTTATAAATTGAAGGAGACAAAAGAGTGTGTCTTCTGCTGAAATTATAAATTTTATTTATAACGAGACTTTCAGTTTCGAAAGCTTTGACCTCTTCATCAGTCTACGATTCACAGGAATTAATGTATGAATACATTTCTCATACATCATACTTCAACAATCTGTATCATTACCTATCCATTTTCAAAATATGTATTTATTTATACTTCCTTAATATTCATTTATTAAAAAATTATTTTTTCAAAAAATTTCTATTGATAAAGCAAGAATTTCTCTCCACGCTTTGATTTTAAATAAATAAAGTAGAGAAAGATTTGTATTTATATATATATACCTAACTATAAATAAATACAAATTAAAACAAAACAAAACAATCTTCAAACGTTTAATAAAACCCAAACGTTTGGGAGAATTTCTCCCTTAAGGAGCCGTCCATAAATTACGTCACACATTAAGGTAGAGTGGGTATCAGACGGGACAAATTGACAGGGCGGCCCGGGGATCTTAAAAATTGTGATGTCACAAAAGTCAAATTAAAACATTTAAAAATTATAGGATAGAAAAGTGATAGTGTGACGTCACAATACAGGGAGGCTCAATTAAAATGTGTCACATGTAGGGGGTCTAAAAGTCTTGAAATTTCGTGAGATGTAATTTATGGACGGCCCCCCTTATCAATAAAATTTCAAAAAAGAAAAAAGTTGCTTCATGTAATCAATATAGTAACGCTAAAAAATTAAATTTTTAATATAGACAATGATATAAATTGTCTTTCTGACGAATTTACCTTATTTCTCAAATTAAAAATAATATTTACGAAAATAAATTTATTTATCTGGTCTTACTTTTGATATTAGTTGAGATATTTTTATCCTAATAATAATGCAATATAAAAATATTTCAATTAATTTCAAAAGAAATTAAGACCAGATAAATTAAATTCTTTTAATAAATAATTCGGTTGTCACCGCGAGTTGTATTTTTCGAAAAAATCCATCTTCTTTTCAAAAAGAGATATTCATTCTCTCCTTTAATTAAATATTCACGAAAAATTATTTTTTTCTAAAAACTTTTAATAAATATCAGAAATTAGTCATATATATGCATATATCAAGCAGAGAACAACTTCATTGATTTCTCTTTATGAAGAGAAAATGAAGATTGTCTATTTGTTTCGTTTTCTCCTAATGTCCAGTCAGCCACTCCATTCTCTATTAGTTAGTTGGAAATGATAAATCGTGATGATTGCCACACATTGAATAGAAAATGTTGACATTGGCGAATGGAATGGAATGCATAATAATAATACGTATAATAATGCATTGCAAATGAAGAGCCTCTCCCTTCAAATTATTCTCTCTCACTTGTGCACTTATACAATCAGCAGAAGATTTCACAATCGTCTCATGGCTGATGCAAAATGGAATGGCCAAGGTCTCTCGCTTGTAAGAATTCTTTTCTTTTTCGCTTTTCTTCAATCCATTTTAGAATATTCAGTGAATTTAGACTATTTGCAAAAGTCGTAACACAACACAAAAGAGTTCACTTTACATAATAGTAATTGGGAGTATAGTACTAAAATGGTCATTTGATTTTCATTTAAAATTTTAGAAAAAGAGTCTAAAGACGTTCTGGGCGAAAAAAATAAAAGGAATTAGATTCCCCCCTATTTTTTAATTTATATTAGTATTTGAGTTTATTATAAATTCAGCAGTAGTTTAAAATAAAAATCTTAGAGATTTAGATACATTATAATCTATATTACCTATAATATAAAAAAGTAAAAAAATATTTACTTATTTTTATAATTCTATCATAGGTTTCGAGATTTTGTGATTATTAAGCTTTTGTGAAAATTTATTATCCATATGATCATGTAGGTAGATTAGGTGTCCCTATTTCAGAGCGTATGTATGGTATGTAGGTAGATTAGGTGTCCTCGTGAGTTACTTTATCCAATGCAAAGCATGGGTAAAGTATTGTAATCGCTCTCGGGCAAGCGTGTCTTTCCAAAGGGTCCTCAGGTAGACTACGGAACCCAATTAAAGTCACAAATTGTAGTATTCAATTAGGTTGAATTTTAATGCAATGGTTTTGCCAAAAATTACATGGGTCTCGTCGAGAGGCCAAAAATTGCGATTTTTTCATTTAGTGCGTGCAGATGTATGGATGCATGTATGTATGTATGTATGGGCGTATGTTATCGTTTTTTTGGCCCACGATTTTTTCCACACCGTTACACCGATTGAGTCGAAATTGAAAACCTACCATTAGTTTAACAAAATGAAGCGCTGATTAGTTTTTGGCAGATATCGCCTGAACATTAGTACTTTATTTCGTAATTTTTTTTAGTTTTTCCTAAATATCTGAAAAATGACTTAACCAATTTTGATGAAATTTAATATCCTAATTAAGTACCTTAGGACCACAAAAAAGATTAAATAAAGTTTTTAGTAAAATTATATTTTTAAAGTACTCTACTCTAGAGTAAGAGAGTAATTTTTTTAATTTTTTTACCTTTAAAATTTATTCATTTGTAAGTTTTAATATAGCTCATTTAGCCTTGCTTAAGTAAGAATGGATAGGCTTCTCTCGTGAAATGCTAAAAATTTATGAATTTTTATAAGTAACCTAGCAAATAAAGCGTTGTTTTTCTTTATCCGTTACCTTTTTTGTTGAGACAGTAGAGAAATCGACTTAAACCAAAAATAGCGATTGATTCTCATCTAGTACTTAAGAAATAATCATTCTATATTGGATTTTTGACGTTTCGGTTTTTATTAGTAACCATTGCTGAAGACATAGAGAAATTCCGATTTTAAACCAAAATAGCTATTGATTCTCATCTAGTACTTGAGGAATAATTCACCTTCTATATTGGATTTTTGACGTTTCGGCTTTACAGTAACCATTGCTGAAGACATAGAGAAATCGATTTTAAACCAAAAAAGCGATTGATTTCATCTAGTACTTGAGGAATAATCATTCTATATTGATTTTGATTGTTTCGGTTTTACGCAGTAACCATTGTTGAAGACATGGGAGGAATCGACTTAAAATCAAAAATAACGATCGATTCTTATCTATTAATATTTCTATCTTATAATCTATATTACCTATATAATATAAAAAAGTAAAAATATTTACTTATTTTTATAATTCTACTTGTGGTTTCGATTATTAAGTTTTTGCAAAAATTTATTATCCATATGATCATGTAGAAGATTAAAAAAATTATATAATTAATAGATATGAAGACTATAATTAAATAATATTATGTTTTATTATTATATTAGAGCCTGAAACAATTCGTTCGAATAAATTATTTAATTTTCCTAGACTGAACTTTCTTGTTGCTTTATTTCTAAATAGTAAGTCTTTCGATATCTGCTCACTTGATATTTATTTGGCCCTTTCTATTTTTGATTGACAGAATTTTTTTGTCTTTTTCTTTATCTTTTTCTTAAAATTTGTGCCCACCACACCTTGACACCCCCCCCCCCTTGGTTTAATATTACATTTGATTTTCCTACTACACAATAATTGGGAATTAATGTGACTGTAGCTTGCCATAATAATATACATACCATATAAGATTGAAGGGTTCAAATGTTAGAAGATATGGTGCAAAATGTCTCAAAAGCTAACGTTTCTATTTAATTTTAAATTCCTAGGAACTTGGGATTTTTTTTTATGATAATGATGAGAAGGAGTTACACCAAAAAGGTGCAACTCCTAAAGCGTTCAAGGCCCTCCATCGTGAAAGAATGGAATTATCTAGAAATTTTCATTTGGTATTTCGAATTTTGCTCCGAGAGGACTCATATGGTCTGAATAAAATAAAAAAAAAATATCTCCTTTAAGTTTTCAAGTCTCTATCTCAATTTTAACCTTCAGCATTGAATGATCAATTTTATTCTGGCCGTTCAAAAAATTTGAATTTCTAACTTATCCTAATACTAGCTATCATTCAGAATTTTTAAAGATTTTTAGGTATTACAATATTGGAGTTACTGTTAACAAATTACTGCTATATCTTAGTGTTAGCAAGCAACACTCCGAAATTATAATAGCCAAAAAATCTGTAAAAATTTCGAGGGATAGATACTATTGTATGATAAAGTTTACAGAGTTTAAAATTTTTTTAACTATTACTTTACGAAATAAAAATTCGATCGTTCAAAGTCAAAACCCTTACAAGACAAAATGCGAAATTTTCTTCGCTGTTCGAAATAGGTTAAAATTGAGATAGAGGCTTGAAACTTGGGGGATGGGTTTTTATTTATTTATTTCAAACTATATTGAGTCTTCAGACCATAAAAATTGAAAACAAAAATATGACATTTAATCTAGATATTCCATAAAGGCAATAATCCCAAGTTCCTAAGATTTTAAAATTAAATAGAAACGTTGGCTTTTGAGACATTTTTGCTATCTTCCTATCAATCTTATATAATATGGTATGTATATACTTGTATAAGCTACAGTCACATAATTTAATTAATAGTAGTAATGAAAATCAAAATCATAATAGAATTAATTCAAGGGAGGTGTCAAAGTCAGGTGGTGGGTACAAATTTTTAAGAAAAAGATAAAGAAAATTCCAAAGCTTAAAAATAAAAAATAACTCTTGTATCACCACAAAAATAGAGGGATGAGAGAAATTTATTTTAGAATAGAAAGAGTTGAATAGAAGTTGAATATAATTTTGAAGCCAGATCTCGAAAGACTTACTATTTTAGGATTAGGGGAAAATAAAAGCAGCAAGAAAGTTTCAGTCTATAAGTTAGAGGGAATGAATTAAGAAATAATTTATTCGAACGAGGTATTTCAAATTCGACCTCTGAATATGTTTTGGAATTAATTTTTCTTAATAACGACATGAAGAATAATAATTTAATTTTCAATTAAAATTGATAAACATGTTTTTATAATAAATTTAATAATAAGTATAAGAGGTTCTGAAATTTTCAAGAGGTTAAATTGAACTCGTAGGGTTTTGCTTCTTCTCAAATCACAAGATGACAAAAATTTACTTCATCATTCCTCAAATAAATTGAATTTGAAAACGAATTCTCTTCCCTTCTATTTTCATTAACTTGACGCCAATTTATTTGCATTCAGAATCAGATCCGTAGGGAATCAGTGTCAATGGTATCTATCTACTTGACAAATATGTGTGTCAAATCTGACATTTAAAAAATTTGGCTTAAATTCTGCTCTTAAAATGACTTGAAACTTATGTAATAAGAGTCCAGAATTAAAATTAAATAATTAAAAGTGACTAAAATTAAGGTTAAATTAAACATATTTACAAAGATGTGTCAGAAATCCAATTAGATTTGTTTGAATATAATTTGAAAGAGGTTATCATCCCCCTACGGAATTAAAACTAAATTTCAGATTCGTGATCAAGGAAATGACTTAAACTTCAAGAAATCTGATCGCTTACACCATGTTTAAACATAGCAGAGAATTTTCACGTGGCGTTGATAGAAATGTTTTAATAATAATAGTAAAATTTAATGAAAATATAATTTAAAAAAAAATGATCACCTGACAGGATTCGAACCTGCGATCTTTCTTCTTTATCTTAAGAATTCGTTTTATCCGACTGCACAGTTCATTTCTTTAAAAATTAAAATGAAAAACTAAAGTTTAAATTAGAAAATTTTTAAACAAAAAGTACAAAACTATAGTTTAGGGAAAAAAAAGTGCCAAAAGGAGACACGGTATTCGATTTTACAGGACTTTCGGCTGGAGATCAGGCCGAGCATAGCTGGATAACACAAGAAAAATAGCAGTTTCGAATCCTGCCGGACGTCAATTGCCATTTTTTTCAAAATAATAAAATAATTTATAAGATATGTATAATTAACCAAGTGAATTATTTAAAAAATTATTTGACTTAAATATGCTCAGTTTATTTATTTAAAAAAAAAAAAAATAAAAAAAATAAACAAATAAAACAGTAAATTTTCAAAAATAAATTTTGCCGAGAGTAGCAGAATTGTTGATTCATAAAGAGAAAACAATGAGGTTGTCCTCTGATTGTTGTCCATAAATTGATGAAGGTATAAATATGTATAATATTTATTTGCATCAAGCAGAGGACAGCCTCAGTGATATCTTGTTAATGAACCACTTCGTGATTCAAGAAATATAAAAATTTGCTAACAACAAAACGGACATAAATTTCTTTATTCGAACAAATGATAACGTGAGGTCCATTAAAACTGAAACCTTTTGAATTTGCGATTAGTTTTTTTTTTTACTTTTCTGAAACAAAAAAGCCCAATTTGTAACTATTAAGAGAAAAACCAGAAAAGCTTTTCAACATTCAACATCAAATTAAGTGATAAGAATACAAATTGCAATTTTCAATTCCAACTTTCAAGTTTCCTAACATTGGCCCTGAGCTTAATGGGCTCATAAAACTTATGTGCGTTGAAATTTACACAAACAGCTTTAATTCAACTCATCCTCTATTCTAAATGAAAAAGTCAACTTAGCCTAATTTTTAATAGGTCCCTGCAAATAATCTCGTTTTTATATTATTAAAATGCCTTAAAATGTATTTTTTTAATATATCAGAGTTCATATGGTCGATAGGAATGAATTTTAAATTTTTAAGGTAAGCACAAAATAATCCATTCCATCTCGGATCTAGTAGGTGATAACTTCTTGTGATTTCCTTAGAAATTAAAAGTCGATCTAACTATATCGGCGATTTGAACTGATTTATTCATTTTGGAAAAAGTCATTCCCGGGAAATAATGGAAAGTCATCCTAAGGATAATGAAAAATAAAATAATTAATTTATTAGAATGACATTTTCATCAAATTAAAAACAGACGTTTCGAAGAATCTTCTCTCGTTCTTTAGGGTTTAAAAGGGTAAACGAAAGAAATATACACAAAACTTCCTTCTATCCTTCAACAGTGCTTGAATATATTGCTATTTCTTTCCAGAATTTTTAATTATTTTTTTTTAATATGCTATTTATGATTCTAGCAAGAAATAGCAATATTCGAACACTGTTGAAGGAGGGAAGAAGTCTCTTGTATTTTTATTTTGTTGACCCTTTTAAACCCTGAATAAGGAGGGAAGATTCTTCGAAACGTTGGTTTTTAAGAGGATGAAAATGACATTCCAATAAATTATTTTATTCGCAATTTTATTTTTCATTATCCTTAGGCTGCCTTTCCATTAGGGATGTTACGGAGCTTCGACTTCCAAAAGGTTGAAACTTCCGATTGATTTTACACCTCTGACTCAGACTTCGGCTCCAATAATTTTGAATCAGAGGTTATTTATAACAAAGATCGAAAGATTCGACTGCGGCCATCCAGGGCGCGCACCTTCAAGTTTTGACTTGTCGGCCGGGGAATCCCCTCACGTCAGCATATTTTTTATATTGTTGCATATTACTTTTTAATTTAAAATCTCTGGTTCCGACTCCGGTTCCGGTAAACCCACCTCCATAACATCCCTACTTTCCATCATTACTCATCCATTGAATTCTCCCAGTCTGTATCCAAAAGAAAATAACTCTAATATACTACATACAAATAATTAATTAAAGGGCTTTTTATTATTATTTTTAGTAAGTTCATGCCCCATTGACTTGTATAATTTTACCAAAAAGTAACCAATGATTTTTTTTAATGATATTGATGTGAGAAGGAGATACACCAGAAGGTGCATCCCCTAAAGGCCTGTATGGGATGGCCCCTCAATCGTTAAAAGAACAGAGTAGAAGTAAAGAAGCCTGGATCACAAGCCAAATCTCAGAAAGTTAAATACAATCCAATTTTCTAAGTTGATTAAAGGGTTAATTTTGAAATATTTAATAGCTCATCTCCTGCGGCTGGCTGATTGCTGAAAACTGCTTATTTCTTTATTTTCAAGAGTAGTTAGTTAGTGCTCTTTTTTCTCAGATGAGCTGTAGGTGCTTCGACTGTCAGTGTGTCCGTCCGTCTGTCTGTTGAAATGCAGCCAACATAAGCACGCACTTCTTCCTCTAAGTGCGTGCACGTGTATCCATCACGCGAACATCAATGTCGTCTTCGCATTCCCCCTTTGCTCCCATTAACATCAAATCCATATCTATTTATCTAAAAAATGAGGGTGCTTTTAAGGAGAGAAAAAGATAAAATGTTTCACTATTTATCATACAAATTTCAACGGAAATGTACGTTAGATGTTCTAGATCTATTTCTCTCACTTGCACACATTGTATCGTCCGAAACACGCCCAAAAAAAGAAGAAAAAAATATAATAAAACGAATACGAGAAAGCGTCGTCTATATATAACTTTTATTGCATCTCATCCCCCTTGGTTTTATTTCATCCCCCGAAGCGGGCCGGGCGTGTCAAGGCGCGGAAGATGGATGGAGCAGCAGCAACGGACGGAAAAGATTCGAAAAAAAGAACAGAGATAGATAGATTGGATAGAAGAGAGGATAGGAGGATAGTATAGAAGGTGGAGCCCCCAGGGCGGCGACGTCGACGTCGACGTCTTTTTCCCCCGGAGATTCTTCCAATGGCCGCCCAGCCCCCATGTGTGAGCTCAACGTTACGCCCACACGCACACACGCACCCCAAATACACACACACCAACACAAAGCCATCACATCGATAAAATACAGTGACGAAAGAAAAGAAGAAAAGAGAGAAAAGCAGGAAAATGTAGCCAGCCAGCATCTCAAATGGATCAAGGAAAAAAGGAAAAAAAAAGAGTCCAATCCGATCCGAGGATCGAATTTCTGTAAAAAGAAAACCATTTCAAAATCAATAAATTATAAGTACATTACATCGAGCATTGAAATCAAATTGGGAGAAAATGTGAAATTTTTTCAAGATACTAAGTACATTGTTTGCAGCTTCGGTGAATCAATAATTTTAAACGATAAATATACCTAGATGGAGGTCAGGTTAGTCGAGGGATAACGTACATGGCTTCTAATCAAACTAGCGCGGGTTCAAGCCCGAATCTCTGCAAACCGATTTTAATCTAATCCTAACATAATTGAGAAAAAATATGTGACTGTCCAAAATAGGCTATGTTCCCGAGGACAATAAAAAAATACTTTTATCGACACCATATACCATATATATATGAAGTACCCTTCATTTTTTGAAATTTTATTTTAATCTTCGCTTTTTTTTGCAAATTTCATTGAATACAACATCATTTTTGTTATATTTCAAATTTAACATTAGATTTTTAAAAAATATATTTTAGGACTTTCGCCCCAAACGGATACTACTTTGTGTCAGTGAGGGTAGGAGTCAGAAATTAAATATTATGTCTTAAACTCCACGGCCCCTGAGATGAAAATTGACCATCTTCCACAATGAATCAGCCTCTCCTATAAGAAAATCTTAAATTTCTACTAATTATATTGCTATAAGGAAGCTATGACTTGTCTATAGTACTCTTAGTTATTTCCGAGGGGAGAACCGCGATTGGAATTAGGTGCACACTTCTTTGGAATTAAATAGAATTATTTTGGAATTCATTAGATAATGCCCCTTCATCTATTGTCATCCACTTGGAAATGAAAGTGGAAGTGGAAGTAGGTGTACATGATATTAGGTCGCGGTTCACCCCTCGGTTATTTCCCATCTTATATATTGATAGCTCTTAGAAATGGATTATTTCAAAAATTTTAGAATTATCTTTATTTATTCCTTTTTGTATCATTATTATTTTAATAGTTCCTCAGTGAGAACAATTTTTATTCGACGAAAACTCGTCTGAACTTATCTTTGACCTGGTTGAACTGGAAGATATACCAGGCTGGGACTTCAAAACTTCTATGCGCACCCTTTTAGGAAAAATCATTCATTTTAATTGCCCCTTGAAACTATGCAACAATTTTATTTTATTTCATTTCGAAAACCAATATACTTTTCAAAACAAAACAATGTTTTTTTTATAGAAATATTTGAAATAAAATTTGAAAATTTAAAGATCCTCCTGAAATTTTAAGTCGATCTTTTATGAAAATACTTGAAATGTGCGCTTCATCCACAGCATCTACAGCATCCATGTACCCCACGCCACTCATATATATATAAGTATATACATTCAAATCTGATATACATTTAGATTTAATTGTTAAGTGATAGAAAGGCATGCCAAGGATAGTGAAAAAAATTCTCTCGAATAAAGAAGATTTATTGGATGATCATTTTTTCTTCAATTAAAAACTAACGTTTTGGAGGATTTTCCCTCCTCCTTCAGGGTCAACAATTCAATATAAAAAAATATAAAAAATTAAAATACACAAAGGGGTTGGCCATCATTCATATCATTCGCAACCATACATTCAAAAATACATATGTACACAAATAGCCAGATTATAAAAAAAGAAACAAACAAGTCAATTACTTAAAAGGGGTCATTGAGAGAAAAATACAAGATATTTCTCCCTTCCCTCTTCTAGTAGTGCTCGAAATTGGTCCTTTCTCAATTTGTCCATCATTAACAATTAAAATTTCTACCAGTCCGTCTCTCTCAGAAGATAAAATTTCTTCTAATATTTCGTTTTAATATTTTCTTATAATATTAGATATGTAGCTGTTAAAGCATGTAAATTTGACAATAAATTTATTAAGAGTTGAAATTTTATTTAAATCACACATAATTAATTATAATTATTTTTTAAACAAGAAAAATAATAAAATATAACTACGACGATTAGATCAGCTTATTCGGTGGTCGTTCTCAAGAATGAGCCATTGAGCACTCACTCCGATCAGTTAATCTAAAATCGAAGTGTGTGCTCAATGATCATTCCTGAGAACGATCGCAAAATAACTCGATCGAAACGTCACAGTTATATTGTATTATTTGTTCGTGCTCAAAATACAATTATAATTAACTTTGTGTGATTTAAACAAAATTTCAACTCTTTTTTTCTTATAATAGTATGAATCAAGTCTAGACTTGCATTCCCTTAGCTGTAATAAAGACTAATTTTTCACGATAAGATTCTAATGAAAGAATCGTTTACCCGCATGCAACAAATTCATAAATTTTATGACTGATATTTCTCAAGCGGTTGTTATAGCAAGCTATTCTCAAAACGAATTTTCTAAATCTAATTTATTGATCCCATGACATAACAGACAAAATATTTCTAATTAAAAAGACTGATGATCAAGGTTCAACCTTCAAAACTATAGTCTCATACAGATAAATTATTTATATAGATATAATTTTAAATTTGATATATATATGTTTATTTGCATTAAGCAGAGTAAAAAATATATTTCTTTTTATGTACAATTGTCCACCTATAAACTGCATACACATTAATAATACTGATTTTATATTATATTGGTGTTTACTACATTACTTACATCAAAGAACCATAGAATTGTTTCCCAATACCTCCAAATTTTACCACCAAAATATTCTAGAAATAGCTATTTTTGTTGATGCTACTTCAATTTTTGAATGTTTATGATTGATTTATACATTAATAAAAAGGCTGAGAGCCGCTGCACTGGTCTAAATATAAACCTATCCACTAAGTTATTAGAATTTAAAAATTCATTAAAAAGAATTAACGTTTTTAGGGACAATGTGATCTTAGTGAAAAATTATCTTAATGATAATTATGTATATTATATTTGTATGTCAGAGGGTTTCATCCCCTTGGAACTGAAACCAAGCGCTAACGTTGTTATCCGGGGTGTTAGCTTACCTACCATAAAAATTAATTGCCTCCGACATACATAAATAATAAAAGCAAGAAAATTTTACTTTATTCATTTAAGAATCAATTTGAAAAATTCTGATTTGGCTGAAAAAAGTTTTCAGTGAGGAACCCTTTAGTATATTTTAAGTATAAAGAATTTGAGTATGTCATTTTTTGAAAATTTAGATTGAAATTAAAAATTCATCTTCAAATTATCAGGCCGAAAAAGATACACTAGTATATATTTTTCGCAATCATTTTGAAATGATTATGCTTGATAAATAAATAATTCGATTAATCAAAATGCAAGGAGGAGAGAGAGGGAGATGGAACCAATCGACTTGATTGGGGAATAATGGAATTGAAATAATTATCGGAAAAGAGGTTTTTTTATCTAATTAGATTTTTCCTCTTATTAAAAACAAGGACTAAATATGAATAAGGACACTCGATGGTGGAGAAGCAATCTCCGAAATCGAAGCTAAAATACAAGGTATACATTAATTAATGTAAAATAATTGGTTTAATAAAATTTATAAAAAAAAAAAAATAATCAAAATGCAAAATTTTACAGGTATATTTAGTGAGCGAATGGAACAGAAATGCGTCCGCAGGGGAATCCCTTTCTTCTTCGGCCTAGTCAGGTAACTAATTTGGATTAAAGCTTAGAGTGATCTGATCATATTAAGCTTGGGCGAAATTATCAGCTTAAATGCCACAGTTGATGAAATAGATTAGGCAGAAAATCTCCCACTGTTCTAATTACAGGTTAATATATCATACTATCTCCTATAACACAAACTAATTATTTTACCTAATAATGAAGATTGGATTATTCCAATATTTGAATAATCTCTTGTATGGGGTATCATAATCTGAACTGGTGAATGGAGATTCCATTTCTATTTGCAATTAGATCTTAATTCGAGAAATTATACCTAGTAATCCTGTTCAATGGTAATATATTAGAATTTATTTCAAATTTCATTTAGAGCAGGGCTGTCCAACCCGTTGCCCGCGGGCCGCAAGCGACACAACACTGCAATGAGTGTGGGCCCAACATAAAATCATAAACTTCCTTAAAACATTGAGATTTATATTTTTATTCCCTTTTTCGAAATATGAATGTACATTTGAACAATATGTGAAGTTTTTTTTTCAAGAATAAAATTCACTAAAAGCAAAATTATAAGCTCAACTATATAAGATGAAAAAAATAATGAAGTTTCGAATATTTAGAAATTATTCTTCTCATATTTTCATTTTTTTTAATATTTATTATTTCCGTAATTTACCATATATGTTACGATACTAACCAAGTCTATAGTTATCATTCTAGTAGTACAAGGAGACAAGGAATTGGGGTTTTCTATAACAATCACAATTAATTGATAATTTCTCTCCAGGACTAAAACTTGTCAGGACTTGTCTTTTAGATCTTTGCACGTTCTTACAAGCCAATAGATCAGGGATTATTATATCCGTGGCCCTTTTAAAAAATAAACAAAGAATTGGGGGTTTCTATAACAATCGCAATTAAATGATAATTTCTCTCTTGGACTATGTAAAGGTAAATCCATGTAAATAAATTAAATTTTCTTTAATAAATTTTTTTCCGATACATTTATATCAATAAATATCTGGATTATTTATTATTATTATTTTTTTTTATAACATTTTGATTTTTTTGCCAAAAAAATATTTTAGCTCTTCCGAAATAATAGTTAAGTTTTTGATATTTATTTATTTATTTTTATAGGGTCTCCACATCTCCCCTTATAACCCTCCGACACGGGATGAAAGGCTTAGGGTGTGGCCACAGTAGAACGGTATAAAAACCTTTGTATGCTTTGGGAGTTAAATATTAGGGTGAAAATTTTTAAATCGAGTTCAGTGGGTTGAAAATTAATAAAAAAAATAGCGAAAATAATTCTATTCACTGGTATATAAGAATAAATAAAATTCAATAAAAATAATAAAAATAAATATATTTGAAGAAACTTAGCGATACTCCTTCTAGTCCATCTAGTCTACTATAGTTTCGAATATCGTTATTCTGTGATTTAAATATAGTAAGCACAATGGGGGGGGGGGGGTCACGTACAGATTCAATCAGGAGCAAAGAATTTTCGGTCACTTTTTGGGCTCTAGGGGACCATAAAACATAATTTCTATTTCTTGAAGGATTCGTTTACTTCCATCTAGAAACGACAAAGTAACTTTTAAAAGCCCTCAATTGTCAAGACCTTTGGAGGTAAATGAAATACATTAATATACATAATTATATAGATATAAATGAAAGTAAAAAATTTCTAGTGTAGCATAGAAACAGGCAAATATATTAAAGTATATAATTTATTGCTCTATATATTATATTTCTTTTATAATAAAATAATAATAATAATAATACTGTTTATTTCAGAGGGTTGTTTTCGGAGGCAGTGTTTGCTCTCTTCTTTGCTTAATCTAAATAATAAATAGATAAATAAATATATTGGAAACAAGAAAAATAAAAGCCCGAGAAAGAAAGGGAGAGAGAAAGCATGTTCGCTTCTTTTCGTCGTGGATCGTTTTCTTAGCCAATTGCCTTAAAAAATACTCTGCATAAGGGGGTGGCATTTCAGACAGGGAGGGATCCCGTTAAGATAACCGAGTGAAAGGAGGGTGGCTTCTCGTTTTTCTTTCTTCCTCCCTCTTTATTTTTATTTCTTTTTAGAATTCCGAATCAATCTTAATGAAATTTAGAGACATATTAATAAGCGTTTCGGTCACCAGACAACAAACCATCCATTTCACTTACCGATATCCACGAATTCATTTGAATTGTTCGTAAATAGTGATAATTCTATAATTTTTTAGACTGGACTATAATTTGTTTGTAGATTTGATCCTTTGATGGATGAAACGAGAAGAAAAATAATTTTCAACCATTATTTTTTTTCTGACTGCGTGTGTGCATGTGTGTGTGCATTTCTGTGTGTCTGAATTCATACCCACGATAACTTAAGAATGAAAAATCGTGGAAAGTCGTAGTAGATATGCGGAGAAATTACATTTTAGGTTCACAGGGTTTTCTAGGTAGGTTTAAAAATACAGAAAACATTTTTCGATTTATTTTATTAAGATTTTAATATAGGCATTAATGAACAATTTATATTCGAGTTAATTATTAATTATTTATAAGGGAATCTCTAGTATGAATAAGTTTTTACTAATGTGCGAGTGAGCGATTCTTTCATTATAATCTAATTGAGGAACATGACTAAAAATGGCGCGGATGATCTCTCTTCCTTTAGAGAAGAGATTCTCAAACTTTTTTTGGTTTACGGCACACTAAAAATATCTGGAATCATTTGCAACACACCTGAATATAAAAAAATGTAAAAGTTGTATGATACAAAAAAAATTGAAGTAATTACAAATACTACAATATAACTACGACGTTTCGATCGCAGAATAAGTCGATCGAAACGTCTTAGTTATATTGTAGTATTTGTTCGTGTTCAATAAATAATTATAATTAATTATGTGTGATTTAAATAAAAATTCAAATTTTAATCAAATTAATCACAAATATAAAAGCTTCAACAGCTTCAATACTAATTACAAATACTATTTCAAAGTTACAAAATCCATGCAATTTTATGTGTGTCTTCTGCTGGAATTATAAATTTTATTTAAAACGATATTTGTAACGATATAAATAAAATCTATAATTCCAGCAGAAGACAAACTCTTTTATTGTCTCCTTCAATATATAATAATTCTTCTACCCTCGGCAAAAAACTTTCAATTTAATATCAGGTTATTTACCAATTAAAATTATTAATTCACCGAAGCTGAAAACAGCATTCCGAGTCTTGAAAAAGTGAAACTTTTTCCTACAATTTCAAGTAAGAACAAGTTCAATCCGAGTGTTGGTGAGAAAAAAGTGAAAGTTAAAAAAAACCTCCCCCGCACAGGTGGTAAGTCTTGAGAAACAAGAGAAGGGAATCTGAGTGTTTCCTTTCGATTGACCTGAATCTGCTCAAGAAGGTCGATAGTCGCGAATTAATTATTCTCTTTCCCCCAATTTCCGTAGCTTCCCCAATAGATGTTCGTTTAATGTTGGTCCGGGATGAAGTTTAATTATAGAAACTAGGCCAATGGGTACTAAAGAGAGGCAGATATGCAAGGGATCGAATCTGCCTTCGTTTCTTTCCCTTTGGGCCTTGTCTCCCTTTTAAGATTATAATTAATGATGAACACTCTCCGGGAGAATCACGTGCACGTGCGTGCTTGAGTTGTTCCTTGGTTTATGTACTCGTTTGCCCTCCTTGTCTTCTTCTTCGGCTCCCCCTTTATTCTAAAGAGCAAAACTCACCCTCTCTCTTCTTAACCCCTGACAAGGAACTAAATCAACCAGCACTGGCGCTCAAATGTTCAAGAAAAATAATAAGATGGTGATTTGTTGGAAAGTATTCGATTCATTTCATCTCCACCCAGACAAATAAAAAATACAAACTCCGGTAGTTAACTCGGGTAAAGATGTAAAAGAAATAGATTGCGAAATCGGAGTATTAACCGATACGTGGAAATTATTGATTATAAGAAAATTACAAATGAGAACGAAATTCGGTTATTTTCAAAGAAAGGGAGGAGCAAGCTGACAACTTTTTTAATATTATTATTTTTTAAGAATAAAGTTTCCAACTTCAAGCCCGCGTTTTTGCATGGTGTCTATCAAGAAGAAAAAGTAAAAGAAGCCCCAGGACGACATCAGAGAAATAGATGGTTCATCTGTAGAAAAGGATTAATGAACAGTATAAGCATAAATCAGGGTACTAGACACAAATTAAAAGTGAATACGGGAAAAAGTTAATAACATAAGACGGATCTACCACAAGAATGACAATGCAAAACACCTATAAGTTAAGATTTGTATACTAGAAAAAAGAGAGAAATTATTTAGGGGCCAGGTTCACAAAGAGGAGTCAAAGTGCTTGAAAGAACAGTGATATGAAGATTATAAGACTCAGAGAAAATTAGAAAAAAGTATCAGTCTCTAGAAATCATCATTTCATGCGAACAACCTAAAAAGTCATATTACGTATATTTTCATAAGGACTTTAGGCCAATAGCCGAATATGATATATGTTTAGAATCTGAGAATATTGAGAAAATTCCAGTAAGATATATTAAAAAAAAAGCCACTATATGCTATGATTGTTTGTAAAACGAATATTTTGAGCAAATGAGGCCTTAGATTTGTTATTGGACTTAAAGTAAAACATAAAGTTAGATTTAATGGGTTGGAATATCCTTAAATTCATAAAGAGAAAAAAATAGGTTGTCCTCTGATTGATGCAAATAAACATACATACATTAATTTCATATCTATATATATATATATATTAATTTGTTCGAGACTATAGTTCTATAAATTCTAAATGGCTTTCGTCTAAGTAAAGAGCAAAAAAAATTTCAATATCCACGCGATACTGACAACCCATGAAAAATAATATTTATAATTAAAAAAAAGACTGATGATGAAGGTCAACTCATCGAAACTATAGTCTCAAACAAATAAATAATATATATATATATACAGTATGCATATATTGTGTGTATGTTTATTTGCATAAAGCAGAGGACAACCTCTTTGTTTCTCTTTATGAATCAACAACTCTGCTACTCTCGGCAAAATAAAAACTTTTCAATTATATTCTTAAATTATTTATTCGTCAGACTTCTAGAGATTTGGAAGCCCATCCTAGTTCATTTTCTCTAAATTCTAGATTCTTCATTTATAAAAGAATATCAGAGTCCATAAATTCATTTATAAGTCAATGCTTGGATATTTTTAAAGATTTATCACCCTTTTGGTAAGCCTGACTTTCGGTTTATACAAATGAGTGCTGATAGATATATTTTATTGCGAGATGAATAAGATTAGTATCATAAAATGAAGAGAGTGGGGGAACCATCATCAAACACAATCATGTTCAAACTTGTCGTGGCACGCTCACTGTTTGCCAATAGCAGCATCAGTCCGTTCAATAAATTGCAACACCTCGATCCTGGGAGCCCCTGGTATTTAGACAACCGAATTGGCAGATCAGCTAAGGGTACGGCTACCTTGCAAAAAAAGGCGGAAGCCATTTCTCCATTTTCACTTTATCCAAGCAGATAAAGTATTGTTCTACTAACATGAAAAAATGAAATTTTATTTTTGATTATTTTCGATGCCCTTATCTAGTCTAATATGCGAATTTAAAATAGTTTTAGTTCAAATCGAACTCATATCAAAGGATGAAAGCAAACCTTTCGAAACTTGATTCTCATGTCAAACACCAGGTACCATCAGAAATAGGATTAGTAACATAAATGTGGGCAACAACTCAAAGCTAGAGCAAAAATGGAGCCATATTACATTTATTTTGAATTTAAGCCGAGTAAATCTCCAGTCAAATTTAACCGAACGTAGACCAACTGACTGTTAAAACAATAAATAAAATATTTCATTTTAAACTTGAACACGATAAACCGAAAAATTATTTTGGTTTGGAACCCATCCATGATGGATTTATGAAATAGGTTAAAATTTTATTGTTTTTCTTCTAATTCTGAACTCTTATTCGAGTGAGATTAAATTTCAGTCAAGATTGACAGTGATCGATTAAACTCTTAAAGTTTAGATCTATATGACAGCCATTTGACTACAAATTAGGCTATTGGATAATGGTAGAAGATGCAACAGTAAGATTTTATACTAAAACAGCTAAATCTCCTTTACTTTAGCTATATTTAAGTATTTTGTATTTTTCTTTCTAGCTAGATCATTGAGATTAGGTGCTTTAAACATGCCAAGGTCGTTAAGGTGGGTGGATATAATAATATAGTTATTATTATTATTATCATTAGAACAATTCAGGAATCTCATGTCCTTTTTTTATCTCCCTTTAATTTTTTGATTTTTCTACTAATTTGTCAATTTTCGAAAAGTACAATTATTTTGTAATTTAGTCCGTGGTGGAATTTATCTCTATTTCTACCTGAAATATTTTTTCATCTCTCTCTCTCTTTCTCTCCCGTTCACTTAAGAGTGAAAGGGCGGTGGTAAGCCATTTAGATTTAGGTATTTTGCCCAGCGGCCTCATAACTTGGGAGGTAATTAATCATTTTATTTTTCAAAGTTGCTTATTAAAAAAACACTATTCTCAAAACATATAATTTAAAAAAGAAAAAAAAACTTTAATTAATAAAAAAAAACAACAAATTTTTAGTCTATTCGAAAAAATAAAATGAAAAATTATAGAAAAACTATATTCTCAAATAGCAAGTACTAAAGTAAATTTGTTTAAAAAGATAATTAAGATAAAAGTGAAAGTAGAAAAAAAACCTTTGTGGAGTCTATTTAATAAAGCATTGAATTGTTTTAAATATAGATTTTTTCAAACTTTTTGTGAATGCGTATAAATATATATATATATATATATATATATATATATATATATAATTAGTATGTATATGTTCAAAATATTTCATTTTGTGTAGAGTAGCAGAGGTGTTGTTCTATCAATGAGATTGTCCCCTACTTGATGCAAATAAATACATATAACGAATATGAATTTGTTAGAGACTATAGTTTCGAAGGGTTGATCTTCATCATCAGTCCTTTTATTCGTCATTCGTTTTTTATTTGATAAAGAAAATTACGACAAAGTAAGTTTAACTATCTCCAATAGGATATTTGATCTCATGAGAAATAACAGATGATGCATCAGATTGCATCAAGCAGAGGACAATATCATTGATTTCTCCTTTTATATTAATCTAATTAATAATTAAATTTAATGTTATTTATTGGAAAAGGAGAGTTACGTGAAAATCGAGTGATAGGCACACCCCAGTGTTGTTGTTTTTTACTACCTATTAAATTTAAATGTATATTTCTAAATTAGTTGAAATTATTTTTAATCTATTATAAATTTATTAATTTAGATTCTAGCAACGACTGGTGGGAAGAAAAAGAGAGATACATGCACACACCCAAAGATTTTTTTGTCACTATCTATAGAATTTGAATACAGAGTGGCGGTTGGTGACTTTTCAACCAGGAGATGCTGTCCAAAAAATTACCCTTCATTATTTTTAATCTAAATTTAGAAATTTAAATTCTTACAACGACTGGTGAGAAGAAATAAAAGAGTTAGGTGAAAGTCGAGTGACAGGCACACTCAATTTTTTTTTTTGTTTTATCATTCTTATTGCATTTGACTGTGTATATCTATATATAACAGATTAGTTGAAATTATTTTTAATTTAAATTTAGCAATTTAGATCTGCTAACGACTGGTGGGAAGAAAAAAAGAGCTACGTGAAAGTCGAGTGACAGGCACACTCTAGTTTTATTTTTATTTTATTTTTTATTTTTTATTATTCTTATTGCATTTGACTGTGTATACCTATATATAAAATATTAGTTGAAATTATTTTTAATCTAAATTTAGCAATTTAGAATCTGCCAACGACCAGTAAGAAGAAAAAAAGAGTTACGTGAAAGTCAGTGACAGGTACACTCAAGTTTTTTTTTATTATTCTTATTGCATTTGACTGTGAATACCTATATATAAAATATTAGTTGAAATTATTTTTAATCTAAATTTAGCAATTTAGAATCTGCCAACGACCAGTAAGAAGAAAAAAAAAGAGTTACGTGAAAGTCGAGTGACAGGCACACTCTAGTTTTTTTTTTATTATTCTTATTGCATTTGACTGTGAATACCTATATATAAAATATTAGTTGAAATTATTTTTAATCTAAATTTAGCAATTTAGATTCTGCCAACGACTGGTGGGGAGAAAATCGGAATTTCATGCATGGAACGTATTAATGGTATATATATATGCATATATATACTGGAGAGAGAGAGAAGAGAACGTGGAGTTGGGGGTAGGTTTGGCTGTTAAGGGTAAACGGGGGTTGAGTTCGCGAGAGAGAGCAGAGGTCGATACTTCGATGAACCCAGAGGGAGGAAAGAAAGAGAATGCATTTGATATTCAACAGAAGAAGATTCTTACGGGCAAAAAAGAGCGCGCGCGTGTGTGATAAAGGGGGTTGCAGGGGGTGGTTTAGGGGTCGTCGACTGACTCTAATGGCAAACGAGTTTATGCTACGCCCGCGTTTCGTTGCCACGACGACCAAGACGCGAGCGAGCTCTATTCGAGGGCGCAGGTTTTCAGGGCGCCAACCTTATTGGATATGTTGATCGCTTCTATTTGTCTTTCTTTTTTACCGATTTTTTTTTCTTTTTTCTTTTTCTTTTGTTAAGACGCAAGATAGAAAAAAAATATCCACAAAATTCCTTATTCGGTTTTCTTATATGACAATTTATTTATGAGAATTCTCAAAATGTTTTAATTAAATAGATAAAAAAAAATCTTAAATTCGTTCGAAAGCGTTCGTAATTGCTATTCCATGTTTTGTTTTCAATATGGTTAAACAGGTGCTTGGATAAAAATAATATACTTATTAATTAAATATTTTTCTAAGATTCTTTCAAAACTTAGTGACTTTTGTAGAATTTAAATTTTATAAATTAAAGGTTTTTTTTAGTAACATATAATAAGTAAATACTGTAATTTTAATGAATTTTGCCATCATTTATTTGATCGATTTAACAGAAAGTTTCGGTCACCACTTGTTGACCATCTTCAGTAGTACTGAAAATTGAAACATTTTATAAGATTGTTATACAATACACAAAATAAAAACCATACAAATTTGATGCAGTATAAATGTGAAACTGTATGGTTTTTATTTTGAGTAATTGTATAAAAAATCTTATAAAATGTTTCGATTTTCAGTACTATTGAAGATGGTCAACCAGAGGTGACCGAAACTATCTGTTAAATTGATCAGATAATCAATGATAATTGATTAAAATTAATGTATTTATTTATTTCATATGACTAAAAAAACCTTTTAATTTATAAAATTTAGAGATTTATGTGAAGCGAAATCAATGAGGTTTTCATCTGCTTGATACAAGTAAACATTATACATATATATAATGAGTAGTTATATAATATAGGTAATATATTTAATATGTATATCGGCGCTAGAAAGTAATCTTGCTGTAACTCATAAAAAAAAACTTTACAGGGTGTTAAAAAAGATAAGTGAAAAATTTGGGGAATTTTGGATTAGGGGGGGGTTAAATTGAGTTAATGATTTTTAATGAAAAGGACATTTAATTTGATTTAAAACATTATTATAAATGTTAGTGGTTGATTATAATTACTCTAGATTGAGAAATGATTAACTGAATCCATATCTATAAAGCCTTGTAGAATTTCTAGAGATGTTGCCTGGGCGAGAGTTTAGCATGGAATGATTCTTTGACAAATTCCCTCTCTCCTTATTAGCCAGCTCCCACAAATGAACTGATTCTCTTCCCAAGTGGATGGAGAGAGAATTTTCAATATTTTAAAAAAATTTCTTCAACATGCATATCTAGATATTAAATCGTAATTCCTCTCTAACCATCTACATATTTGCATCCACATCTTAGTCAAGAGGGCTTATAACCCTCCCCAAATTCAATGTAATATCTAAGAAAACATTGAAAAACGCTTTTAATTGCTCATGAAAAATCTTAATAAAATTAATAATCTGATATGCTAAGCATGGATAAATGGCTTAAGCCTGAAGCATAATAAAAGAGTGTATAAAAAATAATAATTTCTGATATAATAACTTTCATAGAGCATACACGAGCACGTCTTTCACTTACCACTTAGTTTAAATAAAATATTTTAATTTAATCATTTTTATCCAATAACCAGTAACAAGCTTTCTTTCAGCTTCGCTCCTTGGACCCCTGGGTATTTCCTTTTAGATAGAGAGCTTAGCTACTGGTTGCCCAACATTCTAAATTATTATAATAACTAAATTATTTTTTGATTTTAATTCTAATAAAAGTTATTAAAAAAAAAAACGATTTCAAAAAAATAAACTAAAAAATTAAAATCAAAACAACTAAAGAGTCCTTTAGTATTATGTTTTTTAAATCCACCTTCAAAAAAATTAAATGCAATAAATAAAATAATAAGAACTGAAAAATAAAATAAAATACACCAAAAAGTAAAAATCCCGATACCCTAAGGGCCGGTTGTATGTCGCAAAGTAAATGCTTTTTACAAGTGACAAAGGGTAGACACTTTCAGTGCCTGTCATCTGATTGGCCATCCCAGTCCCTCCATTTACCATCTACCCTTTGTCACTTGTAAAAAGTATTTACTTTGCGACATACAACCGGCCCTAAGAGATTTTCCAGAGTATTGTTTATGTGTTCATAAGAATTGAAGATTTTCGTTATTTTGTCATTGATCATATCATCAGAGCTTGACCAAATTTATATTTGACTATCCCTAAGGTACCATCTTTTCAATAAAAAAATAATTATCGAAATCGGTTCATATCGTAAAAAATTATCGCTGAACATACATAAAAAAAAGATTCCGACTAATTGATAACCTCCTCCTTTTTTTTGAATTCTGTTAAAAAACGATATAAAAAAGACAAAGTTGTACTGTTTTGTATTAATTAGTCAAACATAGACAACGTATGAATGTTAGTAAAAAAAATATTGGCGGGAATTTTGACGTGTCTATTTAATTGTGAAAAGTAGTAGATTTTGGTCTTTTTACGACATTTATGGTATACATATTTAGTGGAATTTTTTTTGAACGTCGTATCTAAATAAAAATTATCAGTAGTAGAACATGATCACTCGAAGCAGATTTTTTTTTTAATCTAATGATGTATATGGAAAGGGGTCGACAATAATTACGTGACACGAATTTCAAGGTTTTTAGACCCCCCCACCCCCTTGTGTCACATTCTGTCACATTTTCATTGAGCCCCCTTTTATTGTGACGACACACTATCACTTTTACTAGTATACCCTATAATTTAATAATTGTAGACTTTTTTTTATAAATTATACTAAAAACTAAAGGGATTTAATATATTTTAAGTTTAACTTTATTTTTATTTATATCATTTAACACATTATTCACTATTACGATATAACCTGAAATATAAAAAGTATACATATTTGAAAATTTTTAAAAAAATTTAATTTGACTTTTGTGATATCACCATTTTTAAGATCCCCGGGCCCCCCTGACACATTTGTCACAAATCTGGGATTACCCCTCCCCCCTTACTCTGTGACGTAATTTATGGAGGGCCCCTAAAAATGAAAATCAAATTTTTTCAAGGTACAGAAAAATTGCTTTCTAGCGTCGATTGGATATTTTTTTTAGAATATACTAGTATAATATCGAAAGTTTGACCTTGTTGAATCCTTTTAGCATTAAAGAGTATATAGATATGATTGGAATTTATGCCTGTGAGACTGTATTGTGTAAAATTATAAGGAGTTGTTTTTGTTAGGCAAATGAGGGAAACAGTTATTAGCAAGGCAATTTATTATCGAAAACAAAGTGTCTAATGCAATATTAGGAACCTGAGGATGATTTGATTAAAAGCGAAATCTCGCGATTGATAAAGTCCTGAATGTGCATTTATTTATTTGTTCCTTTACCTTCTTATAAGTTCATAAGAATCAATTATGAATCTCAATCGAAACAATTTAAACATACGGTTTTGACCATCAGTGTAAAGGAAATTTATTTAATACTTATCATTCACCCTTAATGGGTGCGGTTCTAGTTTAGAGAGAGGGGGTCACGAATTCCCTTCAGCCTCCTCAATTTCAGCGTAATATAAACAACAGCACTGACTAATTAGCAAATTATACTAAAATACAGTATTTTAGAGTGAAACCTATCTAAGAACAACCGCTCTTTATGTCACTTAGCTTCTGTGATCGTATTAGAATCGGTGCTTTGAACATGCTAACCAAGATAATTAGCATTGAATAAAATATAGACTGCTGAAAAGACTAATTTGCTCAGGTGTCTGTTCTGAGGCAATGTTAATTACGAGGCTGAACATTAATAAAACCTGCCAAGGATTTTATTTTCTTATTTTTAAAGCCATCGCTTGCATTATTAAAACAGCTTTTTATTGTTCTTCAGAAAAATATAAAAGTAACTGATCAGCAGCAGAGACTTAATTTTTTATCTCATTTCATTTTCCAAATAAAGTTGGTTTCTTAATTTATTTGTTTTTTATTATCGATTATTTTCATAAATTTACGACCAGTTTCTGAAACAGTCCCGTAATGGGGCAAAAAAAGAAAAGAAAAAAAACCGTTGCTCACGTTGAGCATACTCAATAAATTTAGTCCAATCAAATGTTAGCATTAATAGTAGTAGTTTAATTATATTGATTGACATTTTATGTATTTGGAGAAGTGACCAGAATGATGGAAATTGATGAAAAATTCTGACTGAAGAAGAAATTTCGGGTACATTATTAGCTAAGTAGTAGTTTGTTATTCATTTGACTAGTGGTTGTTCACTAAGGTTTTTATTTTAGTAGAATAAAATTCACCATTTAATTAGATTTTGACATCAACAGATATGACAAAGTCCAAAGCTCGCTGCACACGAGGCTTTTTTCTCTACCTGTTTTTGGGATGAGAGTTCTGGTTTGCAATTTGGAGGCTGTAGGAATCGAAATGACTTCACTACTGGCTGTCTTTCTGACTAGCTTGCTTGATTTAAAAGATAGGACGTCTTCTATTTTCCGGCTTGGTTCTGGGATACTTTTAAATGGGAGCAAGAGAAAAAAAAATTATTAAACAAGATTATGTATACAAAATGTCGTTGAATTTAGTTCAAGGGAATAGATTTTCATTTTTTGATCCTACACCCCCTCCCCTCCCCCATTTTGGGCTGTTAGTTTTTGCATTTTTAAACTTATGGGAGCCCACTGATTATATATATTGGTTGAGTTTGGTACAAGGGCCAAGATTTTCATTTTTTGACCCTACACCTCCCCTCCCTCCCTTAATTTTGGGTCGATATGCACCAAATCAGCTCTTAATCTCAATGCACCAAAACTACGTGTGAAATTTGGTTTTGATATTCTCACTAGTTTTTGAGAGACCTCGTCCACAAAAATTTGATAACGCACGTACTAACAGAATAACAGACTAACAGACATTTTGACAAAACAATTATTATCTCGAAAAATAGAATTTTTTCGATGTTCACTTATTAGGGTTTTTTTGTAGAGCGAAAATAAATATTTATTTACTCTTATCTTTATTAAAGATGTTTCACCTTGCACCAACACCACAATCTCTACTAATTACTAGCTAAATCACCTGACTTTTCCAAACACATTTTTATATAATTTTATTTTTGTAATATAACAAATGAACATATGTAAATGAAATGCTGCAGAAAAAAAAATATTATTTAGAAATACGTCAAAAACTGGTTGAAACTTTTTTAATAGAAAAAATTAAAGAAAATTATAAAGTCTAAAAAGCCATATCAAGTAAACATACAATGATATATTTTAAAAGATATAATATTAATAACAATAATAATTATTTAAATTAAAAAAATATCAAGCGCACATGTTTCTATAAAAATCTAATCGGATCTTAATTTCAATATAAAACAACTAAATATGAATTTTTTTTATTCAATTGCTTTATATGACAGAGCTCACAAAATTTGACTATTCATATATCTTTAACCTTTTTGACCCGATAATATACAAAAAGTATGGCGCCTTGGAAGAAGATTCTTATTTGAATATTATAAAAACAATCATTACAATTTTTTCCATATATATTCGTAAACTTACATAAATCAAGATAGAAGTGTTTTGCCATTGCAAACATCGGATTGGGGTGGATTTTTTACAACGTTAATGAATGGGATTATTCGCCTGTTTGGGTTGATTAAGTGAGAAGATTTGGGTCATTTTGCAAACATCTCACGATTTGCGATTACTCTGCCATAACGACAGAAGCACAATTTACAGTAACGGCCCCTATTTAATAATCCTTACTTCCCTATTCTTATTTTTCCGCTCAATAAAATAATTTCATATTTATTATTACAAACAGTTCTTTTTTTTTTTGTTTCAACTAAAAACTGCGACCTAATGTTGTACATTATTACTTCCATATAACCAAACATTTTTTCAATTTTTTTTTTCAAAGATTAGCATAAGTATTAACATATATGACCCCGTGAAGAATTATGGGAAACTTTCAATTTTAAAATTAATAATCTTTTTTTTAGTTTTGTTTTTTAACAATAGCTTACAATAAACCTCTTCTTTAGGGTCTGTTTTAACGTAAAACGAAATCTAATTAGACATAAAACAAAGGAATTCGCAGAGCAACAAGAAGCAACCTCATATCTCTTTTTTAATTTCACATATTATATTCTCCATATCATATTATTTAATGATATAGGATATATTGTGAACTATTGCAATCGCCTGCCGTGGTCCTGACTCATTGAGAGTTTATATCTCAGAGATGAAAAAAGTTAATTTTGACTTTTGGCTCGTGGGAATGGATTCTCTTAATATTTTGGAACCGGATTTAGAACATAAAACCAGATTTTGTGGACTCCAGAGGACAAAAAGTGACCAAAAATCCATTGGTCAGTGCCTACGTATGCATGTAACTGTACCCCCTGCGTTTGGTAACCATAGGTTTCAAAGATACGAAATTCAAAACATAAGCTCGATATAGGCTAGAATCAGTACAGCAAACTTTGTGGTGGCGGAGAGTGCCAAATTTTTTGTGGGAACGAAAATAAAAAATATTTTTTTAGGTGATGGATTGTACGGTATTCCTGTAAAGTTGTACTTAACTAGAATTAGACTGATTTTTTTTTTAATTAAAAATGACGGCGTGAGGGAACCTCAATCAGACCATTTTTATGTGATTTTTGTTCCTGTTGGAGTTCAGAAGTGACTTAACTCAAAATGATGAAAAAATTCCACAAACCCACTAATTTTTCTCCTTAACCAAGATAAATAAAAACTAATTTGATAATTCGAGTATTTTGGAAGTTAAGCCTGTCTGAATCATACTTGGATGGCACTTTTTTGTTTCTAAACTCAGAAATAAAAATTAACAAAAATTTACATTACAATCAGTGAGCTAATTGTATGGGAATTGAGAAAAAATGAACAAAACCTAGGTCTACAATTTGTTTTTCTTTTGTTTGTAGATAACTGATGACCATCCTCGAAAATATATCCCTTCCACTGTAGTAAGCTGCGAGGATATTTCGACCCACGAGGAAGAAATCATTTCAATCATTATTCAAATATCAATATAAGAAATAATTGCTCTTGTATTGAAAATTTTTTTTTTACTTTTAACATTTAAATTAATTTAATTAATTTTTTTCTCTTTTTTCATAATGGAGTTTCATCAATATCTCTGCTGTCTTGTTCTTATAATTCTTTTCACTGGACTTGATTTTCATTCTACAAGTCTGCTACCCATCTAATGCGAGTATTAAATCATTTTCATTGGCATGGCGTTTAAATTAGCATTTGGGTAGCCATTTATTAATTTAAAAATGAATCGAAATTATTAAAATAATTTTTCTAACCATTCACTCAGTTGATTATCTCTCTAGGCAGTTTAGATTTAGAAAGAAACAAAATTGAATGATTTATTTCACCTTCAACAAATTTCTTGTTCTATTTTAGATTAGAAATATTTAACTGATTAAAACTTAAAATTTGAAGTGAATTTTCATTAGTGTTTATTAGGGTGGCCCTTATTTTATGTATTTTCGAATTTTTATGCTTCCAGAGGCTCATATTGTTCTAAATAAATCATCATCATTGAGTATACAGTCCTAAGACTGGTTTGATGCAACAATCCGTCTCCACTCGACTCTGTCCTCCGCCAGCTGTTTAACCTCTCTAAATGTCTGGCATCCCATATCCCCAATTATTTGGTTGAAATATTCTAATCTGGGTCTTCCCCTTCCCCTTTTCTTTCCCACCTCCCCCTCCAAGATATCCCTAAGCAGTCCCCCATGTCTCAGTGTGTGCCCCATCATCTGACCTCTTCTCTTCTTCAGACTCTTCCACAAGGTTCTTCTTTCTCCGATTTTTCCAAGAACTTCTTCATTTGTGATTTTATCCATCCATTTGATATTCATCATTCTTCTGTAGCACCACATTTCGAAAGCCTCCAATCTCTTTCTCTCCGCTTTTCCAATTGTCCAGGTTTCACACCCGTACATGGCTATGCTCCATACATATGTCTTCAATAGCAACTTCCTGTTTGCTAAGCTGATTGAGGAGGAGCATAGTAGTTTTTGTTTTGAATTAAACCCCATTTTTGCTTGGGCAATTCTTGATTTAATTTCGTTTTTGCTCCTCCCATCCCATGTTATTTTACTTCCTAGGTAGCGGAATTCCTTAACTCCTTCTAGGTTTTCTTGGTTAATTTTGATGCATTCCTGTCTCGTTTGTTCTTTTTTTGTACATACTAGGACCTTGGTTTTATTCTTGTTTATTTTCATTTTGATTTCTTCTATTAGGATTTGGTTAATTCCATTCAAGGCGTCCTCTAATTCTTTTTTATTGCTTCCTAGAAGGGCAATGTCATCGGCAAATCTTAACATAGCGATCTTTTGACCTTGGATTTCTATACCTGTATCAATTTTGTCTTTGAATTCTTTAATCGCTTCTTCTATGTATAAGTTGAAAATCATGGGTGACAGCACACATCCTTGTCTTACACCTTTTTTTATTTTGGCTTCTCTTTGTTCATCACCAATATTTATAATTGCCGTCTGGTTTTGATATAGATTGTAGATTAGTCTTCTCTCTCTGAATTTTATTCCCGCCTGTTTTAATATTTTAAACATAATTTCCCAATTGACGTTATCGAATGCTTTTTCTAGGTCTATGAATCCGATGTAGACAGATTCTTCCCTGATAAAAGCCCTTTCTATTATTAGTCTAAGAGAGAGAATTGCTTCTCGGGTGCCTCTGTTTCTTCTAAAGCCGAACTGGTCTTCCCCCAGATTTTCTTCAACTCTTTGTTCTATTCTTCTTTGGATTATTTTGGTTAGGATTTTGGAGGCATGTGAGGTTAGGCTAATGGTCCTGAAATTTTCACATTTATCCGCGCCTGTCTTTTTGGGAAGTGTGACTATTTTGTTTTTTTCGAAATCTTTTGGGATGATTCCCAATTTATAGATTTTGCTAATTAGTTCAAAAAGTTTGTCACGTGCCTTTTCTCCAGAGTTCTTTAGGATTTCAGCTTGTATATTGTCTATTCCGGGTGCTCTATTATTTTTTAGTTCCTTCAAAGCTGTCTCGAATTCTGACCTGAGTATGGGGTCTCCTAATTCGTTTTCGTCCACAGATTCTTCTTCTTCTATTGGGTTCATTGTTTTTTCTTCTCCATAGAGTTCTTCTAGGTGTTCATTCCATCTATTTGCCTGTTCGTTTTCGTTTAGAATAATGTGGCCTCCTTTATCTCTTATCTAAATAAATAAAAAAAAATATCCCTTAGGTTTCAAGTCTCTATCTCAATTTTAACCTTTCAAGTTTCCCATCTAAATAACATGGGGTTTTTGGAATTGAATGATAAATTTTTTATTTTGGCCAAAGTAATGGTTCAAAAAATTTCAAACTGTAGACGTTATCCTTATAATACTAGCTATCGTTCCGAATTTTTACAGATTTTCAGCTATTATAATTTTGTAGTTACAGTTAGATAAAATAATACTATATCTTACCGTTAGTAAGTTATAGACTCCAAAATTATAATAGCTAGAAATCTGTAAAAATTCTGAGAGATAGCTTCTATTATAATGATAAAGTTTAGAGTGTCAAATTTTTTAAACCATTTCTTTGGCCGGAATAAAAAATTGATCATTCAATGCCAACAACTCTATGTTATTTAGATGGGAAACTTAGATCGCTGTTCGGCAAAAGT
Organism: Forficula auricularia; assembly: GCA_024734495.1. Taxonomy (NCBI): domain Eukaryota; kingdom Metazoa; phylum Arthropoda; class Insecta; order Dermaptera; family Forficulidae; genus Forficula; species Forficula auricularia. Next base: position 2,363,808 of record JALMQS010000092.1, on the reverse strand, counting down.
AAAAATTAAGAAAGAGATTTAAAACTTGTTAGATATTTTTTTATATTCATTTCGAATAATATATATATATATGATCCTCTGAGAGCATAAAAATTCTAAAATACCCAAAAGAAGGGCCACAAAGTGTTTATTCTACTATATTTTTGTATGGTAAGAATATTTAATTTAAAGCTTCATTGGATCAGAAAATTTAGTCTAAGCGATATGAAATTTTGAATTATTTTATAAAGAAAAAAAATGATAAAAAAATTTCAAGACACTTGTTTCCATTGTTCAGCAACTAGTGAGATATAAACGGCTTAAGTGTTTTCAGTGAATGTTTGTAAAAGTCAAAATATCATTAAAATTTCAGGCGAATTGAAGTCTTCCACCGATAAGTTAAAACTGCGGACCAGAAAAATTAAAAACCCACAGCCTGAATGATCCCCAGGAGTACACGTTTTAACAAAATTTTGCTAATCTAACAGAATTTTGACATGATAATTTCTCAAAATAAATTGCATCCTTCTCAGTAATAAAAATATAATCTATACACCCTAGGGGGTACCCAGCATTTTGGTTAGACTGATACAGGACCAAGAAGAAATCGTGGAATACAAATGAATTAGCTAAAATAAATTCTAAAAAACTAAATTAACTCTAGGAAAGAAAATGAATAACATCCATTTACATTTCATTTCTTAATTTTCAGTTAAAATTTATAGAATTTTTATTTAAATTAAACTTTTTTAAGAATCACTTTGCGTCTAGGTTGGGGGGGGGGGGGCAGCTGTCCTCCCCTGACCAAATCTGGGTATGCGCCTGATAATATCTATGTATATATTATTTCGATAAACAATGTTATTTTATTATTACTATACTTAGAAATTATTTATTATTATTCATTATATTAAAGAATATTTTGATAGGGTTTTTTCTTTTATTGAGTGCCCCGCGAAATAAATTCTCCTTGCCTAGTGTGCCGAGAGGTAAAAGAGTTTGACTAACACGGTTCTAATTGAATATTTATGTTCGTAGATTCTAGATTTTAAATATTATTTTGTTTGTCGGAAACGTTTGGGATTTTAATAAACGTTTGCAGATTTTTTTTAGAAGATATTTGCATTTATTTATATACTCTGTTAGCACACTTGGTCTAAAATATGTTTTCTAGACACTAGGAGATCTTCTAGACATCTTAAAGACAATCAAAGCTGAATAAGACATCTTCTGATGTGAGTGTGTAGATATGTTTATTTGAATCAATCAGAGGACAACTTCCTTAAAAGAATCACCAACTCTTACCAAACTAAATCTTTCCAATACAATTTAAAAGTTTTGAAGTGTAATATTCAACTTGAATAATTACACCGGCCCAGAGTGAAGACCTAGAAGACATCTCTCTGCTATCGTAGACAGTTAGTTGTCTCTAGAAACATCTAGAAAATAGATTAGCATCCCTGATGTTGGCATGGCGTATCCCCTCCACCCTCCAATACCTATTGGTAATTTTATCCCATTTATTTATAATAAATCTTAAAAATTAATTCATGCAATCATTTGTAGTAGTTTTGTAGCGGATCCCACGGAGGGTGAGGCCATGAACCTGAAAGCCCTAACGACTAATAAAATCACATTCGAGAATCTTAGACCCAGCAAACTACCAATTCTAAGGAGAGTATCTTACTTTGTGAAGATAAATCCGCCCTCTGAAGATGCATCTTCCATTGATCGTTTGGATCAGTTAATCCATCCAATAAAGATTGAAGGGAATGTTGTAAATCTGAATTTAATTTATAATAAAAATCTCAATTTGAAAAATATTCCAAAAAAACATAGACTGAATTCTATGTAAAAATTTAGAAAAGTTTATTAAATTAAAAATTTTAATGATGAATTGATGAAAAGAGCAAAATGAATACCAGAAATTTCGAATAAAACAATTTATCGGGATGCCAATTTAATTCTTCTTAAAATGACTAATTTATTATAATAATAATTTTAAATTTTGATTATGATATGCATTGAAAAAAAAAATTGAATGATTTTCTTAGTATGAATTGATCAAATAAAAATATTTTTGTAAAAATTTAAAAATATTAAAAGAAATTTTTAATTAAAAAAAAAATTATTTAATTTTATTTATTTATTTATTTTTTATTAATAAAATCTCTAGATAATCTAAAATTAAAAGTTTTAGGATGAATGCTGAAAGAAAAAACATCCTATTGCAAAAATTCCTAATTTTTGAAAGTATATAATAAATTGAACGCCATGCTAGTAAAAAAAGAGTTTGTACTTATATTGAATGCTAAGCTATGATGTGCAGAATCAAGTGAAGAGTAGAATGAAGCCATCAAGAGAAGAAGTAGACATGAAGAATGATGGACGAAAAATCATGGAAAATAAAACAGAAAAAATGTATATTAAAAATTGGAAAATTACGTAAAATTTTCAAACTAGATAAATATATAAAAATAGCGTGTTTTTCTAAATTAGTAAAAGAAAAACAACGATTTATTCTTTTAAAGTTACCTATAAATTAAAAAAATATGTGATTTTGTCATCTCATGACCTTATCATCCACCTGCCGTCTCCCCCTGGTCATTTTAATAAGTTGATTTTTGTATTATAGTTCCCTATGGCCTTAAAGGCTGATTTTGCAAAATTTGGTTCAAATCGGAAAAAAGGTTAAAAAAACACCACCAATTGTTGGTTCATAATAATACCAAAATCTAGTAATTTCTTCGTATTGGAAATACAAATATTTTAGAACAAGAACGAAATTTCTACGACTTTTTATTCTTAAGTTAGCGTGGGTATTTGAATACAGACAGACAGAGAGTTTAATTCGTTTCTATAGTAAAAGGTGTGCTTTGAATTAATATTTAATAAATTAATTAATTCAAGGAAATTGCAAGCAGGTACCAAGTGTTGAAAAAGATTCACCTTTTTTAAATTTGATATACCAACATTTGGTAAAATCTTCAAAAAATGTGATTTTTTCCTATTTTTAAGGCGTATTGTTTCAAAAGAGTCTAAAAGCTAGGGAACATTTTAGACGATTATTTAAGAATGCAAATAGCATATCCCAAAAAACAACTGGAATCGGTGAGTAAGAATTTTACTTTCATTGGATGTGTGCTGATCACACTACAGTATGGGATAAATGGAATATATTCTTTGAATTCTGAAATAATCGTCCAAAATATTCACTAGCTCACTCCGTCTATAATACTTGAATTCAAAATATTTGGTTTTATTAATTGAAAAAAAAAACTTTATCGATCATTTCCAATATAATATGTGTTTTTATTTCAAAATTCGATTTATAATAATAATAATAAATAATTTAAAAAAAAAAACTCTACTAAATTTTCATGTTTTTTCTCATTCAAAAATATATTTAATTTTATTTTACTATAAATCAAATTCTCATTGAGGTAAAAACAGGCGTTATATTATAATTGACAGATGAAATTTATTTTAATTAACAAAACTAAATATGTATTTTGATTTCAAATAGGTACCTATTGCTATTCTGAATCAATTTGCCTATAAAATAGGCAAAAAACTATTTTTAAGAGATTTGACCAAACGTATTTTAAAAACTAGAACTCATACCGTCTATCTAATGCAATTTTCAAATTTAGCCCTTCAAAAGCCTCAGGAAATAAATTTTTTTTTTTATTTTGTTGGAATCTATTATTATTATCATTAATATTTTTATTGAAAATGTGTAAATGGATCTAATGCAGTATTTCTTAAAATATGGGTTGCGATCCCATTTTGCGCAATGTGACTAAATTTTCGGATCGCAAAAACATAAAACCACAATGGCAATGAAAAATTATAATGGGCAGTCCGGCGACCAAAAATTAATTCAAACAAATTAAAGCATACAGAAATCGAGGTACATATCATTAAATGAATTTTGACTTGGGATTAGGGCAGAATTTTGAATTTTTGAAATGGCCTTAAATATAATTTTGCCATTTTATAATACATATCTAAGTGATGTTCTCAGTATTGATAAAATTAGCATTATAAAATCAAAATACGAATCAAATTTGAAAAATATTGTAGATCTCTACTAGGTCCCACATAGTATTACATTTTGAACCAAGATTTGATTCTTTTTCTAATAAGAAACAAGCACATTTATTTAAATTTAATATGTAGTTTTAATAAATTAAATAATTATTATAATAGGAATGTTTAACAACGATTTGCTTTAAAATAAATTGCCTTATGACTTACTAGTAAAAATGTTTGTTGATATATAGAATTATAGATATATAATCTGGGGTCGCGAATAAAAATGTTTAAGAAGAGCTGGTCTAATGAAAAACTTAATTTGAAACTTCATTTAGTATGTTGAATATATCTAGGTACATACCTCGTGGGTCGAATTAAGGAGCCCCCTCGCAGTGGACTACTTATAGAGAAACAAATCCAGCACTCGAGTCGACACTTTACTAGAAAAAAAAATACAAATAATAAATACACTTGTATCTGTAGATATAGAATATTCTACAAAAATGTTTCAATTTAATCCAGTTAAAATTATAGACGATCCGTGAGCGTTAAAAAAATTAAAGCCATGATATATGCATTTTAATAATAAAATTTATATGTATTTTATTTTATTATAATCAAAGGATTATAGTTATGAAATTATTTAAGATATAGAATTTCGAATAAATAATTCGTACTTGCCTATACTTATTTAAGTTTTATTATTATTACTTTACCATACAGGATATGGTCAAGTATTGTAATCGTGCATGAAAAAAGTGATTTTTTTCTTCTTTTTTTCGAAATATCTCAAAAACGACTTAAAACTATTTTGATTAAAAAAATTGGGCGAAACTATGGCACTTCTGTCTACAAAAAGCCCAACTAACTGAACTTCGAAAAAATTATATTTTTTGAGATAATAATTGTTTTGTCAAAATGTCTGTTAGATAGTTACTACCTGCGTTACCAAATTTTTGTGGACGAGCTAGCTCAAAAACTAGTGTGAATATCAAAACCAAATTTAACACGTAGTTTTGGTGCATTGAGATTAAGAGCTGATTAGATTTTGGTGCATTTCGATCAAAAATTAATGGGGGAGGTTAAAAATAAAAAATCTAGCCCATTTGAAGAAACTTAAACAAATTTTCTATACATAATCAGTGGACCCCCAGAAGTCTAAAAATGCAAAAACTAACCCCCCTACATGTTTATAAATAATTTTATTAACTATTAAATATAATAGTGTATGGTAAAATCAAGTGGATGGCCACATCAGAATGTGGCATTTTTTTTTTTGCTATGGATTTTATATTAATAACTGTTGGGAAGTTAAGATTCTAATAAAATGAATAATTTATACTTTGGAAGAAATTAGGAAAGTGTGTATATGTGTGTACAGCAATCGATTCAAATTCCCTGAAATCGATAATTTTAAATTTCAAGTAAATAAGCTCATCTACATGTAGAAAATTTTATACTCTGATGAAAACATTTCCTTTCTGATATTGATCATGATTATCAAATTCATAAGAAATTTTTATTAAAATAAAAAAAATCATAAGAAATTTATATTAAAATAAAAAAAATAAAAAAATAATCGCAAAAATACTATTTTATAAAATATTTTCAATTTTTTCTCGTAAAAACCAAATATGGGAAGAAGATTATTCTAATCTAAAAGATCATGAACGAGGCTTAATGAATTCGGTGGAAGAAGGAATCCTTTCAGAATAATGGTTATTTTTCAAAATAAAAAATCTTCATCATGGTTGTTAATTTATTTTATTTTGATCATGAAACGTTTCGGCTTCAACTCGACGCAATCTTCAGTCTGCAATTACATTCAACATTACCTTACATTATAATGATCTTATAAAATAATATACGAATCATTAAGTACTTGTCCTAAATAAAAACATTTTAATTCCAACTAAAATGAATAATAAATATATAAAGTGAAGAGAATTTCGTTACAGGTATTAGTATATTATGTTAGAAATTAGATTTGATAGAAAAAAAAATTAAAATTAAAAGCTTTGTCTAATTATTGAATATATAGTATTTTAAAAATTTTAGGATGTTAAATATTTATTTATTTCTTATTTGATTTAATATAATGATCACAAATTTTTAATTTTTTTATATATTCATTTTTTGATAGAAGTTTCTAATTTCTCAAATTATAAGCTGAGTATTTGTTTTCACTTCAAAAATTTTCTTTTTATAATATTTTAATAATAATTTTAGCTTTAAGCAAATTAAAGATTTATTTAAATGCTGATTTTCGGGATTTAAAAAGAAACAATCGTTTTATAACGAGCAACGTTTTGGTTCAAGTTCCAAAGACAAAAGGCCATTCCTAGAATTATAGAAATTAAGAAATTAATCTCTAATAATCTGAAACCTGTCTGGTCTTGAATAAATCGGAAACAAGTCTGGACTTGTTCGATCATAACTCGAAAAGTTGACAGATTATTCTATCCATGCCCATTTTAGTCATTTTTCTTGATTTTAATTAATGAATATTTCACCCGCATATTTATTAAATAATACACATTTTCACGATTCAGTACTCTAAAGACGCCCTAAAAATTGATAATAAACTTAAATATAAATGATTGAATATTGTCTATATAATTAAATCGCCTTAAAATATAAATAAAATCATTTAAAAAAAAAATATATTATTTCTACTTTTTTAAATTAGAAGTTCAAAATATACTCAGTTCTCCACATAGAAAATATACACTATTAGCTACAAAAAAGAACTTTCTAACTTTTTGTTCTTGAGTTATCGAGGGTCTCGAAATTCGAACACACAGACACACATGTAACTAGGGGGAAAATCATGGTTAAAAATGATTTTTCTTAACGTTTCTGTCATATTTAAGTACAATGAGAATTAAATTTATATATATATATATATATATATATATATATATATATATATATATATAATTTGTTAAATAATGCTATTTAAGAGTTTTAAAAATCATTTATCTAAATAAGTGAGTAGGTACTAGAAAATCACGCAAATTAAAAAATAGTTCAGCGTCATATCTCAAGAAATTTTTTATTCTTTTTTAAAAAATAATTACATCCACTTAGTAAGAAGGATATATGGTTAATTTGGAGCTAATTAGATTATGATATTTACCGGAAATAGCCAAATGAGAAGAATGTTTAATTTGAGGCACTTGGACGCGTGGCCGGCAGTAACGGGACTAGGAAATTCGCAAAGGACTAGTACAGGAAGGGGGGAAGGGGAGAGAGGGTGCAATTGACCATGACGAATAATAAATATTTTAGACAATATTAATTAATTAAATTAAAAAATTTATAAAACCATGCAAATCCTAATATAACATTTTGAAAATATATTTTGGACATCATGTTAAATTTTAAACCACGTAAATTCTACTTGTCCAATATATTTATTCTAATAAATATTTAGGAAAATGGTGGAAAATTTTTCAGTTCTCCGCAAATCTTGCAGCTATAATCGGAAGAAGCTTGTTTATTTGTTAATTTATAAAACGATTCAAATTCTTATATAACGTTTTGAAAATATATTTTAGACATCATGTTAAATTTTATTTTATTTTAAAGTTTCCAGACACTTATAATCTTCAACCCTTCAAAACCGGGTGTACAAACACCTACCTCTCCACACTTTCCCATTTTCTTCGGTAATGCAAGGGTTTTTCAAGATCCATAGAGGCTGTATTATCCTGCTGCAGGGTCACTTTTTAAACATACACACATATATATCAAATATATATATTACTAGCTACAAGGCCCGCCTTCGGTGGGCCACTTGCTAGCCAGCCCCTGGACCCCCCGACACTTGAACATTCCCTCTCCTCCATCTCCAATCACTCGCTATCCCACCGATCCTCTCCCCAACCCCGGAACATTTCCCCCGCCTCTGATCACACTCCACCCCAGTAAACCTACCCCCAGGACCCCCCCCTCACCCCCTGCCAGTGTTCTCTCTAGTTTTTTGTGACCTGTGTGCGCACTTTTTTAAGTGTGCAGTTTTTTCCAAAATAAAACAATTTTGTGGGGCAATTTAAAAAAAGTGCATATAATAAAAAAAAAAAATACAATACAAGCTCCTGGGCCCCCACCCCCCTGACTCCATAACCCTGGACCCCCCCTTTCCTCTATACCCAGCTCCCAGCCCCTGGAACCACAGCTCCCCCTGGACTGTCACCCCCACCCCCTGGGGGGACCGACATAGGTAGTTACAAACAAAGGCAGGCACAAATGCCCTTTAGTAGTATGTGATATGTATATATGTGTAATCTTTAAATCGATTAGGTTATAAATGATTCATTAGCTAGAACTATAAGTGGTTTTATTAACAAATATACAATACAATTTATACAATAAATAATTAGAAGATAATCTTACCTATAAGTGAAAAGATTATAAGACCTTTATCACGTATTTAAAGATGTACAATTTATTCTTATTATCTTCTATTTATATTAAATTACAAGTTCATTTTATATCTTAACCGAACTGACATGTGCATAGCAAGCCAGAGCTACTACCAACCTAATATTTAATAAATCCCTAGAGGTTATAATAAGAGCGCTAAATTAGGAATAAGATATTATTATCTAATTTACACCTCCTCTGCTAGGGGGACTCTTTTTCTCATAAGGGGAAAAAGAGTAAGGTCTCAGCTTCCTACTGTTCACCACACTTTCCTTGTTTTTCTTATTACACTTTAGTTTATACATAGAGTTTGAAACTTTCTTGCTGATGATGAATGGTCCGCTTCTTATTTCTTCTAACTTGCCCCTGTTTAATTTATTTCCATTCATAACATATACCCATTCTCCTTCTTTGAATTGATGTTCTTTTTTATTCACATCAAATTTCTTTTTATTTTTGAGAAAATTTTTTT